>JACDJE010000144.1:893238-1214708 GCA_016647715.1 Pavo muticus
TGCCGTAAGGCGGAGCGGCGCTGTTTGGCTCGTGGCGGGGCCGCTGAGGCGGCGGGAGGTGTGTGCGGCGCGGTTACCTGCGGGACGTCGTGCGGGCTTTCTCTGGTCGTCATCTCCCAAGAGCACCATTTCCGTGTTATATTAAATCACAGTTCTAAACTATATTAAGTTTCCAGTCTCTTGTTTACAGTGACACCTGCAAAGATGGTGTTTAATTCAGAAAAGTTACGTTCCCTTTGTCAATTCAGTACCCTTCTTCAAACCAGCAGGCAGATGTCTCATACCAGCAGTGGTGCTGGGTCACCTGCTCAGCTTTTCTGTGTTCTGTTGTCCTCTATAGTGTTCAGAAAAGGCCCTCTTGCGTGAAATCTACGTTTGTCTTGGGGTTGCTAAAGCAGCACTAGGTGAGGCTTTGTTTGGCCAATAAAAGTCAGCTTTCTATCAGGAAAAAACTTCTTTACAGAAAGGGTTGTTAAGCACTGGAATAGGCTCCCCAGGTGGTTGAGACACCATCCCTGGATGTGTTTAAAAACCGTTTGGATGTGGTGCTCAGGGACATGATTTAGCAGAGGGTTGTAAAACCATGACATAGAGTTAGGGTAGCATGGTGAGGTTGTGGTTGGACTCGACGATCTTTAAGGTCTTTTCCAACCTGATTCTATGATTCTATGATTCACATTATTTGTGTAGCTGTGTTTAGTTCTGCCCCATCCAAGACCCCTTCATTATTTATTTTGCTGGCATTTTAATATAAATATTTCATAGAATCATAGAATCACAAGGTTGGAAAGGACCTACAAGACCATCTAGTCCAGCCGTCCTCCTATCACCATAACTACCCACTAAGCTACTAAACCATACCTGGTAGCACCTAACCTTGTGTCAGGCTGCCACAGGTAAGAGTCCTGTCAGATGCTCCTACAGTGGTTCCATGACTCCCAGCAGCTGTACCATTGGAACACTGCTGCTACAGATTCAACTTGTCACTGATGCTGCTGTTGTTAGACGTGCTTCCCAGTCTGCCCAAGTGCCTGTGCCATAGGTGCAGAGAGCAGCTGAGGTAAGAGGTCCTGTCCAGAAAGTATCCCTTATAGTACCTTTTTTTTTCTTTTAAAGTCTCCCGACCATTGGATCTCAGCTTCTGAATAAATTGTTGGTCTTTTGCCAAAGGTTTTTGGCCACTGCATCTTGGATGCAGATTTCAGTAGCAATGAGGTAACAAGGTCTGTTGGTGACGTTATTCAGGGCAGCAGGAATGAGAGCCATTGTGAAGAGCTGCCACATGCCATCACCACACTGAATGAAAGAATCTCAGATGTCCAGATATAGGTAGGAATAAAAGTTACAGTCCAAACTTTAAGGTTGTGTTACTACCAGCTTTGATGTATTGATTTTGCTTAGGGAAAAATGACTTGGGATGTTAGTAGGGAATTCTGTGACAGTGTCACCTGAGTACTATCAGCAAACAAGTTGGGCATAAGGACATTTTTAAGAGAAAATGAGAATAAATCTATGGGTGAGAAACATATCTTTTTTTTCTGTTCAACATCTTAAATCCTTTGATAGGTCATCCACAAAACGCAGTATCTCAAAACAAGGTATCTCTTCAGCTGTGTTGCAGGCTGATTTCTGCTTTAAAGATACTCAGTACAGTGCCCGTTGAACTTGAACCACCAAAACCAGATGCTGGCTGACCACTGGTCCTCGTGTTCAGACGGAGGGCTGTGAGAAGCCCTTTCCTGTCACTGGGACTGAGTGATGGGTTAGTGCATGCTTGGTGGAGCCGAGGTCTGCACAGAACTAGCTTTGGCCTTGGAAATGGGCACTGTCGATCTCATACTTTCTTACTGATCTCTTAAAAACATATCTTAAAAATGTTTTCTAATGGTAAAATTCAGGGGGAAAAAAAAGCATTTGTCACATGGAGCTTCTTACTGTGCCTTCAGTCAAGAAAATATGGTAAAAATCAGCCATCCCCATGAATATTTGGCTCAAAGTTTCCATAAGTAACAAACATAATTTGAACAATTATATCTTTTCACACTTCTGCCTGCACTACAAAAAGCTTTCTCCCAGAAAACTGGGAGAAAGGACAGCCTGCCAGGACTGAGATGAAGCACTCTTGGCAGACAGGTTTGGTGCTGCTGTTTACAGGTTAGGAGGAATGAGCATCACGGTGTCCTCACCGCAGGAGACCCATCGTGAGCTCTGCTGTCAGTCTCCTCACCCAGCAAAGGCTTCCACTGCATCTCCATCGCTGGTGCAGAGGTGAGGAGGCCCAGATGCAGGCGTGCTCTCAAGCATGCACTGATGCCAGTAAGTAGAAAAAGTTTATTGCGCTGTTACGCTTCTGGAAATGAAAATCTCTGTTGGTGCTAAAACTGCTCAGCATGCTGGGAAGCTGTCAGACAACTCCGACTTCATAGTAATGGCAAAAGATATTTTGAAAAGTGACATAATTGAAATGCTGTAATTTATACTGAATGCACTTTCCTGCCTGCTGAGCACGATTCTGACGGGAAATGTTTCTCCAGAGAAAGCACAAATTTACATTTCTTTTTCAAGCGTGAAGTCGATACTTTGTGATACTCCCATTCTTCTGGTTTTTGAAAGTCCTCTGTGGTTTTTGTTTGAACAATAGTGCATCACAGAACAGTGCACATACGAAAGAAATCGAAATAGCACAAAGTTAAACACCCGTAATTAAGAAATGAAATAGCTGAGAGTTGGGTGACAGCAGTAATTGGCTTTCTTTTCTAAATCTTCAGGCACGAGGATATTTTTAAAAGCAACTCAGACACAAGAGTTTAATTCCTCTCCTTTAAAGGAGCTCAATCATTGGTTTTGTCTGGGTTTTTTTTAGGCTTTTTTGTTTCTTGAGAAGAGAATGTGTGCCCACCTTAAAATATCACTCCGTGTTTTATACGTGTTTGATACAGCAGTTGCCATCATTTGCCACCTGAGGATCTCTGGCTTACAGTGTGGGGAAAACCACAAGACCTCCAAAACAGCTTCTGCTTTCACTTTCAGATAGAATCTGCATACAAACCTCAGCAGTGCTGAAACATCAGCCAAAGCCTGTAGCGTTTTCAGAAGGGCTGGTAGTTGTCTCCCTGATCTCCTGTAACATCAGGTGGCATTCAGCAGTGATCCGTCACACCTCACAGCCCACCCAGAGGCAGTATGTTTTTCAGCACTTGTGGCTAAGCGTCCGTGCTTTCTCTCTGCAGGTACCACGGGAACAGGCTGGCACCACAGATGGGGCACCTGCATGATTTTCAGGTTCATTTCCTTTTGAATACAGGACGTGGACATCGGAGTGGTCACTTGTCATCAGCTCCCAGCTCTTCATGCACAGGTACCTGACAGCAAGCTAAGGCTTGTTGCACTTCTCCTATTCTCCTTTGGGAAATAGCTTCCAGCCCAAATCATGCATGCAGCGCGAAGAGGCAAGCCACGTACCTCCCAAGGCTTTCTGGAAATGGCTTATAGCCATTTGTTTTTCAATAAAAATAAGCAGCAGAATGTGTTTAAAAATGGAATGTGAAATTGGCAGAATGATGTTTGGGAATTGAATCGCCTTCTTTTTAAAACGGCTACAGGCGTGAGTGCAGATTTTTTACTGAATATTTATATCCCACATCAGTTTCCTTTGACACAGTAGATCATGACAGAATGGAGTCTAACTCCATTTTGACAGACAAGGTGATTTCCATATTGCAAAATTTTGATGACCTTGGAATCCAATAAGAAATAGGACGACAGAAATTGAGTGAGGCTGTCAAGGTGATGAAGATTTCTATTAAAGAGAGAGCACTATGCTGTAAAAACAAGGAAGCAGATGGCACCAAAATCAGCTGTGATGTAACTGGATACAATTCCCGTTTCTCAGGGAAGCTGGATCTACTTTCAGCAAAGCTGAATTTGCAAAACAAAGTTGCTATTGTGGAAATGAAGCTCTCACGCCACAGTGGCTCTGTACAAAGACAGGCTGCAAGCCTGCATTTATTTTGTGTCATCAGGAGGAGCATAGGAAAAAGAGCAAGCATGGAGCAGGTGGCAGCTCCTCCTGCCCGCCTTCCCCTGTGAATATCAATGTTCTGGATACCCTGTCTGTGCAGATGTGTAGACCCAAGGCCAGCTTCCCTGCAGTCAAACAGGATGCAGGTGTCCTAGTTAGTGAGGGGTGGCAGCTTTTCCCAAAATATGTGAATGTTCAAGCCCTGACAGTTTTTACTGAGCCACGGTTTCAAGTCCAATCTTTGGTAACTAAGAGGTGGCAAATCCTCAAGTGGAAGTTTACTGCTAAATGAACTATTTAGTTACCCACCTATAATGCCACCAAGAGGTACTTATAGCCCAAGCATTCATGGGAAGGTGAGAGAGTAGCCTGGGAGCCACCTTTGGCCAAAAATACCAAGCATGTGAGGATGTGCACAAGCTCTTCTTCTCTTGCCCTCGTGGGTTCCTCTCACAAACAAGACTCCTGCTTGAGCCAGCAGGGCTCTGCCCACATCCCCTGGGCACCTCAATGGTTGGAAATGTTTGCATTTATGCAGACCCCAGTCTGGTGAGCCCTGTCTGCCTCTACTGCAGGAGAACTGTCCTGGTTAGGTCTCCCTCTTCTCAGACCAAGCCAGGCTCTTTCATTCAGCCAGGAAGCTGAACTCAAATCCCTTCTCAGCAGTCAGAATAAACCTGGTAAACAAGATACACTTCAGATGAAGATACAACCAAATGATTCTCCAACAGTTGTTTCACTTAAGCTTTGAAGTAGTTTTAGTTGGCCTCTCACTTTAGTTTGATATTAAAATTCTTCTCACTGGTATTTGTACCTGTTTCTGAGGACTACCGAGGAGCATAGCATCCTACTTATGTTTCTTAGAGTACAGACAAAAAAATTACAGAAGATCACTCCTTAAAATCATAGTGAAAATCTTGTTGCTTTTATTCATGTAATACTTAATATCTTGGAAAACACAACAAGTAATTTTTCGGTCTAGAACAACTAGATGTTATGCTTAACAAAGTGCTCCAAGAGGATGTAAAAAATAAATGAATGTCTTACTATTTAACTTAATCAACACAGCAGGTCTCAGTTTCGGATGACTGTGAAACTTTCAGCTGTAAAAGATGAATCGGTTTTGCCCTTCCATATACATGCAGCTATTGTTGAAACCGATGGAAACACTGTAATATATATATACACACACATACAGATGTGCCTGCATCAGAGGGCAGAATTTGACTTGGATCTTACAAAATGGGGCTTTGCAGCTGACGCTCGTGTTTGTTTTTCTTCAGACAGATTGAACTGCAGAACTCTCACGTGTCATACATTGTCCAGATCCGGCAACCGCAACTTACATCAAACATCAGCATATAAAAAGTCATCACTGTACAATCACTTTTTGAAAAGTCAGTGTCAAAACCATAAAAAAACCCAGCTAATTTAAGAAAACCAGATGCGTTGTTTAAGTGCTGAGGTTTGTGTTAGCTTTTTTCTGCTTTAAGTACAAGAATCCATTAAAACATAAAAGGCAGAAGTGGCTCCGAAAATGACAAACACTCTAACAACACACTTGTAGCTTGAACAACACTTATTTGACACTGTAGTTAATTGAAAAACAACGTGAACACCACGAGGTACGTACAGACACCCACCGCCATTCCTCGTGCCCTGCAAACACCGCTGGCTGCGGAGCTCCCCGGGGCGCGCAGCGCTGGGCAGCGCTGCCACGTGCAGGAAGGGGCCCTGGGACTGCCATGCACCCAACACACTGGAAGTGCTTCAGGCCTCACAATGACACAAATCCACATTTCGTTTCTTTAGACTTGGAAAGGTGAGATCGCTTCTGAAGCTTTCTAGAAATATTCCTTTAAAACTATCAGAGATTTTATATCTCAAGGTGAATCTAACAAAACATCAGACTGCTTTTACATTAGGCAAATGGTGTTTGCTCTGCTTTGTGTAAAAAAGCAATCATATTCCTTTGCTGTAAGATACTTCATACATCTCCAGTTGCTCTTTCCTTTATTTCAGAGGAAGTAAGAGAAAGCTATGACCATTTTGTTGGTGCTGGGCTTCTGAAACAGCTCTATGTGGTGATGTTGAGTCTGAAGTTCATCCCTTTCCACGAGTTTGTTTTATTCTGCTTCCTCACTCTTCTCAGAGCCACCTCCCGCTGAGTTATCCACCTCATACTTTTTGTCAAGAGCATCTTCAGAAGGCTTCCCACTGCAGTCGTAGGCTTTACTCGTGGATCCCGTATGTGTTCGGATGCGAGCCCCTGGCTGGTACAGCTGCATGGCTGGGCGATCCTAGGGGGGAGCAGATGAGGTTAACTCTCTGAGGAACCTGTGTGGGATACACAGGTGGGGTTTTAAAGAGATTAGTTTTTGTGAAGAAAGCAGATTTTGTGTTAAATTACTTTACATATCATAAGAGCTGGGAAAAAATGAAGTGTAATGAAAATCACTGAGTATTTAATGTCTGTCTTGCTTACAACACTATTCTTGAAAGCCAAGCATTTTGAATAAGCGAAGAAAGCTGTAAAAAGGAAAGATCTTATGACACATTTGACATTAATAACGACAAATACTGCTGGCTATTATCAAACACAGTACTTCTATGCATGCCTAGGTGAAACTCTGAAATATGTTGCTACCATCACCAGTAGCGACCAGGAAGAACAACAGCCTGCACACTTGCAACTTGGCAGATGAGTGACAAATATTAACTGTAAGCACAATAAAATGAGACAAACCAGAGCGCCGGTTAGCAGATAACAGCTAGAAAATTATCCTCAACTGAACGTGTTCAGTGCTGCTGACTCAGTCACATGTGTGACCCAACACGCTGATCTGACCACTGGGAAATGGGAGAAGCAGTGTAGAAGGAAAAGAGACCTTGAGTCTGCAAACGGGGATGTTCCACTCTTGAGAGTGATTTTTATTCTTGAAATTTCAATAATGAAATGTATTATTGAAACACTATAAGCTTAAGAATTCTTTTCCTAGTAGATTGTTTATTTTACTCACACAAACACCAGTTTTTAATGTTACGGAGCAACCCATTCACCCCAACCACGGCTTTTTGATCAAATTCTTGCGTTAAGTTTTGCAAACAAAATAAGCAGCCTATTTTAAAACAGCCCTTTTTTTGCACAAAGTGACCCACGCAGCTTGCACAGTGAGTCCACCCGGGCCGGCTTTGTATGTGTTCCGTATGGACTCATGCCACACATGACCAGCTCACTCCTTGGCAGCTCTCGCCCCCACCCTTTATCAGGAATTTGGTTTGAAAGAAGAAATTCACATGCTGAATAAATTTCTACACAAAATAATGTTTCAGTCATCTTGTGCAGAAAATCTAGGACCAGAACAGATAGAGAATGAGGTTGACAAGGATAACCACCTCCTGAAAAGACTCTGACACATCCATGAAATCAGAGAAAAATGATGCCCATGTCCCTGGGAGATGAGGAGGGACAGCTCTGCTACACACCCTGCTACCAGCCCCATTTGCACTGTTTTTGCACCTGTTCTTTCCCTGACATTGAACACAAATGTTATTTGTCCTAAGCAAACAACAGCCTTCTCCAACCAGCAGGTATACAATATTGAAGAAATCGCACATTCCTCTAAATACCACTGTTTCTGAATTAGTTATTTAGATATGTCCTTACTTACATTTCCTTACATGTCCTTAATGATGTACTGGCCAATTGCAAGGAAGTTATGGGCAGGGTAATGGAAACACCAAGACTAGCATGCCACACTTGTTGAACTTCATTGCAAACTAGAAGTATAAGAATTTTTAATATGCTCATAAAATACAAGGCTTCCAAGAATAGCATTCTAAAAATGCTAGGGTTGAAAGTAAGACAGAAAGCATGTTGTATATGGTACATACAAATGAGCAGAGACCTGTGACCGTAACTTATTTTAACTGCTGTTGTCCTCCGACAGCAATAAAAAGAAGTTGGGGTTTTACTGAAAACGAAATAAAGAATTGTTTTGGTTTTTTTTTAAAGCATCTTTATGCTAAGCTTGCAAAAGGAAAACCTGTGATCTTGAAGCATATTTAACTAATAAAAGATTATCCTAAATGAATAAAAGAACCTTATTTCTTATGCGCTCCTTTTTGGATGCCATGTCATCACACTTGTCCTCTTTACCCAGTTTGTCTACTGCCTCCACAGTGAAGCTGTAGTTGTGGTTCCCTTTCTTTCCTCTGTCTTGGTTGTATCCTTTCCCCCATTTCAGCTCTTCTTCGTTCCTTCTCACAAACTTGTCAAACTCATAGTGAGTTCTATGCTTTCTGCCATCATCCAGTCGATACCTTTGCCTTTCAGGTTCTTTTTCTCGAAATCTTCTCTCCAAATCTCTTTGCTCTTTGTCACTATCATTCTGTGACCTATAAGTATGTAGAAAAAGAAAGAAAATCCAAAGCAATAAACAGCTTAAAAAAAAAAAAAATGAAGTATAGAATACAAAGCCTCACTTTGTCTTCAACAGTCTGTAGGTCAGTTATATGTGAAGGCTGTTTTTCCTTTAATAAAGAAGAGTTACGTGCAATTTTGCTGAATGGCTCACTTATGTATGTCCAGCTCTCCATGATGCATTAACTTCAGAAAGTAGCAGATAAAACTTTGCAAGCAAAATCTGGTTTTTGTGCACCTGCTGTTGGAGGCCTCTGTTCCAACCTTTATCCCCCTCTGCAATCCCTTAAGTGGTTCCCCAGTGCTCCTCACATAACCTTGTGCTGCATGACCAGGTCTTGTGGCTGCTCGTGAGAAGACCCATACTTACGTATGTGAGTACTGCCTTGAAAGGGAGCATTCAGGGCCCAAAGGAGCTGTGCACATACTGAGTAACCATTTGTTAACAAAAATTATTCACTGACAGACATTGGAACTTCTGGAAGGCATTTGTGAAAATGAATGCTTTTGTTCCCAGCATTTATTTATTTTGTCTCCAAACACTTTTGCCTACCTTAATATTTCTTTCTGTTGGGCAAGCATCATTACCTTATCACAACCTAATACTTAAATTTATGCTATGCTGCAATGGGTTTATATCACAAAGACTCTTAGTTTGCAACATTTTGCTGCCTGTCTGATACAACTCTCAGCTCTCTCATTCACTTTATTGTTCCTCTTAAGCAAGCATGTGCTTCTCTCATAAAACAAAACTGTAAATAATGAAGAAAGATTATAGAGTAGATTAAATTTTAAAAGCAGCAAATGCGGGTAGTTTCTTTTTATATGTTTCATATAATTGAATGCTTAGAACTGAAGGAGGAAAGTCCTAGCAGGGTTCTGGAGCACGTCCTTTCCAAAGACAGGGGGCACACCCAGACTCGCTGCTGCAGTGATTCCCGGTGCCCTGCTATCTCCTCCTGCAGGTGATGGAGGAACACTTGTGCCCAGTGAGAGGGATACAGACCCCAGCTCCAGTGTGGCCGGAGCAGCTTTCTACAGTTCAGTCATAGGGAAGAGCAGAGGAAATAGGGGGATAAGCAATAACTTGATTACAGAGTCAATGTAGAAAGCTATAGTTAGCAAGCTTTAAATCAGCCCCTCATGTAGGATTCCAAGTTCTGGTTTATTACTGATTTCTGTGTCAGTAAGACAGTATCTATTAACCCTAATAATCAATAGTCATGATGAAGCGAGCACTTGGAAAAACAAGGTAACTTACTGTACATGCACAGCCAAAAGGATTCTCTTCTACACTTGGAAAAGCTATACTGATCCCTCGTTAAATTTACAGGATCAATACTGAAAATGCTATATGGCAGAACATTAGTCCATAAAAAGCCTTAATAGCAAAAAATTGACTTGCACCTGCAAGCATTTTTGGGCATCCTTCCTTTCCTGTTTTTGCTTTGCTGAAGAACATCGACTCAGGATTTCCTGAATATTTTCATTTTCCACCAGAGAATGGAAAATTTTCAGCACCTTTCAGGACCTTTCAGGACATGGCATGCTGAAACTCTGAGCCCATGTTTCAGGTCCCTAGTCACAGATAAAAGCAATATATGTAAAATATTATGGGTGAATCAAGTGTTTTCATTAGCAAATTTATTGGGTTTATTTTCCATTGTTTACATTTCTTTACTTTTCTGTTTGCTGTTACGAGAACATCTGCAGCTCCTGTATACTCATCACAAAACTCAATAACCTATGTGGAGAAGGGTAACATTTAAAGTACTCGGCCTCCTACAGCACAACCCTGATCTTTCTCTGACACATTACATATACGACCTTAGGTAAGTTATTTAAATGCTCTGTTCATCTGTGTGTACAAGTTACACACACACATGACATCTCAGATGCAGCTCTTTCATTTTGCAAAGTACTTTTTGAGAGCTTGGCTGGAAAACACAATGGAAAAAGTGTTATTTATCTTAGCAACATTACTCTTACATCTCTCTTGGGTGAATCCTGCTCACAGTTGGACACACGCGCCAAAGAATAAAAGAAAGAACCAGCTGCTGAACACTTCCAACACACTTTGAGTATACAGTAGCTACAGAAACAAGCTATACCTCTTGTTCCTACTGCTGCATATGCTACACAAAAGGCAGTGAGAGGCAGAGACAACCATCTATCGTAAGGCTCAGTCACACCTCAACTATTATGCCATTGTCCCAGTTAACAAACAATCATCTGCTTACTGCAGTGAAAACAAAGAAAGTGTGATGGAAAGTAAAGACTGGAGGCAATTTAGGCTTTGACATCGGTAATGGAAATTGGGCCTTACCCAAGCTCTTGATATGGAACAGGTGAAATAACAATGAAACTCTTAATTACTTTGCACGCAGAAATCCTTCCAATCTGGGGTTTCAAAGCATTTCACAAATAATAAACTGCATCCACTACTACTGCCATCAGGTCAGTATGTTGTTGCTGAACACCTTTTACAAAAAGGACAGTAAGAGATTTGTACACATGCAAAATGAAATCAGCTCCCTGCTGACAAACACCCAGCCGAACATTTCCATCATGGCTAAGCCTTTAAATCAAAGCATTTAGCATCTAACTTGGAGAACCAAGATAAACAATACTTACTTCTCCTTAAGCTCTTTTAGTGAACCCTCCAATGATTTGGATCTTATACTCCCAGGTCCAGGAGACTTATCCCACTTGTTTTCTTCAGTGTCAGCTTCTTCATCTTTTTCTTTGTGCTTCACACTGGCTGGCTCATCTCCTTTTTCAGGCTTCTTAAGAAGCTAAAAAATATTTGTTTATATTATGACATAAAGTTATTATCTTCTGTTGTAACGGACATTTTAACAATGTACTGAATATAACAATGACCTGTTAAGATTTAAGATATATTAACTGCTATGAGTATCTTCTATGAAGTATACATTTTTAAAAGTTATTTTTAAAGGGCAGTTTACTGTTGGTAAGGAGGTACAGTCACTAACAGGCATTCACCAGCATGCTTTAAATTTGTCAAGAATATTGGAGAAAGCACTTACCTACTCTTCTCTCCTGAGTTTTATGTATCGTCAATGATTTCTTAGAAATCATGTAACAACAGAGCTCAACGTCATTGCCAATAAAATAAAAGCAGAACCTCTACAATACTACAAAAAGAGCAGGATTAATAGTTCACTCCTTCAAGGATTATATATGAAATGTGTGACACGCTAACAATTTGGGACAGGCTGGCATATGGAAATTGGTGCTTCGTATAAATACACCTTAACAAAAATACAGGCTGAGGAAAAATTGAGGAGTTAGCAAGAAATATCATATTACTTTGTAACTTTGGAGATCAAACTTTCCAAGAATTCTGTTAATTCCTCAACAAATAATCCACACAGGGCTTGAGCAGTATCTAGAATTACAGCAGTAACCTTTATAGAAGGACCGAGCGTCCCAAAGTAGTTTTCTAACATTTCAATGACTAGTAGAATATCTCAACAAACTTTTCATTCCACCATTGTTGTTATTAAGTTGTTATTCTTCAATACCTAGAAGAATCTAAAATGTTTCTCTCAGGCAGTATTTTCCCTTTCCTCAGGGACAGAACTAGTTTTCAAGGTCACATTCCCATAGATGGCAGATCATAAATACTAGGGTTTTTTGTACAATAAATTTTGGGAAATATCCCTTAAAGGACAAGTCCCTATTTTTTTCTGAAGTTCTAGAATGTTTGTCCTTACACACACATGAAAAAAGTGTAACTGCTTCAGAACGTACTGTTCCTATACATTTAGATGGAGGCAAGTGTTGTCTGAGATGAAAAGGAAGGGAAGAAAGCTGCATAGCTTTGTGGCTTGACTCCCTCACAAGATCTGGAGTGACTCTGTGCATCCTTGTATTAGGCTACAGATTCTTACATCAGTTTACCTCATCAAAGAGCCTACAAAACCTTTCCAGTACCACAAAATTTAGATGAAATGAATAGTTTTTTTTATGTTTCTTGTCTTACACAAAGAAGGTTTTTGTGTTTCTTGTCTTATACAAAGAAGGTTTTAAATGTGGAGACTTAACACCACAAAATGCATCCACCTAAGTCATTAAAAGCACATCCATTCAGAGTGTTAAAATGTAACACAGATTGAAATTATATATAATGATGTTAATATATACAATTAGTACAAACAGTTATACATGATAATATTTACACATTCTATAAAAATAATGTGTAATTATAACATTATTGAAATATATACTTATATATAAATTGTAACAAGACTTTTTAATAAAGGGTTAAAGGATACTATTAAAAGAAACCAGTTCTGAGCATAAACAAAAAACACCCTCAGTACATACGGCTAGATTTACATGACAAAGTGCTAAAAGCCATATTTGCATTAATGCTCTGATGTGTTAGCACAGAACAATCTGGTTCTGTCAGGTTATGTCAGCATAGAACGTGGCATTGTTGTATAAGGGTATACTCACAGTTGCCTGTCATTGTAACTGCATTAGCAGCTACATCATTGCATCTAAGGTAATTAGTCAGACTTTTCAACGACAGTGCTTAGTCTGAGCCTTACTTTATTTCTCCTGCCAGTAAAAACGACTTTGCTATCACCACACCGTACCGTAGTACACAGTACAAACAGTGTGAAACCAAAAGAACTTCTGAATAACTTCAACAGAGGAGGCTTGGTTTGGTTTGGTTTTGTTAAGGTACCTTGATCCTTATTTCTTTTTCAGAAATCTTCTTATGTTTCTCTGCTTCTTTCCTTTTACGTCTTTCCTCTTCTCTGCGTTTCCTTTTCTCTTCTTCTCTCAGACGCTTCTTCTCCAGTTCCCTCCGCCTTCGTTCTTCCCTTTTCTCTTCTCGAATTCTCTGAGGAGTTCAAAACGATTAATTGTAAATTGCCCAAAGGAAAACCACGTGAAACATAAATGTTGAACTTCAGGCAAAAATCTGAACGTACCTGCTTTTCTAATTTTCTATTTTTAATATATTCCAAAAGGGGTGTTGTTCTTCTAGCTAAAACACAAAAAATTTGTGATATAGTGTTCAACTCCTAAAATATGTACTCATTTCTTTACTTCAGTACTAATCCCTTCTTTCTAACTTTATCTGCAAGGGAGCCAAATCATATATAAACCTATTTATTTTATGTATTCTGGATGGTATTCCCATCATTCCATCTTAGAAACACATTATTTGGGTGAGGTTTTTTTGTTTTCTTTTTTTTTTTCTTGCTGATATGGTAAGAAGCAACAGAGATATGTTGCTTGATTATTTAACTTTTGAATTTAAAATCATATATTTTCAGTTCAGGGAATGGCATTTTTCTCTTGCTCACCAAAGAGCTATTCACCAATAAATGTGTTCAGTATCTAATTCTACCACATTCCTACCACTGTATCTATTCCTCTTTTAACTTTTGTACATCAAAACCTAGTTAGATTGCTGTTCACGTACAGCCCACATTACTGTAATCTCACATACCACTCTTCAGTCCCAAATTTCAAAGTACATTAAGAAAGAAACATTTTCATTCATATATAACATTTCCATTGGACTCCCATTTAGCATTCACCATTCCATGGGAAAACAAGAATAATAAAAGATAAATAGTTTGTCCCAGGATACAACAAAGTGTCAACAGATTCAATAAAGCTCTGGTTTCCCAAATATTATATTTGGGTGATCATCTGCTGGATCACACAGCCATTCTTATGCTACGGAGCTATCTTCACACTCTGAAATTGAGCCTAAGCCACTTGCCTGAGTCATCCCCAAATTCTACTAAAGCTTGAAGACATCATCAAATTCTGTATCATATATATGGCACCTATAACTGTCAGCACTGAATTCAGATTTGAACCCACATACTGCAAGTAGTTGAAAAGAACGTTGGCAGTCTTAGATGACCCAGGACAGTGTTACAGAAAATACTTAGAGCTAAAGAACGCTCTACAGTTTTATAGTCTCTTCCCGAAACCAGAAGAGAATTGTACACAATGTGATTTGGAAGAAAGAATAGGAAAGGGAATGGGAAAAAAAAAAGAAAAGAAATTCTCAATCAAATTTAAAATGGCGTAGCTGAAATCCAGACATAACCTCATATCCCAAAAACATTTGAATGTTTTTGTTTAGAATATCTAAATAACTTAGTAGCAAAGAACAAGCAGACAAAAAAACTAAACAAAAAAAAACTTTGTTATGAAGTTATGAATTGGAAGGTTTGATTTGATTCAGTATTTATCTTAAGCAAATATCAACGGTCAAAAGCAACAAGCAAAACAGACTTGCTGGTTTGAGATATTCCTCACTCTACTCTTATTCTTCCAGTGCTGTTTCTTTCTTTCCCACTTGCCCATAATTTCCGACAAATTTTAGGTCCTCGCTGTCCTCCCTTCCAGTCTCCCAAATCTGCAGCTCTGCTGCCCTCTCCTGCCCCCGTAAGTTCCCTGTCTGAGCATCTCCGGTCATTTCCACATGCTGGAATTGACCACAGATTGTCACCAGAGGGCATGGGGAGTCCAGCACCTGACTCTAGACATGACTAAGGCTGCAGTGCAAGGGGCTCGATCAGAAATGGCAACATGGAAGTTCACAGAAGAGAGGCAGTGTGATGAGTACTATCAGAAGAGGAGGATTAAAAAAGACGTATATCAATAAAACTTGAATCTTACTCCCCTCATTTATAAGCCTTAGTCTAAATGAAAATCTAAGGTTTTTCTGTAAACGCTGAAGAAACGTTAAAAGAAAATAAACTATAAAATGAAGAACTCCATCAGCAATAACTTGTATAGTTTATCTTGCTTTCTACAAACAAGCCAGAAGAATGAGCTTACCTTTATCCTGTTACAGAGAAATTCTGTTTTATATCTCTCTGTCACACTGAAATTGATGAGCTAACGCATCTGACGTGATGCACAAACCATGCTGGTTTGCAGTAGCAACGCTACCTGGAGAAATGCTGAGAATGTGAGGCCCAATTCTGCCAACAAAGTCCTGGGCACATCTTTCATTAACTTAAGTAGTTATTAGCACCTTTGAAACTAGACATAAGCGTAGCCTAACGTCTCACTCACTTTTGCTATAAACTTGCTATCCACTGAAGTGATCTTTGTTTTTGTACTGATAGCAAAAACCAACTGATTGGATTTTCTGTGATTTAACACAAGCAGAACGTTAACATTCCTTATGGCAAGCTGCTTTCAGGCAACTTTGTTATTTTGCAATCTGCAGCTCTCGAGACTAATCATTTTCACTGAGAGTCAGAGTATTTTTAAGTTAATAATTTCTTCTGGAAACTGTAAACTTTCTTAGAAAAAGTTGACTGCTTGTGTTCTGCTCTTAAATACTAGGATGATTTGGGGGTAAATTAAAATTGTTGGGGAACTTCCATATTGAGAAGAGCAACAGTGCTACTGATAACAGAATTTGCTAAATGTCCACAGTTCTGTAACTTCCATTTCCTCTAAGTTGTTTAAGTTCCACATCTTCCCAGCCCACTATTCATTTATGCATATGAAGACGAACTAATGCCACTCTGCATAAATGCTACTTTTACATTACAAAGAAATAACAGCAGAAGTTGGTTTTTGGTTGGTTGGTTTTGGTTTGTTGTTGTTTTTTTTTTTTTTCTAGCAAATTGTCACACCAGGGGAAAGAGTGAGCACTCTAGACGTTGTCACTTAGAGGTGCAGCACAACATTAATCCCTGCCACCCTGAAAGCTGCATTCTGGCAGCTGCCAAGTTCCAGTATTCTGTTAAGAGTTATCTGTGTTTCTCAGTGCGACGTGGCAATATTACTTAGAGGCTTTGAAAAGATATAGATCACATCACATCTGGAATGAAAAATAGGTCTTTCCTATCCCAGGAAAATTTTCTCTCAGTACTGTAGGAGTCCTGAAAGAGCTTTGACAATGTACTAAAATGCAGAACTACTCCAAGCCAGAGCTGGACAGGCCTCCTTGCCTGCCCTTAGCATGTTGGTAGGGAGGCTTCATCACCTGTGACCACCTCCTGCAATGCTTACTGCTCATCATTCATGTCTATGCTGCACACTCTGTTAACAGCTTTATTTTTCTCTATGAAGTTCAGTTTTCTAACAGTCCTAGCAACTAAGATATTCTGACCTCAGAAAAACGTGAGCAGTCAGCACTGCTGTGCCAAATGTACTGCATTTCATCCCATCTGCTTTTTTTCACATCTTTCCAGGTCTGTCTTGTCCATCTTCTAATAACAGCCTTCTACTACACGTTTGCTGATAGTCAAATAATTATCTAAAGCATGGCACTGCTGTGGAGTGTTACAGTCACTACAGTCAGTCCCATAAAGGTACTCTTTGAAAGACTGAATTGAAAAGAAGAAAAAGCATCGTGTTTCTGTTATACGGCACAGTATGGATCACAGCACACAGTTTGCCTTTTGTTGACAATACACTCATGGTTTGTGCTTGTAACTAGTAATATTCATATTGCTGAAACCTGTAATTGAAATTTGATGTAATTTATTCAGGAAGATTTCAGTGATATCTTATTAAAGATTCCCCATGAGACTGTGAAAGTCATGCTGCATGCATATAGAGAATAAAAATCGTAGCCTTACTTTCAAAGCTTCTGCAAAACCTTGATCATGAGAACAGAGGTCATTTCATGTTTCACAATGAAAGCAGCTAATGTCAGAGGGCAACTGTTAAGTATTCAGCTATTTAATCTTTTAAAAATCAATCTTGCATCTTTTTATAACACGTCTGTAAGCATTTAGAAGTATAAAGGACCTAACTGAAGCCACTCCCCATGCAGAACTTCTGGTGAAGTCAAGTGATTCCATGCACAGAGCCTCTAAAGAACAGGAGGGGTGTTTCCTCTCACTACTTGGCTGGGGAATAAAAATTCTAAGTGTGATAACCTCAGCCTCTATCAGATTGAACAGGTCATAACATGCAAGTAATACCTTAAAGATATAAAAATAATATATTTAATATTCTCAAAAATAAGAAAAGTCAAGAAAACAGACCAATGAGTTCCCTTGTTTTGGCCTCAATCTCTCCCAAAAGAGTCTCAGGATTGGCACAGATTTTCTCTTCATCAGCACAGTAACTTTCTAAAAATTTCCTATATTCTGGGTCTGTGAAGATAAATTTTTGGACTATGTTAGTACTTTGCGTGACAGAAATGGAATCTGTTTTCCACTGTGACATCAAGAAGATACGCTTACCATCTTCAATGCTCCCAGCTTTGGCATCTTTCTTTTTTAACTTCTTTTTTGAAATCTTCTGAAATGGAGCAAATTCAACCACTGCAGGGTACTCCAAACCTTAGAAGAGATCAACACTTAATTTTTATTTTGGGAAGCATTCCTTGTATTCAAGAAAGGTTTTCCAAACCCTTCAAATCTGCGTTGGGTAGCCTTACTTGAAAGCAAAGGTGAATGTTTCTGAATTCCCATCCTAAATTACTAAGGACAAATCGCACATGGCTGTATTTTGGATTGAAAACAAAATACTTTCATATCTGAATCACGTACTTAAACATTATTATTATTACATTATTATTTTGGCATGCTAGCAAAAGCTGTCAAAATGAAGATGAGTACTGTTGTTGCACAATAAAAGTTTTACATTATCATTTATAATTCTCTTTCAATTCTTCAAGGATTGCCATTGAATAGAAAAATTGATGTAAAACCACGTCATGCTGACAAATAAGTACTACTGGGAAGTGAATTTTAAACAATCGAGCTACTTCTGTAACATTTGGTTGCCAGAAATCTGAATTTAAAAAAAAAAAAGCTGGCTAATATGCAGTCAAAAGAAATGCTGCCTTCATTCACAATTCTAAAACTCACAATGTACAACTGCGTGAAACTCTTCTTTCCACTTCCTATTTATGGTGAACTACACAACTTTTAGTTTGTGTTTATTGGCCAGATCCTTTGGTTTTGAGTTTTGCCTTGCACCCTGGAATCTTCTTTGGATTGCTGTGAGAACAGCGTGTAGTTTTTGAATTTTGCCTGGTTTCCACTTAATGCAGGTTCAAGACCACACTTAGCACAAGTCTACTGAAAATCTGATTTAAATCTGCTAACATTTGTTAACCATACTGAACTCTGTAATCCTTATTTGAGTTTTAGCCTCATAAATGAAACGCTGCCACCAGCTTCACTAGAGGGCACTTGCAATCTAAGCTTGGGCTTGGTATTTGCAAACAACCATGCCAAACTGACCAGCTGTCTCCAAACTCAGTTTTGTAATGTACACAATATTCTGGCTTCAATCCAGCGTAACATTGAGGAACGTGCCTAATTTAGACTACGTGGAGTCTTGGCAGAATCATAAAAATAGTTTATTTCTACTTCAGCTAAAACAACCCAGCTGTTTCAGAGAAGAAGGCAAGATAAAACACGAATGCTAGGGAACTCTGTTAGTAAGGAGCTGCCCTGCCTCCTACTTTACAGCAGAATTTGAAATCTGGGAATCACATACTGTGAGGAACATGCTGTTCTCCATCTTTGGAAAAATCTATCCAAATCCAAGTAAGAAGCATATCACAGAATTAACAACTGGTTTGAGTTGAAAGGGACCTTAAAGATCAGGTTGCCCAAAGCCCCATCCAACCTGGCCTTGAACACTTCAAGGGATGGAACATATAAAATATCTGAGGTAGGAAAAGTTGCAGAGATACTTATTAGTTTGGCAGACAGCTTCTATGGAGAATAACTCTCCAGTAAGACCAGACAGGACTATTTCACCAGACCTTTGCAACACTCAGTATACAAAATGGACAATGTTCAATAAAACCCACAAATCAAAGTTCCTTTTATACATCCCATGCAATTTTTAACAGAATCTGTGAGTGAGGCAAGGAACAGCTACAGTAACACACTATTTCTTGGCTATGGCTGCTTAATACTACTGTAGAACAGAATTTATGCACACCTCCATTACAGAGATCTGTTGGACAAACTTGCAAACTGAACATTTCAAAGGCGGCAACTAATCTCATCACTCATTGGCTTGCAACTCAAGATGTTCAGGCTCTTATCGACAAATACAGGTGAGCACACACAGTTATGGAAATCAGACTGAAAGCACCTGAGGTTCTATCAAACTTAAATGCTCTCTGAAAAGTCAAGGCATACAGATCTCAAACTGTGCAACCAAAATGGTGAGGACAACGTTTTTGGTTTTGCTTTCTCAGAAGGGGAATGCACAGCACCGCTTTATCTCACAGAAACACACCGAACATTGCAGCCACTCGTGCTTGCAATGTTTTGGGTCACTGTTGTGATGAATTGTGAAGCTCACATAAGGTAATGAATAGGATCCTGACAATGTACTGCTTGAGTTACAAAAATGCAGATGGAGTGTGCATGCCACGCAGACAAGTAAGACTGCATGGACAAATACATTTTTCACTTCATTATCTTCTAATAGCCAGATTTTGTTTTCGTGTGCTTTTATGTAATTAACTGTATATTGAGCAAAAAAAAAAAAAGCTTAATTATAAAAAATGAAATGAATTAATGTTCTAACATGGTATGTAGGTACGTATGTATTCACATGTAATAGCTTACAAATAGTCCAACCTTTATTATCAATGAAGACATAGCCATCAAAGCGATCTCTAAAAAGAAGGATGTCCTCAGGATTTCTAAAGTTAATGTATGCTCTTGAGTAGAGATGAGGATAAAGGCTGCAAAAAGAAACAACGTTATTTTCTGTTATTTACTATTCTGTTCAGGCCTGGAAAAATGAAAAAGATAGATCACACTGCCATTCTCATTCTCTTTGGGAAATGGCTACCTTAATCATGCATACTTAAGTCTCTACATACATATAAAAATACCTATTGTATCTATCAACTCAGTGACTGAATTCCCGATACAACTGTGAAATTTATTCTGAACAGAGACAAATGTTTCTAGCTTGTTTTGTCTCCTTAAATTGCAGAGCATACATTTCCATTTTGCAGGATCAAAACTTTAAGTCTATTTATTTGTTCATGACTTGAGAGATGAATAACAGCAGTGCTTTTGTGGAACTTCTTGGGCATGTTAGGAAAGTCTTCCATTGCTGACATAGTAGAAGGAACGTAAAAGCTTTCAGTGAACTGGAAGTCGCCAAGCTATCACTTGGAGATTCCCACCTTAAAGAAAGATTAAATAACTTAATACTTGGCAAGATAATATGCTGCATTCCATACAAATAAACAAAGTCAATTTGACATGTGCATGAATATATGTGCAATGTCTAATTGTGAAGAAAAAATACTGAAAAAATCAAACACATTTTTTAGCAAAAGAAAGAACAGGTACTTACCTAATATAATTCTGATCCTTCAAGAATTGGTTGGCATTGGTTCCACTCTAAATATTAGCGTGCCAGATCCAAACCTCAGGGCTGGCACACCACCTCCACCAACGGAACTGTGGTAATGTAATGCATTACCACTCATCAGCTAAGCGTCAGGTGCACACTTAACTCCCACTCCCACACAATTATGATGTAAAAGGTTTGGCTTAATCTGCTTTTAGTGATGTCTACATGTTAATACATTTTTTTTTTAATATACTTGAACGTATTTGATTTGAACGCGAGCCCAAAATGTACCTGCGTTCATAGTACTGCTGCCATACAAGTGCTGTCTTAAGATAAACTCACCACCAGTAGCAGCAGCAGCAGACAACCAGTGCACAGAGTTGCAACCAGATTTAAAATCACAGCTATTTCAGAATGAGATTTTCACATCCAGTGAGAAAGAGCAAGGACAGAGGTCACGAATGTGGCATCTCACAGAATAACAGTTACTACAAATAAAAATTTTCCCTTTTTCAGATGTGTGTCCATGTGGATTCCACTTTGCATTTTGGAAGGTGACCGCAAAGAGCAGCGCTGCTGATATCTAACTGTTTTGTAAAATGCTCCAACTTGTGCTTGACATCGTAGTCAGGAAAAGCACTTAACAAAGTGCTCGAGGGCTTTTCTCACTTAGGTGTTTTACAAGGTGCCTCTAAAGCGTGCAGAAGATGTGCCTTCTGATTCTATGGAATTGTTATTTCGTATTTATTTATTCACTATTTTGACATTCTAGGAAGGGAATAGCATTGAATGAACTGCAAGCAGGTATCACAGAAGCACAGGATGGCTCAGGCTGGCAGGATCCTCTGGGTCCCTCTGGCCCAACCCCTGCTCCAGCAGGGCCACCCAGAGCAGGGTGCCCAGGGCCACGGAGCTTCAGAAGATCTCCAAGGACGGAGGCAACCACAGAAATGCCTAATTGGGCACAGCTAGTGCTATACTGTCAACACAAAGCAGTGTTGAAAGATGCTACAGACATAGAGCATGCTTCCTTATCCACCACAGCCCACGCAGATGCTACGTATCAGAGTACAGTCTGCTTGCAGGAAACATCTAGATAGCTCAACCAAATGAGCATGGTGACATATGGATGTGCTTTGCCATGGAGTTCTTCTGCACACCCTGCAGAGTCCTATGTTATCAGATTCACAAACCTCCGGTCTGCACATGAAACACAAGGCATCTCCAGGAGTCATTAGCAACATGCAGTGCAGCTGAAACAAGCCAGCTTCCATCTCAGTGCTTTCAAAGCAAGAAAAAAAAGGATGAAATTTAACAGCTGTACATGTACAGCTGTTTATTAAAAAATAATATTAGACAACACTTTAGAAAACAGTAAGAGTTACAAGTGTCTGCAAAGAAGGAAAGTTTACTGTGATGCTTCATAGCTGTGCTGGAAGAAGTGCCTCTGTGCTGCATGACTGCAACAGCAAAGTCTGCTAAGTGGTGGCTCCCAGGAAGGAACAAACCTCTGTCACTTCAACAGGACTATTCTTATCTTACATTCCGTATGTTCTTCAGTGTTAAAATGAAATGAGACCTGATATTAGAGATTGATATGATTATACACTAGAAGTACTGAAGATTCACCAGGCAAAAATAACCTTGAGGGAGCAGCCCAATCACAGAATGCTTTGAGTTGGAAGGGACCTTTTAAGATCACCAAGTTCCACCCCCCTGCTACAGGCAGGGACACCTCCCACTAGACCGGGTTGCTCAAAGCCCCTCCAGCCTGGCCTTGAATGCTTCCAGGGAGGGGCCATCCACAACCTCACCAGGCAACCTGTTCCAGTCTCTCACCACCCTCACAGTAAAGAATTCCCCCCTAATATCTAGTCTAAATCTACCCTCTTCCAGTTTAAAGCCATTTCCCCTCATCCTGTCACTACATGCCCTTATAAAAAGTCCCTCCCCAGCTCTCCTGTAGGCTCCTTCAGGTACTGAAAGGCTGCTATAAGGCTCCCCCTGTAGCCCTCTCTTCTCTAGGATGAAGGGCCCCAGCTGTCCCAGACTGTTCTCATACGGAAGGTGCTCCAGTCCTCTGCTATCATTGCTATCTAAGATTAAGAAGTCCTGAGTTTAAGTTCCTATTTTAACAACTATTGCAGCACTTTATCAACGTTCAGTATCCACAAAACTAACTGAAAAAGGCTACTTCTCCTGTCTCGGTGCACAGAACTGCTTGGTTATAGATTTTCTGCAGTAACTTATTGCTCACAGTTGGACAAATAACACTCATGAAAAAGAAACGAAAATACAAACACGTTTCTTCATTATTTCCTTCAGCTTGCACACCAACACTATTTCCCATCTGATTCGGAAACATATTTTCCAACATAATATTTTTCTAATGTTTTTTGCTTAGACTTTGATATCGGAGTATCTTTCAAACAGAGAAACATATATTAGTAAGAAAAAAAATGAGCATCTGGAACATGTAAATGTTCTCTGGACACAATCCCTGGAAAGCAGGGATTTAGACTTTGTCTTTAAAATAAGGGATCCAACGTTGTTGCTATACGTTGTAAGTCCTCAAGAACTTCACATCAGCAGAAACAGACAAAAATATTAGCACACGCTTATCCACAGTATGATATTGGTATGCATAGTAGCACAATCAAATTGGATTCTCTCTCAATTACTGTTGCCAGATATCAGGGTAGAATGTCATAGAAACATAGCTGTGACAATGCTTAGAAATTACATGTTCCTCCTCTGATGCAGCCGCTTCTACAAACAGAGCTGGTTCTCAAACACAAGTGGGATGTCAGTGCTTAATGTATAAAAGCCTGATCTGTGTGTTTAAGACCCCTTCAAGCCTTTTATCCAACAATGGTAGTGCATCTAAAAAAAGAATGCATAAAACTCAACTCTCTAAATGGGAAGCTGACTAAACCTAGCAGATCGGAAATGCCTAATAGCGGCCCAGGTTTCAGGGACCTTCCAACTGCAGCTGCCCGCTCCAGATTCTCTTGCCATTTATCCATCCTCTAAGAACTCAGCAGTGCTGCTGAAAAGCAGAAAGCACATGCTTCACACGGCTGGGAGGGCTCTCTGGCTGCTGCCCTCTCACAGGAAGGTACAGTCTTGCTCTCTGCAGACATTGGAGAAAACACAGCTTTTGCTTCGCAGGACTTTGCCTTCCACCTGAGTTCCCCAAGCACTGCACTACAAACGGGACCGTGGGCCCTGTATGTCTCCTCCTCTTTTCAATTATCTGCCAGCATAGATACCACCTGGGATTTGAAGTTCAGCTTTGAGATTGCGTGGCTAGTTTTACCACCACACAGCTGGTTCTCTTTTCCCATGTTTACTTTCTATAACGCTGCTCTCCATCTGTATCACGTTTTGGACAGATGTACTGCACATGATGCCGGCATCTCTGCGATATTGATTACAGGAATTTCTATGGAAATAACCCAGCTGAGTCTGACTATTCACATTTCTTCAACATACAGTTTCTTTGCTTCCTGCTGCACACTGCAGGATATTCAATCTTTTAGGTAATATGCATTTTTATAATACTAAGCACAACATCCCTTTAAACTTTTATGACAATTTCAACAACAGAAATGTTCTAAAAGCTGCCTTTTTCTATAAAGCACCTTGTAGCACCATTTTGGAGAAAGAGACGGCAAAGATATCTAAAGTGTAAACAGTAACACAAACTATAAAGACAACCATCACATTCCAGTAAAAGTACTTACCAAATTATCAGTTGTGGTGTGTGCATATATACGTACACATGTATTAACATACATATATTAAATATATATATAAAATCAACACAAATTTTGGAGTGCTCAGTAAAATCCTCCATCCACTCATACGTTAAAGCATGATTTCTGATCAAACTGATAACTTTGTCTATATGTCAAGCTAAAATCCACTGGCCTTCATCGTTGTCTCTCACCTGTTGCCATTCGTACAGTGGACGGTACTGGCGTAATTTTAAATGAACTGAGCTTTCCCTTTCTAGAGATATAAAACAAGCACAATTTGCCTGGCAGCAGAGAATCAGCAACACTGCGGCTGTGGTGACCAACCGACAACCACTCCCTCCTTTATCATACCACGGGTGATTCCCTTGAAGCTTAAAAGGTGTTGCCCTTCAGTTCCTGTGCGCACACTGCCATCCTACAGTAGGAATGCTGTTTGCCTACAATAATCCTGAGCAAAACATTGGGAAGCACCTATGATGGCAGAGGAGTGCTGTTTGCAAGATTCTGTCTTTGATACGAGGCGTGGCATCAACTACTTGTCTGGCTTTCACAGAAGCAAAGCTCCTGTTTGCATCTCTTTACTCTTACAATGTTTTCAGTGAGTTCTGCAGTCAGTACCAGTCCTGAGGTATGACCCAAGTCCTGCAGAACCAGAGCTCAACCACTGCACTAGAGTTTTAGAAGGCTCAGAAACACTTACACGCAGCCCTAAATGAATATCTAGAAGATGTAGTTACTTTTTGGCACCTGAGAACAAGGCCGACCAAGCAGGCAGTCTCTTCATTGTTAGCTACAGGTAGCATGCCTATCAAACACCCCTAACGGCCACAGAATCAGTCACAAACACACTGTTTTGCTTCTATTTTGATACCAACGTACAAGAGAGAAAACTGAACTCAATGCAGTGAATCAAATGTATCAGAAAAATGAATGAAATACAACACAACAGTCAAACTTTGTGAAATGGTTTTACTGAAATGGATGTAACAGTGTTACACAATAATGACATTTTAGTTATATGAAATTGTTAAAAGTTTTACAGTTTGCATATAATAACAGGGAATTATAAAATTACAACCTTTATCACAAGAACAGTAAAACTGGAGTTGATATATGTATGCAGATCTTACAAAAGCGTGTAGGTTAGGACCACAAATGTTTGTTCTGTCTTCCAGGGTGAGAGGACCTTGCTAAGAAAAAGGTAGAAGCCCTCTCTGAACACAACAGGTAGAGGATGCTTAGAGGAAATGTATAAATAAGAGGAAACTACAAAGCGACACTTCACCTAGTGCACCATTTCAGCCATGTGCAGCCCAGGGACTTTGTAATTCAGAACTCACACCCTTGTGTTTAATAGGTCTTCATGGATAAATACTTGTCTAGGCAAGTATTTGACCAACCGCTTCTGAACCATTTTGAACCTCCATTTCTGACACTGTTTTCAGACAAGGAGCAGCACAGCTTAAGAGTGAAAAAGTACTACGCCTGTACTCCACAGCTGGAGAAAGCTGAACGAACTCTTACAAACTTCTGTTCTCTGGAATCCCCAGATGGGGGTTAAAATGAGATCTAACAGCATTTAAGGGCAAATTTGTCTGCTTCTGAATCATAACCTGTCCATTTGTATGCCCCGCTCTCCTTCCAAAAAGTGTCCTCCTCCCTGAGTAGCTTCTCCAAACCATTCTTTTATTGGGTAGCATTTTATCTCTATGAATTCACTGTCCCTCAATTTCCTGCATTGGTTGCTACTATGTGGCTGGTACAAGATCTAGAAAGAGTGCTCATCAGTGAAAGACAAAACGATGATGCATAGAAAACATGACCTGGGATGGGCAATCTGATGCTGGGCCAGTAAAACAACAAATAATCATAGAAAGCCAACTGTTGCCCATTGCTCATCTTTCCAAAGAGCGGTGATTACCTCGATTCTTATGCCAACAACTGCTTTGGAAAGTTAAAATTTTAATTTTTGAACTAGTTCCTGGCATTTGTGCAGTCAGGACGAAGATACTCTTTGCAGAACGTTTGGCACGCTTTTCCTCCTTTTCCCTTTTCAAATAAACCATTGGGACTGAAGCCTTCAAGAAAACCATTTGGAAATATGGATGACCAGGTTCACAAGAAAAACGTACGTAACTATAAAGGCTTTCCATCAGACTAAATTCTACTCTTACCTAACTTCACATCCTTCACAGTTCGGATGCTGTGCATATGTGTAACAGCCTAAGTCAGGCAAGCACCAAACTGCCACAAAGTTTCACTAAACAGATACTGGTTCCTTTCTCTTTGTGGAATTGACTCTGAGAGAATACATATGTATGTGTATATATATATATATATATATGCCTGTGGAGGATGATTCACCGCACACCAAGACAGGCTAAGCTGGGCAAGATGAATCACATCCTTTAATTATTCTGAGCACAAGGACATGTAGCAGATAGGATGCTTTGCTTATTTTTATGGTTAAGTTAGCCTAAAAATCGTTCTGTTCAAAAGGGAACGGTATTTTGCTGCTGTATGTTAAATAAGTATGTTAAATAAGTATATCAGAAACTCTACCTTATTGTCAGCCAACCACTGTTTCATTTTTTTTTAGTTTTGAATGAGACAAAAATGAATAAGAGTGGATTACTTGAAAAAAAAAAATGGTATGAAATAAAGACAAGAATACATAACAAAATTAAGAAATTAAGGTCGAATGGCATTCAGGAAAACTTTGATGATATTTGCCCTCTGTAGTCTTTATCATAGCCAATAAACAGCCTATTCATTTTTACCAATTACAGTTAAAAGCAGGATGATGGTTTCAAACAAAACTATGCTCTATTCGCACACAAAAATTGTGTTTTAAAGCCATGAGTATATAAGGAAGAGGCAGGAATGTATTATCTGTGCACATGTATATATCCAAACATTTTACATAACGTACAAAACGGGCTCCATGGACAAAATAAGTAATTCAGTGTCCAAACTGCCTTAATTAGGCTTTAAGCACCTGAAAACCTACACAGACAGCTCATCCTCACCTGGGATCAGCAGTGCAAAACTCAAAATAATCATGAGCAGGGAGAGGGTGTAGCTGCTCCTCCAGCTGCTCCTTGGTTAGACAAGGAGGAAGCCGTCGAATAACCACCTGCATAGATAAAAGAGAGAGTTATCTTCCATCTAAACAGCATGAAAAAGACAAAATCAATCGCGTAAGTCCTCTTCTAAAAGCTCTTCCTTAATCTGGGAGCTGCAGCTGCAGCCTTAGCCTCGGTGTCCCGACAAGGATTGGCGCTGGGCGGTACCGGGCAGCCCAGCACACCGCGCACAGGTGCGTTCCCCCATTGCAAGGTGGGCGCGATCGCCCGAAACGCAGTGGGACAGAATAACGGCACCGCACAGAGCAGCAAAATGGCCACGACGATTCGGACGGTCCGCTCCCACCGCTCCCCAACAGGGATTTCGCTTAAAGTCACGGCGACATCCGCTGCGCCGGTTTCCCGATGCGGCAACGGGGAAGGCAGCGTTCCCCTCACGGAGCCGCGGTGCCACAGCGCCCGCAGCCGCAACCCGCCACGAGTGCGGCGGTTACGCGCCCCCACACCACGCCCCGCCACCCCCAGCCCCGCACCCCTCACTTTGCTCAGCGCCGTTTTTTTCTCATCTCGCTGTTTAACCGGCGCCGAGGGAAGCAGTGGCGCCGGGGACGGCGGCGGGTTGGGCGCGGTGTCCGGATCCCGGCGCGGAGACTCCCGCCGCAGGGGCACCTCCATGTACCGCTTCTCGCGACCGCCGCCGCCGCCGCCCCTCACCAGTCCCAACCCGAGCTCCCGCTCCGACCGCATGGAGCCGCCGCCCGCAGCGAGGCGAAAACCTCGCGAGAACTGCCCCTTTGCTGGGCGGAATCTCGCGAGACTTCGCTGAAGGGCGAGGAGAGTTCCTTCACCCACAGGGTAGCGACGGACGCGCTGTGACGCGGCTGTCGCCATCCAGAGCTGTGTCTCTCCTCGTCCTTGTACATCCCCGTCCTTGTTCTCATCCCCATCCTCTCTGCTGGCTGCTCTGTGGAGAGGTGGTTTCAGGAATCCCTCAGGGCCCCCATTATGTGCATGGGAAGGGCAACTGAAGACCCGTCCTGTCGCGGTCCACGAGCCCATAGTTGCCTTGCAGACTGCAGACGCTTGGCTCTGCACTCACTGCCACAGCCTCAGCTCTGTCTCCTGTAGCAGGATGGGAGCAGTAGTCAAAGAATCACAGAACGGTTTGGGTTTGAAGGAACCTCGAAGCCCAGCCTGCCATGGGCTGTCCCCCCACCAGCTCAGGCTGCCCAGGGCCCCATCCAACCTGGCCTTGAGCACCTCCAGGGATGGGGCACCACAGCTTCACTGGGCAGCTGTGCCAGTACCTCATCATCCTCTCACTGAAAAATGGAACCCTGACATCTCGTCTAAATCTCTCTCTTAGTTTCAAACCATTCCCTTTAGTCAGGGAAGAGGTGGTCCGAGAGCACCTAGGCAACACCAATGTTCATAAATCCATGGGACTCGATGGGGTGCATCCACGGGTGCTGAGGGAGCTGGCGGAGGTGATTGCTGAACTGCTCTCTATCATCTTTGAGAGGTCTTGAGGTCTTGGAGAATGGGGAAGGTGCCTGAAGACTGGAGGATAGCCAATGTCACTCCAGTCTTCAAAAAGGGCAAGAAGGAAGATCCAGGTAATTACAGGCCAGTCAGCCTCACCTCTGTCCCTGGAAAGGTGATGGAACAGCTTGTTCTGGATGCCATCTCCAGACAATTGGAGGAAAAGGAGGTTATCAGGAGTAGCCAGCATGGGTTCATCAGGAGGAGGTCATGCTTGACCAACCTGGTAGCCTTCTGTGATGTTGTCACTGGCTGGGTGGATGGGGGGAGAGCAGTGGATGTAGTCTACCTTGATTTCAGCAAGGCGTTTGATACCGTCTCCCACAACATCCTTATAACAAAGCTGAGGAAGTGTGGGATAGATGGGTGGACGGTGAGATGGGTTGAGAACTGGCTGACTGACAGAGCACAGAGGGTCGTAGTTGGCGGTGCAGAGTCTGGTTGGGGACCTGTAACTAGTGGTGTTCCTCAGGGGTCGGTGCTGGGTCTGGTCTTGTTTAACGTCTTCATCAATGACCTTGATGAGGGGATAGTGGCCACCCTCAGCAAGTTTGCTGATGATACGAAGTTGGGAGGATTGGCTGACACGCCTGAAGGCTGTGCTGCCATTCAGCGAGACCTGGACAGGCTGGAGAGCTGGGCGGTAAGAAACCAGATGAGGTTTAACAAAAGCAAGTGTAGAGTCTTGCACCTAGGGAGGAATAATTGCATGCAGCGGTACAGGTTGGGGGATGACCTGCTGGAGAGGAGCTCTGCAGAGAGGGACCTGGGTGTCCTGGTGGACGACAGGTTGGCCATGAGCCAGCAGTGTGCCCTTGTGGCCAAAAAGGCCAATGGCATTCTGGGCTGCATTAAAAAGAGCGTGGCCAGCAGGTCGAGGGAGGTGATCCTCCCCCTCTACTCTGCCCTGGTAAGGCCTCATCTGGAGTACTGTGTCCAGTTCTGGGCTCCCCAGTACAAAAAAGACAGGGATCTCTTGGAAAGAGTCCAGCGGAGGGCCACAAAGATGGTGAAGGGCCTGGAGCATCTCCCCTATGAAGAAAGGCTAAGTGAACTGGGTCTGTTTAGCCTTGAGAAAAGAAGACTGAGAGGGGACCTGATCCAGGTCTATAAATATCTAAGATGTGGGGGGCAAAGTGGCGAGGCCAGACTCTTTTCAGCAGTGTGTGGAGACAGGACAAGGGGAAACGGCCAGAAACTGGAGCATAGGAAGTTCCGCACCAATGTGCGCAAGAACTTCTTTACGGTGAGGGTGACGGAGCACTGGAACAGGCTGCCCAGGGAGGTTGTGGAGTCTCCTTCTCTGGAGATATTCAAGACCCGCCTGGACGCCCACCTGTGCGACCTGGTGTAGGGAACCTGCTTTGGCAGGGGGGTTGGACTCGATGATCTCTGGAGGTCCCTTCCAACCCCTATGATTCTGTGATTCTGTGATTCCCCTTTGGCCTGGTGGGCTAGGGCTGAAAGCTAGCCTGGCACTGGGGACACCACAGCATAGGGAAAGGGATAGTTGTTTCTTGCATCAGCTTGCAAGTCTTGTGTCCACGGGTTTTCAAATCATGAAAACCTTGAAGACAACAGCAAACTCACCCCACAATGGGTTAAGATTGTGAGAGAGCAGGTTGTGTGTAAGACATTGCTTTAGCAGACATGTTAATCATGGGCTGGAGCATGACAGGTGCTGAGAGGCACAGCAGGAGATGCAGGTGCAAAGATGAAGATTTGGACAGAACATGAGCAGACAGTGAACAGAAATAAGGAAAGAAGCTTTTCCTGAAGTCCCCTCTGAGGCAGGCGCAGCATTAGCTTAACGAGCACTCATCTAATTGTATCTGCCTGAAGGGCTGGGAGACAAACCAAGCTACATCAAGAATTCCTCTGATGTTGTCCAGGAAAAATCATTCACAGTCTAAGACACTTTGAGAATGTTTCCTTCTAGGTAACTTTTAGTGCCAATGAAGAAGGGCTAGCAACAATCAGGCAAAAAACTTCAGCAGATAGCTGCAGAATTGAGGTGTCATGACATGTTGCCTTTAGAGCAGGAGCAGTTTTCTGTACCCTCCCCTTTCTCTCCACTCAGCCCCACTGATGACTTTTACACAGCAGTTCACAATTTTTCAACCTGAGAAATCAGACAGAGAAAATATTTTTAAATGCTAGGCCAGTTCCCATATCTGATTCACAACCTAAGCACACAAATTTATATTACAGCAGCTGTGGAAGCGGCACAGGGACAAGTCAGTTGCTGTGGGCAGTGCAGGAATACAACTAAGCAGGATTGCCATCAGAGCCAACGCGCCATCAGATCATAACTGATATCAAATATTATCAGTTTTTAAAACTACTTAGTCAATGAAAACAGTAGCAACATAGGAAAAAAGAAAAAAAACCCACATGGCTGACATTAGCAAAAGGCCAGATTTGTTAGAGTATTTAGCCAACATGTATGTAGGAACTGCTTCCCATGATGTATGACTAGAATCTTAAATTTACCTACTCTAGATTATAAATAAACAAATGTATTATCAGTTGTAGCTCATAAGACTAGTAATGAAAGAAGATGGACTGCCAGAAAACAAGAAAAAAGGAAGATTTCAATATGTATGTACTTGAGTTCATCCCTTGTCTCTTCTTAATTGTGTAAAGCATCAATAAAAAGTATAGGAAATATTTAGTGGATTGCACTAGTATGCCACTTGTTTAAAAACCATGTTCCAATAAAATGGGTGAAAATTATATGAAGATAATCACACATACATTTTGTGCTAAAGATAGCATTAAAAAGGATTGTTTAAATGCTAACACAAATGTAGTGAAATACAGTGTAAAAATCATATTTTAGACCAGTCATTCTATTTTGCTAACAGATAAATTAGCCTTTTTTTAATTTATTTAATGAAAAATCCTTATCTACAGAAAAAAAAATGCTAATTTTTGAGCACTGAAATACTTATTACTGAAGCCTGCACTACTAAACCTCAGAGAATCTTTTCTTAGCATTAAATATCAGAATCCAGCAAGAAGTCACAGAAGAAAAAATTATGACAGCTTGTAGCATTATGTTTTTAATTTTAAGCCCCTCACAGTGACACAGGTGGAACAGGCACAAAGGGAAGGGAGATATTTACACGAAATATGTTCAACATTCATACTAAGAAGGCAAACAGACCCTATTCTGTTCAGTGGACGGACAAATCACTGCTTCTCTACAGAAACATATGCTTTAATTCATTGTTTTTCAGTGAGCCAATGACATATAAAAATACCACTCTGGAGACTTGTAAAAATTGTATATTATTCAGTTAATCCTTTGCCTTGGTAGAACAGCTGCGTGTAAAGAGAATGACTGCATTTTCTACAGAAGTACCCTGTGGCTTACAACTTCATTATTACACTACTGAAAAATAGTTCAGGTATCGTTAATTGCAGGAAACACTGATTTACCTTGGTATTTTTGCCATTCATGTTTGTTGTCCAGTCAGCTTACCGGAAACAGTTCTTACACGACCTCTCAGTGGCACAATATAGAATAACAACAAAGAAGTCAACAATAATGAGGAGAAGGCATAACAGAGTAACATGCTTGGTCATCAATTTAATGCATGTCCAGTGAGAGTCAAGTGATGGAAATCCACTGAAATCACTCTGTAAAGAAGTACATATTTATGAAGCAGTAAGTGTAAAACCTCGTGGATTTTTTGGTCTATTTACTAAGAAAGCATTCCTCACAGACAGGATGAAAACTCAGAAGCTACAATAATACTGTATTAGACCTTGGCTAATCCATTCAGCAATATTGTAAACTGTTCCATTTTAGGTATTATTTTTAAACATTCACAGTCTTACTGATGGCAGACACAAGGATCAGTAAACAGGTTTAAAAACATAATGTGGATTTATTTTTTATCTTTTTTACTTTATCACATGTGATTAATTTTGTAGAAATAATAAAATTGGAAATAGTCCCTCATGTATGTTTTAATCATCCTTAAGGCAAGCATTATTTCTCCGGTGTTAAATACAGCACAGTAGTATGAACTCATATAAAAATAGCAAATTCCTGAAAGTATAACGCCATAACAAAAACACTAAAACAAATACTTAGACAAAATGTGCCCACTACCAGAACTTATGGTCATGTGCTGTGGTCTGACATTGACGTTTCTAGCATCATATCGCTTTCGTTCATTTCTATCTCAAATGTTTCTTCCAATGGACGGCTGGTATCCGTATTTGTCCTTTGATGCGATGTTTCTAATGTTACTATGCCACTCTCATCCAGAGTCTGTCTTTCTATGTCAAATTCTCTGAAATCCCAGGCAGGTGAAATTATGTTCTTTAAGGTCTTCATTGTGTGTACATCAAAGTCATAGCATCTTAATTTGTCTTTGATCTCTGTTCCTAGGAAAACAGACAAGCCATTAGTTTATTCCTAGCGAATGCTCCCCAAAATGCATCTCAAATAAAATATCCAGAAACTACTATGGTTCTCTATGTATTCAGAACAAGTAGTTGTCAACACTTAATAACCAAAGTTTAAGTGTTGGTCTGACAAAATCTAGCAGCCTCCTACCTATATATATAGATAGATAGATAGATAGATACACACACACACACACATATACATATATACATACACAAAGTAAAATTCAGATTCAAAGTCTGTTACTAGGAGCAGCGGCCAATTCCCTTCCCAGCTTTTCTATGAGGGTTTCTTCATTATTTAAAGTTGATGCAACCCATGATGCACGTAAGGTATTTAACACAGCTGCGTGGTTCTTCCAGATGTATTAATTGACAATATTGAGAGGACAATATTGAGAAGAAACATCTGCTACAATTGTGTGAAAAATCTGCTGGAAAAGCAGGATGATGGCAGACGGTCTATTCTTGATGCAAGACTTCTCTTCAAGGATTCAATGACTTACCAATGTAAGCTTCAGAATCACCAATATACATCTCTATGCAATGTCCGAGCATTGTGACTGAAAATGTGTCATCCCTTCTAAGTCCAAGGGCCTATTAAAAAAAATACCAGAACAGTAAAAAGTCTTTAGCTGCATATAAAACCATTTGCATCTTAAGTCCACTACTTTGAGTTCGTTGGTTGACAGTGAGATCAAAGTCGTCTCTACTGTAAAAGCAAAATGCTGTGCAACCAAAATATTTTCATATGAACTGACTTAAGAAAGCAAACCACAAAAATACAACATGTATCCAGACAGACAATCACTCATAAGCCATGAAGTAAGATACACTACTAAAATAATTCTAAAAGCTGTGAGGAACTCATTTTGCATAGCTAAACTACAATTGATAATGAAATAGACTGAGACATACTTACGTAATTACAACTAAATTTCTGTGATACAAGCTTCTAAGTAAAAATATAACTGCAGCTAAATTCTCAACCCAATCAACCTGAATGCTGAAAAATTTAGCACTCGTTAAAATTCAACATCACTCAATGAAGACATGAAATCACCACAACTGTCCTGGAAATAATAAAATACAATCACAGAATCACTCAGGTTGGAAAAGACCTTAAAGATCACTGAGTCCAACCGCAATCTAACCATACTACCCTAACTCTAACAACCCTCTGCTAAATCATGGCCCTGAGCACCACATCCAAACGGTTTTTAAACACATCCAGATAAATCCATGACAACAGAAAGTGGCCTATTTTTTAAATCTACACTTACTGTAGAATTTCTTTGAAGCATAGGTTGGAATTACTTTAAACCATTTCAGCTGTAGAAGTTGTTAACATACATACAATGTATAGGATAATTCAGTTGGTTTGCAAGAAGGATCCACCAACAGAGTTTTAAAAACTGGCTTTAAAAAAAAATTAAACTTAATTCATAGAAAAGTAGGGAAGACTTCTTAAAAAAAAAAATTCTAAAATAAACAATAATTTGGGGATTGGATAAAACACTCAATCTGTTCCAAAGTCAAAACAGAATGAAACGGTAAATAGAGAATCAGCGACCAGCACTTTAAGCATACATACCGTATGAAAATAGTCAATTGCACTTTCAAAATTGCCCATTAGACTGTGTATGTAGCCAATGGCAGAATAAGTAGAAGCATTCTGAGGGATCAGTACTAGAGCCTGGCGATGGTATTCCAGTGCTTCTTCATACTTCCTGATGGGGTAAAATACAGAATATCTATTAGCAAGCCTGAGAGTGGAAGATGTTTTCATAGTATTCTATAGGTAATTTCCTTACCTCTGTGGCAGACAATCCTGTCAAGAACTCTGAAGTTTTAATTCATTCTCTTAACATAAAAAGCGCACCAGAGTCACGGATATTGGTAATTTTCTTCCTCGGCATAATTGAGAAATCACTGTTCCCCTTATGTAGCACAACAGCTGTCTGCAGCTAGGTCCCATTTGGAGAAAATTCTAGCAATTTGATATGGTAAATTCCTTTAGAAATTTAATGCTGCTCACTGCAAAATTAGGTTTCTTTCTGTAGCTCTCATTTTCCACCCCAGGGGAGTGAAGGAGCAATGAGACCGAATCACTCATTGTTCAAAATGAGAAAAGCTCCCCAAGCAGAAATTTCACAACCCTTAAGTGCTGCATACATTGGTACTTTTGTTACTTCCACTCTGACACTGTTTTCATTAGAAGAGCGAGATTTACACATAGTCATAATTTCTTTCAAATATGAGCCACGCTTTCTTTGAAAATTATCTCTTCCATAGGCTGCTTATTGCATTTGTTATTTTACAAACCAAGGATTAAGTGTACATTATGGTGCTACTCCAGAAAATTGAAGTGTCACATTGAGCACCCTCGTACCAAGCTGTCAAAAATAAAGACAGCAATTGTCTATACAAAAGAAATTATGTTTCCAGTTGTAATGAAATTAAGCAAACACCAATACATAATGTTGTTACAGGCATAAATCAAGGCATAAAAATTTGCAGCTGCTTCACTGCTGCACAAAACCTTCACGTGGTTTCAAATGTTCCTTTCAGTCTCACTACTTACCTGTCCAACTAACTACCGCTGTATTTTAATGTGCCGCTTTCGAATTTCAACTACACAGACCACTATGATTTTCAGATATGGACATTCTACCTTGACAAAGTGTTAAGTGCAGCTGCCTAAGCTCTCATTTTCTTGAAAGACAGTTTACAAGGATGTGAAAATACATTAGATTGGCTTTCTGAACCTGAACAAATAGTAAAATGCAAGTCGCCCTGAACGTGATGTAATCAGTTACTAAGTTACTGCAAGGCATTAGAAAAGACAAAAGGAATTATAACTGAAGCACATATTTGAACAAACCCTTTTTCTTTGATTTTGGGAGAGCAGGTAACTATTACACATCAGTATTTCCCAACAGAAATGAAGAATAATTGCAGTTCTAACACAAAACCATCACTATCAGAGTCAAAGCAGACATACAGATTATATCTAACTGGAATCTCTTCCATTGGCATCTCACTAACACAAACTACAGTTAAAACCACAACATTAAAAAAATATATGGTACTGGTTAAACATTAAGACAACACTGGTTAAAATTAAAGTAAGAGAGAACATTTATCAATGTTAAAACTGCTAAAGCTTTCATATGTACTTCGCACTTCCTTTTTCTCTTCCCAGAATGCAGCTATGAAATGAAATATGAACCAGTTCTGTCTTTAAAAGCCATAGAATAACATTTTATTGTTAAGGTCTCTAAACACTGAGCTAAAATAATAAAATAGAAGCTTAAGCACTGATCCAAGCAATGAATAGCATAGAAGGTGGTTTTGTGCTGAATTAATTCACTGGACACAGGCAAGCATGTCAGGATTGTGACAGTAGCTCATTTGCTTTCAGACCCACCTGAAGAGCTAAAAGCCTATGTCCAAATTTCTATTTAAGAATAAACAGTTGAGGAAAGGCTTTCACATTAAGTGTTTTAACTTGCATATGAAAGACTGTACATAAGGAGCAATCTGTGTACTTATTTTAGAAACGGATCTAGGGAATCGTGCTTTTCTTATAAGGCGCTTCTGCATTGCCCTCCTGTGGTATACAATCCTGATGGAGACAAGGAGGCCCAGAAAAACACATTTTCTGTAGTATTACAGATAACTTGAGCTCCTGTACTCTCTACTTACTTCAGTTTTCGGCAGACATGTCCTAAGTTGTTCAGCAAAGGCTCCCACTTATCAACTGTTATCTGCAAAATAATCAACAATTCAAGTAGCTGCAGCTTGCTGGATTGTAACAAATTTTGTAGGACTACTTAAACACCACACAAAAAACCCACGCCCCATAACAAACAAGGCAATTCAATCACAACCAAGAAAAACTTCACAAAAATTTTCAGTTGTTTCAATGCACGTATTTAAACCCAAAATCATAGAATCACAGAATGGCCTGGGTTGAAAAGGACATCAAAGATCATCTAGTTTCAACTCCCCTGCTATGTGCAGGGTTGCCAACCACTAGACCAGGCTGCCCAGAGCCACGTCCAGGCTGGCCTTGAATGCCTCCAGGGATGGGGCATCCACAGTCTCCTTGGGCAACCTGTTCCAGTGTGTCACCACCCTGTGTGTATGAAAAACTTCCTCCTAATATCTAACCTAAACCTCCCCTGTCTCAGTTTAAAACCATTCCCCCTTGTCCTATCACTATCCACCCTCATAAACAGCTGTTCCCGTTCCTGTTTATATGCTCCCTTCAAGTAGTGGAAGGCTGCAATGAGGTCTCCCTGGAGCCTTCTCTTCTCCAAGCTGAACAAAAATCAAGATAAACCTGTTTTCAATTACTAACTCCCAAACCCAATTCAATTTCTTTCGAGTTTTAGTATCACCGACACTTCAATACAAATTAAACAAAATTTGTTTTCTAAAGTCATATTTAAAGGTCTCATAGCCTAGGAAAATTAAGACTCACAAATTAGATATTCATATAAAAAAAATCAAAAATGCGGAGGGTCTTTCTACTCTCTTCTCCATAGTCCAACTTCATCTGCTCTAAATAAATGAGCTCATTCGTAAAGCACGCAGAAAACTATCTAAGCCAATAAAATCCTTAGAACAGTTTTCACTGAAATTAAAAAGTCATTTGACTTGATCACATTAAGAATTTTGAATTTATTACAATTGAATAGTATCTCTAGTTCTTTTAGGTGTTTCCTACTCTAATTCTAGAATTGCATGTGTGTGTTTATGCACGTATAATTTTTAATACTTCTGTAAAGAAGAAAAAATGTCTCACAAAAGAATTGAGGCTTCTGCATAAATTTAAGCCTGATCTACAAAGTCCGTGGCTTTCGCACATACAACAGCACAACTGTAACTAAAATAAAACAACTCTATTTACATATTAGAGAGTTGGTAAGTTAGTATCTGTCCAGTTTGTTTTAATAAATCTATGTCTTGTCCACATAGGATTGTAGTTTTTCAGTGCTCTCTACTTTATCAGAGGTTCGCTGTTCTCCAGAAGCAAGGTCGTTACCTTGGTAGGAGATACACTGCTAACAACTACTGCAACATGAGGTAGTGCCCTCATTAAATAAATTGAGGCTAAAAACCATTAGAAAGCTACCTGTAAGTTCACAGCTCAGCTAACTTTCAGGAAGTTAGTTAAGCATCCCTGGACCCACTCCCACACAGTCTCCATCTGGTAGAAAGAAAAAAAATCCATACCTACAAACTTCCAAACAAAACTGGAAGTGACTCAAGAACGCAGTTCCACCTGATAGAAGCAGTCTTCCACACACGTACCCAGTTCCACCTTCAGGCCAAAAACCATTCATCTACTAATACCTAAGACTGAGAATGCAAGCTGTGTTCCACACTTCCCAGTCAACACTTACAGTTTTGCTCTGCCTTTGCTATCATTTGTTTTTAATTTCAAATTAAAACATGCTTTTGGCCATTTCTGGCAGCACTGAAAATAACGCATGATGACTCTTATCTAAAAACTGAACACATAATTACAACTAGATGGTCCAGAAAGTCAATTTTATATTGCATTGCTTTTGCCTTAATATACAAAACTTCCTGGAGTTTTACGGATTTATGATCATGTGTATTACTAGGAAAAATACCTCATTTCCAATAGCTTTGATTTTTTCCAGTGCATCAAGAAACCACTTTTCTGCCGTTTTCCAGCTAAATAATGGGAGTGGGGAGGAAAGAAAAGTGAATTAGCAAAGAGTTCTAATTAGCAGTATGAGAAAACTGTACTACAGTCAACAGTTCTTTGATCGTATTTGGTTGTATGAATGCAATTATCATTAAAAATGAAGTAATTCTGCCAAATGATCTCAATGGCTGACAAGACAAAGTTAAAAACAAAACAAAACCAGAAGCAAACCAAGGATGTTCGATGAACAACTTTTCTATCTGTTGTATTTTTTCAGAATATATTTGAAGTCTCCTGACTCAACAAAATGCTTTGCTGCACAAAATGTTATTGCACGTACACACTTGTGTCAACAAACATAATTCTTCTGGGTGTGCAGCTACCCAGTGACAAGCACACACAAAGTAATCTCTCCGCATGTTTCTCAAGCTCAAAGTTCTTCTCTCATTTTATCTTAAACAAGGAAGAACAATTTAGAAAGCAAGCCTTTACCTTAAACATTACCTACATGAGAACCAGGTGATACTTTACACTGAGCTGTAGAATACAAAGTAAGTACTTTAATAGATATATTAGCACATCACATTTCAGAATAATCCTTCCTTAAAATTATATTTTATCTCGTTTTGCAAGCTTACTCTCCATTTTGAAATGCAACCACTCCAACTTCATGCATAACAAAAGGATCTTCGGGCGCAATGCTTAAAGCTTGGCTGAAAAATCTTTCAGCTAGCTTCGAGTTGTTGGTCAAACCATATTCCAGTCCAATATAGAGCATCGGCAAATGACACCTAGAAAGAACATTCATAAGATACGGGTCAATCTTCTCTACTACTTATGGATTAGCTTCAACTTTTCTGAATACGGCATTTCTGACATACCCTTTCATGAGCTGCGCAGCTGTGAAGTATGCAGCCATTGCTTGGTCATGTTCACTCTCAACAGCAAATGAATGGCCATACGCTATCCAGGCAGGTCCATAGGTCCTCTCAAGTGTAGTAGCTTTGCTAAAAACAAGAGATTACAAGCAAACATTTGAAATCAAATCTCATCTGCTTCAGACAGCACTTACGTAGCAATGCCATATGACATTAGGTATCTATTAGGATAATCTTTCATGACCGGATGTAAATAAAGTTCGTTTTAAAGGTCACTTTAAAAGTTTGAACTATTCAACACTTACTAGCATTACACATTTTCAAGAATTGACTGTATTATTTCTATTGCTGTTCATGGACATCAGAAATTACTTGACACTACAGAAAAGAAACAATTGTATTAGGCAAACCAGGTAAAATATAGAAAAAGTCAGTAGTGACACATGATATATTAAATACACGTAAATTAACAATTAATGACAGACATGTCAAATCTTTATTTAAAAGTTTCCAATATATTTTAGAAGTAATCTATTTGATTACTTAGCCGTCCTAAACAACCATTAAGTCTAAACCTTGCTTTGTCACAGTTAAACTTCTTATCTTGCAGATCCTAGAGGAGAGTTTTCTGTCTTTTGGGACAAAAAACAAACATTTGCATCTTTCCACCCTACATCCGAGACAGCTTAAATTACTTCAAAAAACTTGCCCCATGAACCACTTTATCTAGAATGCTTGTTTGCTGTATTCTCTTCAATTCAATTCAAATGCCTCACATTCCTCCCAAGTTCTCTACACGTGTTGACTTGTTGACAGTTACATTACATTACAGTACAGCTTTGTTACGTTCCGTCACAGAATCACAGAATGGCCCGGGTTGGAAGGGACATCAAGGATCATGAATCTCCAACCCCCCCCCGCCACAGGCAGGGCCACCAACCTCCACATTTAATACCAGACCAGGCTGCCCTGGGCCCCATCCCACCTGTCCTTGAACACCTCCAGGGACGGGGCATCCAACCTAGTTTCCCTAATTGGTGCTGAGCTTTTGCGAGATCTGAAGGAACAGATGAGCATGCAGATACCTCCTCCTTGAGCAACTGGAACGATCCTTTCCTCACAGGGCACAGTGCAGATGTGCCTTCTACCCTGTTCTGTGATGTCCTGTGACTCCAAAACAATGGTATGGATGGGAGCCTGTGTTTTTATCCATGGTATCTCCAGAAACTTTCCTAACTACTGCTTAGCCTACAATTATGGCTAGCCTTGTAGTAGTACACTACCAAACCAATCTACTACAGGTTGGCTCAAGGCTTCTCAGTTTAAGCTCACACTATCAAAACAAATGCCGTACTTCACAGCTCTCCAACCAGCGTTGACAATCAACACACATCTATCACAGGAAAGAGCATTGGACTGGCTGACCAGCCTAGAAGTACAAGTCTATTAGTGCAAAGAAAGAAACAGATAGCCAAATGGCAGGATTTTCTGTCTAACTCTTCAATTTTAGATTTGAAATCTGGACCTGGGAGAATGCCCAAGTGTCCTTAAGCTAAAAGCTGAGGCTGGATTACCCATCCATAGTTAGCTTGGTGGTACGAGTGAATGTAAGGACTGCACCTGCTCACAACAGGAAGGTGACTGGCAAGAGATTCCATGCAAGTCTGTAAATAATTATTATATTACCTGAGAGGTTGAGGTCTAAATTGTTTATACCCTGTTTCTGGCATGGCAAAAGAAATATTGCAGTAGTAACCACCATATGAAGCCTTCTGCTTACTCTGAGTTATAACAAAAACTGTAAACACTAAATATTTATTTAGCAAATAAGAAACAGATGTGCAAGCAAGAAAAACAAGTTTTACCTGAGGTATCTTCTGGCATGTTCATTTTTGTGGCCAACCATGAGATAGTAGCAACCTACTGCAAACCACGACACCTAGAAATTACAAACCAAGACAATTATTAGATATACAACATTGATTTTAGTGAAACATCATCACAGGTTATACTTCACAGGGGAACAGTGTGCAGCAGATAGAATGCTGGCACGTGTACGTCATTAACTGGGTTTGTTCAGCCTCAAGAAGAGAAAGCTAAGTGCAGAGCTTAGTGCTGCCTTCAATTTTATCTAGGGACAGGGAACACAGAAGACAGAGCCAGCCTCTTCTCACAAGGAGCACAGCGACAGGACGGGAGGCAGCACAGACAAGCTGTAATATGGGGAATTCAGACTAAATAAAAGGAAAACAATTTTCACAGTGAAGGTGAACACTGAAACAGATTGCCCAGAAAGGCTTAATTTATTACTATTACACATTTTGAATGATTATTCAAAGTGAAATCCTCATACTGAATGTTTTATGACTACTCTTACACCAAGAAATCTCTGTGTAAGAAAAGTACAATGCACAGCAAAAGGTGTGAACAATTTTACTCCGTTCCAATCATGTATACACACACACACACACACACACACACACACACATCTCAAACTGACCATTACCACTTTTGCTTGATTTTATTTAAGGAAAACTACCTGGTAATGGAGGCTTAGAACAACTTACGGGATTATTTGGGTACAAATCCACCAGTTTATGAGAAAGATAGAAGAGTTCTGCAAAAGGGAAGAAACAAGAAAAGAAAATTAAAATATGCTAAAACATTCAGATGTTTCATGCCCCTTAGCTTCCTATATGAATATGCAGCATATCTAGTGTTATTCATACACCATGTACAAAAATGTTTTAGTGGTCATGCTTCGCATTGCCTCAATATAGAGGCACTTTTGCAACTAGATTAAAAAACCAAACAGATATGTCTTTGCAGTACACAAACATGCAGCTATACTTTCCACTCCTCAAGAACCCTGCAACAACTTGGGTAACTACCACGCATTAAAGTAAATGCCTGCAGAATTACACTTAAAGCTATTGTGCGAAGGTAAAACACAGTTCAGCTTTCTACATCTAAAAAGGTAGAACATATCAGCCAGGTCAATTTCAAAATGAGAGTCCTATGCACTAACATGCCAAAGACAGGACAAAAACAACTACATTATTCCATGCAATTACTTCTTTAAATAACTATAATTATTTTTGTTAGAAAATTGACTGCAGGTTATAGGAGGTAATCAGATATAGGATAACAATTTTAATGCCTTCTGAAATTGCATTACAGTACATAAGCCAACTGTTTCCTCAGAGCACGGTGCTTTTAAATTGATGAGTTCTGTACTTGAGTGCTTTGCATCAATTCCTCTGCTTCAGAGAAATCAAATATGAAAAACTGCTTGAAAAGTATCAGCTTATTTACAAAAAGTTCTCAAAGCAGACTTAAAATAACTGAACACTGGAAGTAACAGTGCACTTACTGACCTATCTGTGTACTACAATGCATTACCCTTAGAGAGACTGCAAAACATATGAGCTCCTTATTCTATCTTCCAATTGGTATTGAAGACATTCAAGGCCTTCACTTGATTTGCACATTTATATGCAGTTTGAAGTGAGAAGAAGCCATCCCAGCTGCAAGTGAGCTATTCTCATAATTTCAAAAGTGTTCTCTGGTTATAGATTTGTTTCAACTAAAAACAGACCTTCACAATAGCAAAGGCAAGGAGAGAGCACAAAAAGCTTTTTAATATGGCACTACCACCTAAGCATACACACTGCTGAAGAGTTCCTCCTAGTTTAAATTAACACATTTTATTTTGTTGCTGGAGAAAAGCACACCTAGATACTCTAGGAAGAACAGCTCAAAACATAATCAAACAACTGAAGTGGAACAGTATCGATCACAAATTTTCTGGGTACGCAGCCCAGTGATTAAAAGACTGACACTTGTGATCACCAGTGAGGACAGATTCTTTGCACCACTACTTCCCTGTCCCTCACCATCAGCTCTGGAACTCCCTTCTTTTCCACTTAGCATTCTTTTGGGACCACAAATAGGAAGAGAAATACCCGTCATTTTTCACATCAAATTTTAGGAGTGGCCATTTTTAAAATGGCTTATAAGGGAATTTCTTGGCATCTCTGGATCTTTTTTAAAATGGAAGCCTGGCAGAGTACTTTTATCTGTCATTAAATGTTGTGTTTCTTACCATTTGCCTTATTAAGTTCCACAAGTGTCCCTATATGGACAGGTAAACAGTTTGCATGGAAAGGATCCTTTTCCATCACTCTAAAACAAATAAATAAATAAATTGAAATGCACATTTCAACAGCTTTAATGTGTTTGCAATAGGCTGCTTTTATATTGCACAATGTTCCAGTTAATTACCCCTTCCAGCATCAGGCTACCGTTTGTAACTAGACTGTACCTATTACCAGCACAAATAAAGGTTTAAGACCAGAAAAATAACCATTCATTTAGCTTAACAGGACTAACACAACATCTCGGCAAGCTGAATATACAATTAGAATAACTACAACAACAACAACAGAATACAGTATGTGTTTGTTTGCAGGTGGCCTCTAATTTAACTAGCAGACAACAATATTACCGTTCTCTGTCCTGTAAGTTCCACAGGCTTTGACAGCAACTTTTCTGCAGTGCTACTGTACTTCCTGAGCTTATGGAAATAGGCTCTACAACATTAAGCAGCCTGCCAGAGGAAACACGGTTAGCTGAGTTTTAATATCTTTATTTATAGTGACATTTAGAAATGGATTACATGCAGGACGCGGCTTGTAGGCTTGCGCACTTTTTCTAAGCTCTGCCATTTGGTAAAGTAAGCAGAGGGAAGAAAATGCCTTGAAATCTGCAGAATCTCTTATATCAGAAGTACAACATTGATGGCACTGCTCTCCAAGTACACATTCAGATAGCTAAGAGTTTTGCTGACATTTATCAAAGTATTTTAAATTAGAACAAAAAAGTATATTAAAGTCACCCTGTAAGATTCTAAGCATTTGTCATTCTACAGACTTCTGAGATTCCCATTTCCAAGCTCTAGAATCTGTGACAGTCTCCTCTTTGAGAGTTATGGACTCCTGCCACTTTCTGCTAGAGGAGTGGCAATTATGAAGTTTCAGAGAGAAAAAAAAAAGTATGATTTAAATGACTACATTGGAGTCTTTTATTTCAACAGCATCATGTTTTCCTCAGATGTTTAAGCTCACCAAAGCAGTCAGCATTCTCTGCAGCCTTCCCAGAAATATTGCCTCTGCAGGGTTCTAAAGGGTTCTCTACATGGTGATGGTTTGAGGTAAGAAAAAGGTGTTCTGTAAACCCAGCCTTTTATTTTACAAGGCTCACATTCTGACACTATGCAGTACGCACACAAAACTAGAGTTTTCTTACAAAGGAAGCTATCAGGCCAGCAGACAAAAGAGCTCCAGAAGTAAGTGTTGAGCTTTATGTTAATTGAGAAGCAATCCACGTTGTTCCGATCCATCTGACAACCCAACAGCTGTGCACACCTTGGCTATGTAACAAATGACAGGCAATTTCACCACCAGAGAAATCATACTCTTTAACTAACCAACTGAACCACATCTGTTTGTTCTGCAGGCCAGATCAAAAGCAGGCAGATAACACGAAAAACTGAGAATGAAGAGAAGAAAACAGCACAACGCTGATAATCTGGAGTTTTGCTCTGGATAATTTTGCTACAGATTACAGAAAAAGCATGCACTACTGGGCACAAACTACCCATTTTAACTACCTGAAATTTTGTATCAAACTTTTGCACGAAGGGAACAGAATCTTTAGCAAGGTCTGCTGTAATAGGACAAAGGGAAATGGTTTCAAATTAAAAGAGGAGAGATTTAGATTGGATGTTAGAAAAAAAGATGTTTTTTATGATGAGGGCGGTGAGGCACTGGCACAGGTTGCCCAGAGAGGTGGCGGGTGCCCCATCCCTGGAGATACTCAAGGTCTGGACAGGGCTCTGCACCATGATCCAGCTGTAGGTGTCCCTGTTCATTGCAGGGGAGTTGGACTAGATGGCCTTTAAGGGCCCAACTCAAACGACTCTGTTCAATGCATCGTAGAACTGTAGTCAGTCCAGTCATAATTACTATTTCACAAGATATTGCAAAAAAACTCTTAAAAATCACTTTGTATACTTACAGTGAAGTACGCTTGTAACACATTTTGAAGTCACAGTTATAATAATGTCTTTCAGCTAAAGACACTACTACGTCCAGGTTTTCCTGAAGACCATTTACTGATTCAGGAATCAATGTTTCACTGGGTTTATTATACTGCAAGACAAAAGAAACACAACATGCAAATCCAATCTAATATCAGATGCTATAAATATTTATTTAGTTCTAAAAGAATATAGCTACATAAAGCTTAACATTCTTGGTTCTAAACTGAAAGTGAGTACAATCTGTATTTGATAAAATGGTTCTTTAGAATGTACTTTAAAAGCTCATCTGGAGCATGATAGATGCTTGATAATGTCAATATATGAAGTATAGGCTGTACAAATGAATACTGACTTAGATAAAGTTGGCTTCCAGTACTCTCACATTCTCTTCAGAAATAAAGACTTTGGCAGAATGTTGTTATAACCTATTATTTTCAGGTAATGGACATTTGGCCTACACTGTTAATGTACTTTTTCCCCACCTAAAAATTTCTCAGAAAATAAAGCTAAACCAGATGGGATTACACAAAACTATTATACTATCTTTCATAAAATGATATCTACTGCCTCATAAATTGAATAATGAAATAATGACCAAAACTACAAAGCACTTGTATTTCCAAAGTTCAGAGTAAAAACACCAACAAAGAACATTCTCACCCGGAGGCAAGATTTAAACGCAATGGAACAGCTTTTTAGTCAGCTTATCACTTTACCTTTTTCAATTTATTCTCAAATAAAAAGTGCAGCAATTCTTGTTCTTCTTCTGTACATTGTTTATTAAGAGGTAGAGATTCAAGAAGTTCCTTTTCTGTAGGAATTAAAGAATAATTTTAAATGGTCATATTATAGAAAAAATGACAAGATCAAACACAGTAAGAACTCAGATGCAAAAAAATAGTACAGATGTGTTAAAAAGAGAATATTACAGAATCACAGAATCATAGGGGTTGGAAGGGACCTCCAGAGATCATCGAGTCCAACCCCCCTGCCAAAGCAGGTTCCCTACACCAGGTCGCACAGGTGGGCGTCCAGGCGGGTCTTGAATATCTCCAGAGAAGGAGACTCCACAACCTCCCTGGGCAGCCTGTTCCAGTGCTCCGTCACGCTCACCGTAAAGAAGTTGTTGCGCACATTGGTGCGGAACTTCCTATGCTCCAGTTTCTGGCCGTTTCCCCTTGTCCTGTCTCCACACACCGCTGAAAAGAGTCTGGCCTCGCCACTTTGTCCCCCACACCTTAGATATTTATAGACCTGGATCAGGTCCCCTCTCAGTCTTCTTTTCTCAAGGCTAAACAGACCCAGTTCACTTAGCCTTTCTTCATAGGGGAGATGGTCCAGGCCCTTCACCATCTTTGTGGCCCTCCGCTGGACTCTTTCCAAGAGATCCCTCTCTTTTTTGTACCGGGGAGCCCAGAACTGGACTCAGTACTCCAGATGAGGCCTTACCAGGGCAGAGTAGAGGGGGAGGATCACCTCCCTCGACCTGCTGGCCACGCTCTTTTTAATGCACCCCAGAATGCCATTGGCCTTTTTGGCCACAAGGGCACACTGCTGGCTCACGGCCAACCTGTCGTCCACCAGGACACCCAGGTCCCTCTCTGCAGAGCTCCTCTCCAGCAGCTCATCCCCCAGTCTGTACCGCTGCATGCAATTATTCCTCCCCAGATGCAAGACTCTAGACTTGCTTTTGTTAAACCTCATCTGGTTTCTTACTGCCCAGCTCTCCAGCCTGTCCAGGTCAATACCTGGTCAATAATATTAATTATGGAAGTTAATTATCAAATTCTCAATTCCTTCTAGACTTTTAAATGAAACTTAGTAACTCATTCTACAGGTCAGTTTACCTCTCAGAATGGTCTATTAAATAATACCTACTATAAAGAAGCAAAAACCAGTAGGATTTTACAAATCCAAAGGCTGTGAAGTTGAAAACACAATTCTGCAGCTAACAAATGAGACAGCTGGGTTACTCTGTTCCTTTTAATTCTTAGCACTGCAAGACTAGAAGCTAATGTTCAAATATAATCTGCTCAAACTTACAATTTTCATTCATTTCATAATTCTTTAAAAAACTTCTAATACAATCATCATCCAGTACTTTCCTAGCAACTGAGGACAAACTTTACTTCAGCTTTTAAACTCTGTATTGCTTTTTTTTTTTAATGCAGGAAAACAGCATATTAAGAAAGCAGATAAATTTTACTTGTATTTGAGAAATACTGCTATCCAGACCTTCTTGTGCTGTCAGCATATGGTGCGATGTTAAAAGATCAAATGCTTCAAAGCAGTAAACATCAAGCTTCAAGGCTTCTTTGTAGCTGTATGTTGCTAGGGTTCTATTATCCAAAGCATCATAGATCTTCCCTCGCAAAAGGCATATAGAGCTCTTGATCTGGTGGAAAAGCAGGGCTGGAGGTCAAAGACTGAATCAATGTTTGCAATTTGCTTTTGAGCACAAATCAAATGGGCTCCCTGAAAAGTAAAAAGCATTCATGTATGATGGAACCTGGTTTTCTAGTGCTGTTTTCAAATACAATAGTTTCTATGAGCTTAAGAATCAAATTAATACATTTTGAGGTAATTTACAGCCAAACAAATACATGCTTGAAATAAGTAGGGGGAGGACAAGGAGTCTGTATTTCCTACTTCGAGTATCCAACCTCTGCCACTGAATTGTAAGACAGATAAACTACATTCCCTTTACACTTTAAATGGAAATGGACACTTCCACACACCCCTTTCTTTTAAACAACACACCTCTCGTAAGACAAGAATGTCCTCAATAGAGATGAAAAAGGCCAACTCAGTGAACTCAGCTACTTTGGCTAAAGGTATTTTTCATAGAATCATAGAATTGCTCAGGTTGGAAAAGACCTTAAAGATCACTGAGTCCAACCACAACCTAACCATACTACCCTAACTCTGACAACCCTCTGCTAAATCATGTCCCTGAGCACCGCATCCAAACGGATTTTAAACACATCCAGGGATGGTGACTCAACCACCTCCCTGGGGAGCCCATTCCAGTGCTTAGCAGCCCTTTTTGTAAAGAAGTTTCTCCTGATATCCAACCTAAACCTCCCCCGGCGCAACTTGAGGCCATTTCCAAATAAGTGCTAGGGCATCTAATAACTAACATGTTCTATCAAAACTCCAGGCTTCAGTTCAATCAGAAGGCCACAGAACTGTCACCAAGTTACAAAAAAGTTGTGAATTATGCATGTATGTTGTCACACTAACCAGGCAAATTATCTTAGAAGTCTGCATACTAGAAGGAGTACAGCTGTTCTAACAACCTGGAAGGCTGGTAAAGAAAGGGTACTACTGTTCCCAACTCACTCTTAGTCCAGAACAAGCATTGGTGCAAATCAATCAAATTAGTAAATTTTGAAAAAGCTACGATCCTAGTGAGGAGTTTGATGTAAATTCCTTGTAACAGCACCAACCTCACTAGTTCCCTCCTTTGGCAAACCAAATTTACTCTCCCTGCATTCGTGAACTACATTGTCGTAAGTATTCACAAAGATAAGGGCTGAGGAAGCTGGGTTTTTTGACTGGATTATTTTTCAGACAAGCTAATTGCTCAGTTTAGTTCAAGAATCAGTCAACTAGATGCTAGGGCAAAAGTACCATGAAATGGGGAAAACAGCAAAGGATAAAGAATGAACAGCCAAAGCTGTTTTGTTCAACTTTGTTAGCCCGGCTAGCTTAAATGTACCCATTAGGGTGCAACAGAGTAATTCAGTCTAATCCTCTTCTGGTTTAAACCAATTAATATAAAGCCTACATAAGGCAGTATTAGAAAAGGAGAAAAAAAAAAAAAGTTCACATTGACAATTTCCCTCATTTTGCTGCTCCAGTTTGTCAGGGAAAAATCTGTTTGTCAGCCCCCCTGCTATAGTTTCAGCTAATGAACTTTGATTTACAACTGGACGAGCAAACTCTGCACAGACTCTTCAGCCTAAATACACATTGAGAATCCCCTCTGCGTGCCTACACAGAATTTTGTCCACTTAACTTCAAAGAACTTCACTCAATTGCCAAATCATTTCCAAGCGTGACAACATGGAAGGAACTCTCTCATTAAAATACCTACAGGAGAGGAAAACCTGCATTATCATCTCAGAACCTGAAGTACAACTGAAAGAAATGTTATTTTATATTACCAAGACAGAAGCTGCACTACAGAGCTAAAAGACTCTTTCAATGCCAGATCAAGAACATCCTTCTGTAAATTGCTGGCAGGCACTTTGCAGGATGCTTCTGTAAATTACTTTGCAGAAATGAAGAGTTAAACTTTTTTTTTCACATGTGCAAGCCAACACCTGGCTTACGGGTTGAAAGAGGAATGATTCAGCATTTCAGAAAGCCACCTTATCCAGAAAGGAGTGCTTAGACACCTAGAGCTTCAAAATTCATACAGCTGCAAAATCACTTTCCAACTTCACACCTACTTTTTAGTTATAAAAGTAGTTACTTTAAAAACGTCACTTACAGAAGATTGTGACATCTCCCAGTCTGTGGTAGAGTCTTTCAATCCACTTTCATCCTTCAAGTACTTCTCAAAGAGTCTTTTGTTGATTGGCTCTTCCATATCAAGAATATCCAAGGCCTGTTGATGTTCTTTGGCAGCATACTAGCCAAAAACACGTGTGTGTAAAAAACAGGGTTGGGATTTGAAACATTAAGCATCAATAAACCTAGCGTTACATTTCAAAGGCACAGATTATAACAACCAGTATTTACCAGTAGGGTTTTTTTTATGTCCAAATTAGAATTTACACGCAAACATCATTTTACTGTTATAATCAACTATTTCACCAGCCACTTATAATACAGGACTTATATTAAAACCATTCACGTGCTTTACCCACAAAATATTAGAGAAATATTTTTTTTTTCTGGACAAAGGGTCAATTGGATTTCTGCACTACAGTACCACAGTGGATACTTCAACAACCATACTGAAGGCTAAAGGTTGAAATCAACTGTCCCAAAATTTCAACTTGTTATTCCAATGAACGTTGAGCCTCAAACATATTTAATCTTCCCAAGACACACCTATTATTTAGTTTGTTTCCAATAGAGGTAAAAATGTGTACTCACATGACATCTAGCCGCAAGGTAGCGACATGCTTCATATAACTGAAAGAGAAGGTGCATTCATGTCAGTAATAAAGAAAGAGAACTCTCTCATTTTTCAATTGTACAGCTTCTCCCACCCTCTCACCCAAGGAAAATCTTCCCGATCAAAATGACTACTTAAGTCTGTAACTTCTCATACTCAAAGGACACTATGTTCACTCTTGTCTTGACCACACTCATTCGCAGAGCAGAAGGACAACTGAAATAACTACACTCTAAGTGACACCCCACCTCCCCATATCTGCTGCTGTTCCATCCTTGGAGCCCTTACCTTTTTTGTGATACACCTTGGGCCAATACATGGAACAGTTCTGTTGGGAGAGACCTATGAAGATCACTGACCAACTGCCTGACAACTTCAGGTCTAGACAGAAGTTACAGCATGTTACTGAGGGCATTACCCAAATGCCCCGGGAACATTGATAGGCACAGATCATCACCCATATCACTAGGAAGCCTTCCAGCACTTTACCTCCCTCATGGTATCGTTTCCTTATATCTAGTCTGAAATGTATTGCTATATTTGGTGCAGGTAAACTGCGTTATATAGGTTTTATAATCAATACTCCTGTGGACCTTAATCTCTGACAGCGAAGAAGCCACTGTGGTTAACGACAGAGGTTTGTAAGTAGAACAACAGTAATTTGTCTAAAATGACTTACCTTATCCAATTTACGTGATCGAAGGGCATGCGCTGCCCTATGATACTGAGCCGTTAGGTAAAGACACTGGGCCAACCAGTAGATATCTTGAGGTTCCTCTTAAAAATAAAGAAGAAATTATAAGCCTTCAATTGATACAATATCTTTAAACACTGTCACATAGAATATTTACTAGAAGAGTATTGGTTTTCCACTATTCCAGCATACTATGATGTAAAGAATAATGCGTATATAAAAACAACTTTCTATCTCTGCAAGGTAAAAATTGAAAGAAAAAGTTTAGATTTCAAAATTAAAGATATGAGACAGTGCACAAAAGAATGAATACAATGAACTACATACTAGAAGTGCACGAGAAGGAGATAATAGTGGTATAGATTTAGGAAAAAACAACAATAAATAGCCGTCTATGGGAGTTGTAAGCTACCCTGCCCTTGGAAATAGCTGGAGCACAAAAACACAACTCAGAACTGCCTCCAACTGAAAAGATCAGTGGAAAACTAAAGTGAAAGCTGATTAGACTTCTGCACCTCTATCCATGCTGGCTGAAGCAGAGCTTAATGATATAAATTATTAGCAGCCTAGATTTTTTGTGATCAAAGTCCTACAGTCATTTAAAGAAACTTAAGTAGACTTAACCAGAAGAAGGTGACTTAAGAACAAGGTAATACGCTAACACTTACCATGAGACAATGAAGCTACTTTGTCTGCCCAGAACAGGGCACTCTGATACTGCTGCTGTAAAGGAACGATAGAAATAATTATTATTATTTACTGGAAATTTGTTTCCCTGGCTTACCTTGAAATCTATTACACGTCACTTGCATTTCATGTCGGATTATGTATGCAACGCCTAATGAATGGTGAATGACATCTGAGTTCCTCACAAGCTCAAAAATCAGCGTGAAAGGGGCAGTCCTACAGCGTCCGAAGGACACCAAGATTAGCTACGTGAGATGGGGCTGCTCTGCAGGCGGTCCCCACTGACCCAGCTCAGCTAAGCTCAGCTGAGGGCCGAGTGCTCAGCCTAGTGTTACCCCGCGCAGGGCCTCAGCGAGGCCCCTGCCCAACGGCCGCCGCCCCGCGCCTCACCTGGTCGATGTAGTGTCGCACCCGCTTCCGCAGCCGCTCCAAGTTCATCCTCCCGCGGGCCGTGTGAGAGCGCGGAGCCCGCCACAGAGCCCACCGTGATAGCAGCGCTCCCCGCTCCGCCCGGCCGGGCGCGCTCCTACCGTGCCGTGCCGCGCAGAGCCGCCCCTTCCGGCCCAGCTCAGCGCCGACCGTCCCCTTCCTGACGGGAGCCGCGCCCCGAGCGCCGCGTTCCGGGGGCGCGGCGGCTGATATCAGGCTGAGGGCATAAAAGACTGCCAGAGTTTCCTTTAGACTCGGTTAATTCGTTTCTGCCTTATACGTGCCGGTCTGCTATTTCTCACACATCTACAGCTTCTAAGCAGGACCCCAGGGGTCCGTCTTGGGTCCGGTACTATTTAACATCTTTATCAGTGACATAGATGATGGGATGGAGCGCACCCTCAGCAAGTTTGCTGATGAAACCAAGCAGAGCGGTGTGGTTGGTAAAGCAGAAGGGAGGGATGGCATCCAGAGGGAGATTTAGATTGGATGTCAGAGAGAAGATTTTTACTGAGAAGGGTGTTGAGGTGCTGGAACAGGTTGCTAGAAAGGCTGTGGGTGCCCTGTCCCTGGAGATGTTTAAGGCCAGGTTGGATGGTGCCCTGGGCATCCTGGTCTAGTATGTGATCCAGTGGCTGGCAGCCCTGCCTATGGCAGAGGGTTGGAACTTGATGATCCTTGAGATCCCTTCCAAGCCAAGCCATTCTGCGATTCCGTGATTCAATGAAAAGCAGCTCAGCTGGGATTTCTGTACTGTTTACAAGCTACTGAGTGGTAGGGCCCACAGTTTGATTATAAGTGTCACACTGTCCTCAGAGACTGAGTGTAGTGGTAGCTTTCCAGAGCTCAGTAGTTTCTAGCAGGCCAGTGAGCTGCTGAACCTGAGGAAAAAGCAAGGGACACTTAACTATCTCGACAGGACAGAAACAGATAGGAACTGGTGCTCATCTCTAAGGCAGAAGACTTGGTTGCGGAAGAAAAAAAAGATACACAGGAAGTGTGGGGGTTGGAAAAGAAGAGTCTGCTCTTGTTAGGGTGGGTGAATGTGCTGAGCATCTCAAGAGGAGCTGCTGTGACCTGTGTAGAAGATCTGCGACGTACAGCGTCCTGGGGAGGACCAAGGAGTGCTCTGCTCAGGTGAGAAAACTGAGGCACAGAAATGCACACAGGATATGTTATTCTTTTATCTCTATAGCTGTTATGTTGTCATATCAGAGTCCATCATCCCAGGTTGCTCTGCAATGCTTGTGTGTCCTGTGCTGCTTTCTTGTGTTCTCATGAAAGCTTGGCTCGTTCAAGTGAGTCACTGCATGGGTGGGAGCTGTGACATGGGTGCCTGAGCTGCATGAGGAGGCTCAAGCAGTGCTGCTCCACAGGGCTCTGGCAGTTGGGATCCAGGCCCCCTTCTGCAAAGGGGAGCCTTTCCCTTGCTGATCATGAAGTACCTAGTTGTTCAAAGACCATCCATAGGCACGCTAGTCCTTCTCTGGGAGTGATGGAGGTCAAAGCAGGCTGAGCCACAGCACTGAGAACAGCAAGCTGTGAGACGGCGGTTGTGAGGTGTTGGTTGAGAGGGGGAAATTGAATTTTAAGTTCTCTCACAACTGTATCAGTTTCTCTTTCAAATTCAAAAATAGTGATGTGGTGTTGTGGGTAGAGCTCGTGGATTGAAATAAAAACTCTCTACTTAGACAAAAAAAGAAGAGGAAAAAGGATAATAGTAATGATAATATATAGTATATATCTCTACATATATATATATAACAAATGATGCGCAACACAATTGCTCACCACCCTCAGACCAATGCCCAGTGAGTCTCCAAGCAGCACCTGCTGGTCCAGCCAACTCCCCTCAGTTTTATAGGTTTTTTTCACATTATGTCATATGGTGTGAAATATCCCTTTGGCCAGTTTAGGTCATCTGCCCTGATTCTGTCCCCTCCCAGCTCCATGTGCCCAACCGCCCCCCACCCCCAGCCTTCTTGCTGGCAGGGCAGCATGAGAAGCTGTAAAAACAAAATGTCCTTGGCTCTGTGTAGCTCCACTCAGCAACAACTAAAACATTAGTGTGTTCTCAACATTGTTTTTCTCTGCAAGCCAAAACATGACACCACAAAGGAAAAATCAACTCTGTCCCAATGGAAACCATGATGTGCTAAACTACTCTGACAGTTAAGTGGCACTGATATACATACTGCTTTACTAGTAGTACTCAGAGATGTGAAGGCAGGGAGAGTCAGTTAAAAAATGCTTTAAAAATTTGCATTCTAGTATCTCAGATCTTGAGAGGAGGGGGAGGGCTGCACAGTCATATTAAAAATTTCTCATTTTTGGAACTATCTGTATTTTATCTGCACTGAGAACCTTCTTGCTTTTCTTTTTCTTTTGATCTAAAGATATCTTTGAGTACTGTATTCTCATAGTAGTGCACAGCTTCCTGCTAATGCTTTCTTTTTTTTTTTTTTTTTTTCCTGAATCAGTTTCATGCTTGTTCATGTGAACTGGTTCCAGTTAAAGTGTGCATGTTCACATCGGGTTTTTATGTGAAAAAGTTTTATATTGGAAAAATAAGCTTTTTTTCAGACTTGGGTGTTGTAACTAAAGTGAGGTAGTATGCTAGGGCTTTGGAATAGAGGACTATGTTGTGGTGAGAGAGGTTTCTCAAATGCTCCAGCAGAAGATGGTCTTTCTGGGGTGATTTCAGAGACAGTTCCAAGTCAAAGGATTGAATTTTGTCGACACTTAATCATTAATTAATTTAGAGATTAATAAGGTCATTTATTGAAATATGTAACAGTGACTTGATTACAGTTTCATGGATGACAAGATTCACACTAACTTAACAACAGGATATCCTGTTAAATCAATGTACAGATGTGAAACATACTCACAGAAGTGTACATATAGATAACCAGAGATATGTGGATCCAATAAAATATCTCAACATCCACGCTTGTGAAACAAGCATGTATCATTAAAGAATGTATATGAATAGGGAGGTGGATGGAAGAAGAGTAAGCTAACTTACACTTAGCATTTCTCCCTAATAGAGTTCAGAACAATACTCGCAATACACTGGCATTCCTCAATGGGTGATGACTGAGGCTGACTCAAGTGAGATGACTTTGCCCTGGCCACTGTAGATAGAGAACCCTGGGGATTTGGTAGCACATGGGAGGCATCACAGCCTCAGGGAAATACTGGTCACAGCCTGTTGTGATCCACGAGAGCTCAAAGGGTATTCCTTAGAATCACTATTTATAGGGTCCAAGGTAATTGATTTTGGCAGGTACTTTTCCATATCAGCCCCTTTGGATGGCAAAGTATTCTGGTATTTGCCACCAGTTGCCTGAACCCCAGAACTTTTTGGACTCACAAATTTCTACTGCTTCCACTGGGCCACAGTCTGGGTACAGATGTGCTAGGCTGTCAAGAAATGATTGACTCCACAACTGTTCCCAGGCAATGGGATGAGAAGCAGGAGGCAGATACAATGAGAGGGTGCCTTAGTGTTCTGATCCTTTTCCCCTCACAATTGATGGGCAAGCAGGGACCAGGCACAAGGAATCCCTTCACATACTGGTCCTCCAAAAGCCACCTGGCCGTGGCCCTGTGCACCCTGCTCTGGGTGGCCCTGCTGGAAAGGAGTTGGGCTGGGGGGACCCGGAGGGCCATGCTAATCCCAGCCATCCCGTGCGATTCTGGTGTATGTGACTGACCTTTACTGCCCTAATTTTGAAGCCAGGGCTTGACAAATAAATAGCTTGTGAGGATGCATGACTCAGTCCCTAGGAAAGCCTTTGTTGGGTCTGCTGCTCTTTGCCGTTTATGGCTATCAGAATGATGTAAACCTACCGATTTTTATTTTTTTTTCCCTAAAATAAATAATCTTGGTATTTAGATTTGTTCTCTGCAGCAGGTTTTGATTTGTTGCAGTAGTGATGAGCACAGAGTGATTCCACTGAGTCCTGTGGCTGGTATCAGAAGTAACCGAAATCACAGATGGGTTCAGTTTTTTCCAAGAATTTAATTGTAGAAGTGTCCTCTTTCAAACTGACTTCTCTTTCACACATGCAGTTAAGGACCAGTATGGTTACCAGAGGTGCCAGAGATGTGCTTAAGGATGCTTAATCTTTCTTGCTCAAAAGTCTGCAGAGAAACTTGTTTTAAGTCAATAAAGAAAACAATTTTCTTTCACTTCCTGCTACTCGTAATAAAACATAAAGCTGTCCAGGTTAAATTTTAACCCTGCAAAAAAAAAAATTTGCACTGTAAAAGGTAACATTTATTACAAAGCTCTACTACTGTCTACAGATAGGCTCCTCCATTTGTAGAGTTTAAAGAAGCTGTGGCGTAGAAGTAAGACTTGCTCCTAAGAAATAATTTCTGCTTCATTTAGATTTTCTTTTGAATTCTGTGTCCCTCAGATTTCTTCTGAGAAGCATACAAATTGGTTATGTTGGCTAGTATGCAAAGTAATATGGCTCCATAGGGGCTACCAAAGTAGAGGCAAGATCCAGAAAAAAGTAGAGGCGGTGAGCCAAGCTGGATGTGCTAGGAGGTAGCTACAATGCTCCTGGCTTCCTTTGCCACCAGTCTAGATTATTGTCAGCAGTTTACGGGCTGGTTCGGCCCGGTTCCGTGACTAGCGGGGCGGAGGGATTTCGCAAAATCCACGCCTCCGGAAAAGGGAAACAGGGGACCCCAAAATAATTAAAAACAGTGGTAACGATCTGAGGAGAAACAAACTAATTTACTAAATATGGTATTGGAATGCAAGATAACACACTGTAATACAATATAATTAGAATTGAAACTACTAAATCAAATATAATGAGAGAGAGAGAGATTGTCTGAAAGCTGGGTAGGCCTCACCATAACGCTGAGGTTAGATGCGCAGTCTGGTCAAGCAGCAGGGAGAGAGACTGATGAAGAGCTGGCCAGATGACCTACCAAGGCCTTATATCTGTTCCCCCTGAGCAGAAATGATAACAGCACAGCAAACAGGCTTCTGGGGAATGTAGTTCTTCTCTACAGGGACAGGTACCCAGAGCACTTTAACTCCCAGTGCACTACATGATGTTATGATGTGGAATACTGATAACCAAAAATCATAAAACCATGACAATTATTCCATTGGCCTTGGTTCAGGAGGCCAAATGAGTCCACAGTAGCCCCTGCACTGAGCCTAGATGGCTGTGTTTAAGGAGTGTCTGTACACAGGCTAGGAGGTATCTCGGTTAGAAGAGGAGTCTGTGAAGTCCTCCCTGTAGCGGGACTCAGCAGCCTGACCTTTTCAAAATAGAGACTGCTTCTAAACCCTCCATTACCCAGAATTGAAAGATTCTTTGCGTATGTTTTCATACACAGAGCTGCAGCACTGAAACAAACAAACAAACAAAAAAACCCACAACTGTTTTGTATGCCATAATGGTAGCTCTTACTATTCAGTACAGTAAAGGGACAAGAACAAAAAACAGTCAGATAACTGGATGAAGAGAGAAGGAAGGAAGCAGACCATGCTTGTGAATCAGGAGTGATGTAACATATGCATGGTCTGATATTTTAAGAACTTTGAGGCTTGGGGCATGGGTCTGAATGGAAGCATTTAAGTAAAAAATTTGTTTACTTGAAATGTGCATGTAATTGTGTGTTACAGGACTGTGTCTGCTTGTTTAATTTGGAAAATTTGCTTTCTAGATTTTGGGACACTACAATAGTGAGTAATATGGAAACTTTATCTCTAGACTATGAGATTGAGCCCGTATTGCAGGGAGTGCAGCTGGAGCAGATGCACACTTGGTATTCATCTCCCTTGGCTGTGACGAGGACTGCTCGCTACTGTGGGTAGCACCAGCATGGACAAAAAAATCTATGGCATCCTTTCTGGTTAGCCAGTATGAAATCCAGCTTGTTGGTGTTTCTTTTAAAGAAGTAAGGATTTTGATTGTTCTATTGTGAAGATGCAAAATTTGAAACAATTGTATACAGGAAACAACTTCTACTTCTTTCAGGTTGCCGTCTCAGAGAGATGCAAGCTGCTTACAAGAAGATGTTACACCTTGCCGTTTGTATCCTTCAGTTCCACAAAGAGAATGAATCAATGACTGAGTCAGGTGCAATGCATGCAAAACAGAAAACACCTACAGTTGATTAATGTAAGTTTATGTACTTCAACTTTTGGCTTCCTTGAAAAGCAATTTTGTGGCATCTTTGGAATCATTTTTCTACCCCCATCCTTATTGGTGTGATTATCATTACCCTCTGAATGTTCTCTCTTTACTCATAGAGCTATGAATGTGTGAATGAGTAATGCATGTGTGGTCCTTATCTGACCCTTGCATCCATCAGCATGTATGTCAGAGAAGCACTTCACTGTTCAGTGAAAATTTTTAGTAAAAAAAATAAACCAACCGAAAATTGTTCCCACGAGCAGTAGATTAAAATCTCACGTGTTATCTAAGTGTTAGAGACATCACAACCACTGGACTGGCAGGTGCACTGGGCATTTTGCATAACCATTTGCATTTGGGCAGAGTTGTGCTCACAAGGTGAATCCCCTCTTCTTATGACATCCCTCAGTGCATGTGTAAGAGTGAGAACTGAGCACGCTTTTTCTCCAGACAGGCGGCTGAGTCTGTGACTCACTCACTGGGGGCTCTGCTGACTCCTGCGTTAAGACAGCACTGACTACTGCAGGCATTAACCTGAAGTTCCAAACTGTTTTTTGCTTCTTTGCTTTAGTTCCGATTTGCAGATTTAAAGATGCTCTGATGAGACAAACAGGCATGGCTCTGCATCTTGTAAATGAGTGAGTACTCTGACGTTCTGTCGAAGACACTGCTTCTCACTGAGGCTGAGTTAGATCACGTCTTTACTGTACAGCAGAGAGAGATGATTGTGAGCCAGGAGAGGCTGTCAGTCCTTGATACGCGTCAGTCCCAACCATCTGTATCAAGGAGATCAGTAGTGAGAGGAGAACCTGATGGTCCTCTGCACAAGGAAGGAAGTTCAGTAAATCGGATAAATAAGGATCTCCTTGCAGTTGGCTACAATATATTATATTATGTGTATAAAGTATGTAGATACAATATATAACAGTATATGAACAATATATAAAAATCCTTTTCAGGAGAAGCCTAACTAAACATTAACTAAATCTGCCAGTAGCAATTACATAAGTTTCATAGGTGACTGGAGGTGTGCTAGTGTATGTTTTAAAACAGCAACTTGTAGTGAGAGGAGATTTCATTGTTCATTTTATTCAGCTCCAACTGGCATTGCTTTGCTTGCGCTAGCAAATAGGAGTAGAAATCATGATACTTTGACTAGATGTAAGTAGTCCATAAGAATAGATACATTATTTCTATTTTGTTATCAGAACAAAGAGGACTTCCGCAGGTGAAGGTTAACTGTTGAAACGGCAAGACTTTGATTTAAAGGGTGCTCTCCTGCCCTCTAGTGTTAAAGTCATTCCCGATCACTGTGCAATTTTTGTCTCCAATCACCTGTTTGTGTGTGTGTTTGTGTGAGAGAGAGAATTTCTGCTGCCTTTGGAAAAGCTGAAAACTTACGAATTGATCCTTAGTCTAAGTGGAAAATGACATGGGGAGATGAAGAGGTGTTTGGAGCTTTCAGTAGCTGTCTGCAGCGTTAAAACACTTTCTCATAACCATTATTGCGTTCTCTCTCTCACCTGATCTTTCAAGAAGGATGACATTTGTAGCTTATTTTCCACAGTAGGTTGAATAAATGTGTGAAGATACTTATTAGGTGGTGATTTAAAAAAACAAACACATTTAATAGCATTCAGTTTTCTGTTGATCCAAATTGCTATGTAAGAGTCAAAGTAAAATACATAGTAGAATAGGTCTGTCTTAAAAAAATCTGTATGGAAATAAGAGCATGAACTTTGGTGTTCTTATCCAAGAATAACTGCGAGTGTGTTATTTATCCATACTGACTAAGCTTGCCTTTGGAACATAGAGAGAAACTTGGGAACCTGATTGATGGCACCATCAGCAATGAGAAAACTTGCAGAGGGCTTCTGAGGGAAGAATAATGGTTTGCAGGGACTGAGTAGGCTTTTAACATATTGATAATCTCGTATCCTTTTCAAATGAAGATTATTGAGATTAGGAATTACATATTTTTAATGCATGGAATAGCAAAATGTATATTCAAGCTCAGCTCAGTGAACTCAAGCTGAGCTGGAGAAGGCAACACAAATTCAAGCATTTGTGCCTGTGAAGCATGCCTTCCTCCATTTGCCCTGGAGTCAATACTGACTGCACTGCTGCACCCTTTACAAGTTCAGGCTCTTAATTAGCCACTTCTTTTGCTGTGTTTTTATTTGTTCATTCTTTCTTTATTTGCGGTTTGCTAATGGAAGTCCTCATTAAGTTCAAGTCAAACCAGATACTTTACATGAGGTTATGGCTACACATGGTTTAATCTGGATTTGCAATGGCAACTGTAGTGTTTGGAGAACTATTGTCTTTAATGTTTCATAGAATCATCGTAGAATCATAGAATGGTTTGGGTTGGAAGGGACCTTTAAGGTCACCAAGTTCCACCCTCCTGCTATAGGCAGGGCCACCTCCCACTAGCCCAGGCTGCTCAAAGCCCCATCCAGCCTGGCCTTGAATGCTTCCAGGGAGGGGGCATCCACAACCTCTCAGGGCAACCTGTTCCACTGTCTCACCACCCTCACAGTAAAGAATTTCTTCCTAAGAGATCTGGTCTAAATCTACCCTCTTCCAGTTTAAAGCCATTTCCCTTCATTCTGTTGCTACATGGCCTTATTAAACATCCTTCTCCAGCTTTCCTGTAGGCCTGGTTATTCTCATAGATAACAAAAATGTGGTAGAGCTGATGTTCTCAAGCTTCATTTTGCTGTGTAAGTATGTTTATTTATGCAGCCATTATGCCTAGGATCTGGAATTTCTCCTTACTTTCCAGATTCCTCTCCCCTTGCTTTTTACTCTCCTGCTCCATACTTCAGATACAGTTCAGACCCTTCCTTTTTGGTCTTCCTAAATGGTTCTCACCAGAAAGAGCTGACATTTTGCACTATATAAGTGATGTAACAATATTAATAGTAAGATCAAGTATTCGTCACATTTGTAGCAATAGGCCTGGCTGGGGAAAAAAAAGACTTGCACAGTGGCTCTTTGTTCAAATAAAACATCATCAACCAATCTGTCATCTAGATCTCGTTTAGATATCCATATTATGTGCCAATAGAAGATTTTGCCAGTGAGTTTTGTTATTCTTATTTTTATTTTTGATAAGCTGTACAATAATCCTCCAACAGAAAGCAAAGGTGCTGCCGAACAACACTAGGGGTCACTGTTAAACGCCAGTTATTGAGCCTTGGGGCGATTTATTTACAAACAGAACCTGTGTTCCTCACATCGATATATTGAGAATTTCAAGAGCTGGATGTATTTTGTTTCACCTGAGGGAAAATAAGCAAGCTGAAAGCAAGGCTGAGCTAGGAAGATAAACTCTCTCTTCTGATATGTGAGCGGTCTTTACAAGGGCATAACTTCTGTTTGCCATCTTTCGTGCTTGTTTGACACTGCCTCCAGTGATTGTACAAATAATTCTTGTCCTCTTGTGGTGAGCAAACAGAGAAAGACCCTGTCTCCTGCTGGGTGCATGGAACCAAGCGGGAGCTGGAGCGCCACGGAGTGACATCAGCCAGCAGGGGCTGAGGAGGTCTCACAGCAGTGGTACCTCCAGCTCCTGTTCAGCATGGCCAAGCATGGGCAGAGCCCCGCTCCCTGGGCATTTCATTTTCTAACAGTGATTAATGAATTCTTCACAAGTATTTTAGGTTTGGAAATAATCACCTCTATTTTTTCAGCTAACAAGAAATGGGAGTTGCGTCAGCCCCAAGTGTTTGTCCTGAGTACCATGGGAAATTAGAAAGCTTTCTGTAGCCTTTATTATTTTCATCTTGTGCAGTGTGGGAAGCTGCAGGCACTGGCTTGCACTGCGAGGGCACACCTCTTTGGGTCAGATGTCTTTCCTCAGCAATATCACCTTGTGCGATCAAGATGTTCTGCAGGGGAGGGCTGCAACCCCAGCAAGTGTATCTGCCAGCGTGGGTCCTTTTTGCTTCTGTGCTGAGGGGAGGGAAGGAGGAGACCTGATGGGAGGCATGGACAGTGCTGTGTTGGGGTGTAACCCCCTCTCTTTTGCTCCAGATGGATGAAGGGGCAGCTCAGTGTATAAACACTGGTATCGGAAGCTTCAAGTGTTCCTGGCATTTTGCAACTGTTGAATAGCTGACAATCTTTTATGATTTTAGAGATCTTTAAACTGGAAGAGAAATGAGCAGGGAAATAGTGGAGCCCTGCCCCACAGTACCTGCAATATGTGGTTGCTTCATGAGGAAAGCCAAAGCTGTGGCACGCTGCTTACAGCAAGGCTTTACTGTGATGCCTTTGTTTTACTTGCTGGTTGTGAAGCCCCACAGTTAGTATTATCCCTCTGTCAGCTTGGATGTATTAGATTTAAAAGCTATGCCCAATCAATGCAAATATTTTAGGGAATGTTTTAGGCATCAGTGGGTAGAACTGCAGTGGTTTGGTCATTAGACAGGAAATGAGAGACAATTGTTGCTCCAAGCATTTCCACAGATGTCTATAGGGAAAAATCTGGTTTTGATGGACAGCTTATAGGATCCTTAACTCATCTGTTCTTGAAATTTTACATGGTAACCCTGTGATTAAATTATCTTCAGACAGGAGACAATACTGTTGAGAGAAATAAATGTGGCAAGTAGGAAGAAAAACACGGAGCACTTAACATAGGCAGGAAGGAGATGGAAGAGTTGCTCAGGGACCTTCTGGAGGCAACAGAGGTATGTGTAATGAATACAGCCCTAGAAATGCTGCTAGTCTGTAATCCCTTAGCAGTTTAATTCACTGCACTCTGAGAAGCTGAGGATATTTTTTCGCTGCTTTTAGAAAACAGAGGAATAACATTATTGGTAGCTATGATTACTGGCTGCCTTTACTGTAGGAGCAATTTAAGTTGTTTTATCTGATTCTGTCTGTGAGCTGATAAAGAAAATGCGAGCATACTTTATTACTCATATTGATCACAAAGGGTAAAACAGGTGACTTTTTACCTGGGCTAAGAGTAAGTTCCATGCTTTATTCTTTCAAAGCAAGACTCGTGAGCCTTATGTTAACACGCACTTGAAACTGCTTCATTTCATTTATGCCAGTGGTATTTCTCAAAGTATCGTGGCTGCCAGTGCTTGCAAGGACACGTGTGGGTGAGTATGGGTACCTGCCTGTGTTTTGGGTTGCACTGTGCTACAGTTAGATAAATTTTACAAAAAGTAACAGATTCCATCTAAGAACCTGCCTTCTTAAAACACCAAAATAATATGGCAGCAGCTGGAATGTTGTTTGTCGAGTTCAGACTTCATATCTCATTTGTTCCTATTTGGTTCATTAGTAGATTCTGCACTTGCCTCGGGCAATATCAACGTGTTTCTTCGTGATGAAATGTGATCAGTTATTTGGATGTTGGTAGTAAGAATACAAGTGGCATTTCTGTTGGTTTGGCATGAGTCTTAAGAGTTGCTTTTTTTCTAACCACGGACTTGGTTGTTTTAGCCTCTAGAGTAACGCACTCCTTTGGAAGCACAGTACACCAGCCTTGTGTGCTCCTGTTGTATGCTTTATGATCTTTGCTAAGTGACTCACTTTCAGCATGTGTTCTCCTGCCCAACGGTTCTGGCAAAGCCCTCGCCTGTTAACTTGATTGGACTTCACTCAGCCGATCTTGTGGTGCATACAGATCTTCATTTCTGTCTGGACCTTGCTTAAAACCTGCTTGGAAATCTTGCAGATCCAGTAGGTTACATCTGGAGGCAGGGCCTGTGCATCTGAGGAGGGACCTGCAGAGGGGTCCCGGCTTCTGTCTCTCATAACCAGCTTTCTCTCGAAATCACCAGATTTCATTTTTTTTTCAGCTGATGCAGTGTTTGTTTTGTGCTTGCAAATAGCCAGAAGGGAATTCCTCTGGAGGAGGAGAACTCCTGTTGCCATAGAGCCAGATTCTGCATGATGCTCTGTCATTTTCACTCCTCTTGCATGGAAGCAGATGATAGGAAAGGACTGAGGCTTGAGGTATCTCAGGGTCACTGCATGTGTATGGCCATGCTAGGTTAACCACAACAGCAGTGAGGTGGGAGGTAGAAGGAACAGATTTGGCAGGCCTTTCTGAACACAAACCCATGCACAAGGGGCAGCTTTCTCCAACTTTTTGTCCCAGTCTCTACAACCTAAGCAGCCCTATGCAGTCTTCTGAATGAGCTCCTTCTGATATTCAGGCTTTTCGTTCTCCTGAACTCAGCTAAGTTGAATTGTTTAGTCTTGCAGAAACTGTGGATTTGAAAACCACTTCCTAGAGCTTCACACGTTGGCCACGATCAAATTAACAGGGTCATTCTGTACAAGTGAGTCACAAGTAGCAGGGCTTTAAATGAAGCAGGCATTTCACCTCCCTGGGACACAAGTTCCTCATCTGGAATCTAGAAGGAATGTATTTCTGTTGTGTAAAGAGAAAACTGTCATTTCCTTTTCTATTTATGAGATTTGCTCAATATGTATTACAGGAGACACATGGCATTCAGCAACAATCTCAGTCACCTCTGTAGACAGTATGGCTATACTTAGTAACTTCCCAGTCCCTCTAAGGACATTAAAATGTGTTTCCAGAATTGTAAGCTGTTTATTGCATTCTTTGCAAATAAATTTATTTCTCCATTTGCATAAATGAGCCAAGTTATATTTCAAGTTAAATAGAATGCTTTGAGAGGACAAGGAGCAGTCTTTTAAAGTTTAGTAAATTGAAGTAATGAAGAAAAATCCAAAGCTTTTTACTGCTTATCGTATTTATGTTGACCAGACAGTGCATGGTTTAAGGGAAAAAAGTTTTATCTTAAAGGTGTAAGGCAAAATGTTCCTGGGAGCAGTGAAGTGGCTGAAGCCTCCTCCCAACCACAAAGGTCGAAGAATAAAGCTGAAAGGTGGGACATGACATGCTCGGAGGTGCAGACTCCTCATGAGCTTGTGTTAGGTCAATTGAAACGCAGTACTTCTCCATCTAATTGTTAGTCACACCTGTCCCCGTATGTTTGCTAGAGTTTATTTTGTGCAGCTGCTGCGAGCCCATGCCAGAAGGCAAACTAGCTCCTGGAGTGTGCAGAAAAGAAGTGAAGGAACTGTGAAGGTTCCACGTCCCCTGCGACTGCCTCTTCCCCTCCAAAGCCCTGATCCTGCAGTCAAGGGAAGTTCTCTACTGGAAGAGATAGTAAAGTCAACTTTGCCTGCTTTAACCTAATGTAATTCCCTGCCCTTTGATTTTCGTGGCTTCAGCTTCTTGTGGTTAAGAGTGTGGTCAGATAAGCAATGTTTTGAAAATAGAAGCCAACATTTTAATTTGAATTTGATTATCTAATAAGACGCAGAACCGTATTTAGCCAGCTGACAAAAGCTAGTTTGATGTTGTTTTGCTTTCAGTCTGACAGCACAGGGTGCTTCGAAACAGTGTATTTTATTTGAGCACCCGATTTTAAACTTCCAGATTGCTTTTTTCTTTAACTTACACATGGTTTGGCATGTAAGCCAAGTACATTGTGGTGAGAGCGTTCGCTGCAGAGGATATGCAGACCAAATGCGTCTAATTCTAATATTGGAGATAACAGCATGCAAAGTAAAACTTCTTAGAAGACCCAGTTACAATCAGGACGTTTAAAAGGGTATATGTATACTTAGAGACTCAGTTGGAGAAGATACTTATCGTTCTGAGAAAAGATGAACATAAAGTCGTGTTTACAGTGTAATAATTAGTTGCATCGGGATAATATGTTATACAGTGGAAAAAATGCGCAAGTGTGCACCTATACCAGCCTTGGTCCTTTTCTCAGAAAGGTCAGAGGATGAAAGTGGTGTGCCCTGTCAGGCAGCCAGCACCATTTTACAGCTGTTACTAGCTGCACTCAGCACAGAGGAAATAGGCTCTTGCCTACAGCTCACAAAATCAAAGTCTGAGATGAGTTGCATAAAGCATTCAGCTCAGATCTCTGAAGTACTCACATCAGTCTTGGTTCAAGTCTAGGCCAGCTCTATTCGCCGGCACCCATTTGCTGGAATTTTGTTTGATGTTCAGCAAAGTTTGGTATGAATCTTTTTTTTAACTCATATCTGAAGATTTACAAACTTTTGTGGGTTTTCATCACTAGCATTATAATATGATCTGTGTTTTATACTGTTTTTTTTGGCTGTTGTCTTCAAGGGTTTGCAAATACTGGTTTTTGTTTCTCACAGTTGAGGTGAGGCTCACTTTGGCTGATGTTCCAACATAATCAGAGGGACAGGGAGCTAACTTCAGGTATATCTGCACTAACAATGAATGTGAACCAGTTACACGGTCTGGACTGGCAGCTTGTGCATCTTCTCATGTTTTTACATTAATCTATTGATCATGCTTTGTCTAGCCTTGGATGTAGCTGTGGAAATGAAATACTTTAACTACTGGCTGTTAATATCTTCCGGAAACAATATAGGTTGTAAGAGTACTGCAAAACACCATTAGAGGTCTGAGCTTTATCTGAAATCAGCTATCCAAAGTTAACTAACTCAGGTTAAAACAGCAGTGAAGATGAACTAATATGAACACAATAATTTCACACACGAAGCTTGCTTTCAAGACTGTATGAACATACTTAGCAAAATGGAGATCAAACCGTTGCAGAAGACATAAGCTAGCAAAGCTGCAGAGACTCTGTCTAGTGGGTAACCAGCATTTCCTGAGGGTTATACCCTCTTTGCTTGCCTTTCACAGTGGGTTTTCACAGGTGTGTCCCAGCTACAGCTGCATGCAGTTTGCTATGTACGTGTCCCCAGCAGCTGGCCCCAAATTCAGATCCCGCTGTCCCTGGGAGTGGAGCTATGTGTGGTGAAGACCCAGTTTTTTGCACTGTTAGCTTCTTGTGTGTGTTCTGGTTTGTGCTAAGTCTCATGGTAAGGAGTCTAGAAGCGAAATGAAGCTTGTGCTGTGCAGCCAGCCAGCATTGCTGTGCATGAGAATCCTGGCAGAGATGGAGACATGAAATTAAAGTAATTATCAGTAACATGCTGTTCAGCAAATCCCAGTTTCTGTTTCTGACAAGGCGGTGGGATCAAATCAAAGGCCACAGCCCCCACAACAAAGAGCTGGCAGCACACAAAAGATGCAACGAGCAGAGCCAAGAAGGACAGCTCTAGGGAGGGGGAGGTGGGGGCCAGGAGCGATCGTCTGTCTCCTCATAATGGCACCAATTTTCAGTGCAGCTATGCCAGCTGAGCTCCAGAAAGGCACCGGGGAATCCGGCTCAATGGGCTTTAATTTGTGCGTATGAGTATAGATTATATATGACAGGCACAGTTCCAAATGCTTTCCAAATCATGCCTCTGTGCTTAAACCCTAATACATAGATAATATGGTTATGTGATAATCAAAGCAATCTTTGTCATATGGAAAACTGAAACTCTTGGGGGCAGAGTTTAATCAATGTATTATTGAAACGAAAATTCCAGCCTTGCTGCAGTGATTATATTACTAGGTGCCATATTTAATTCATGAAGAAAACTGAGTTTAGAATTGAAATGCAACTCAAAATTTGCTGGTTGATGCAGAATGAAGGATTAATTTGATGCAGGTTATGGGCATCACTGAAATAGATAAGAAAGAACAAAAATCTTTCTCATCTTTCTTGTCTTTTTTACGATTCTTTTCAAACAGATTCTTAAAGGGCCCAAAAGTTACGAGAAAACACTACAGAAGTGGCTGTGATTTACTGCACGGGCTCCATCTCTGTTTTTACTGAAGAAGGTGAAGAAGATTTTTCTTCCTTTACCAACACATGTAAATCTCAAACTTCTGTGCGTTGAAGAAAAATGTCAACATTATTTATATATAGCTATATATATTAAAAATGATTACTATTTTGTGATATTTGCCCTTTTTCAGATGGGTGAATTGCCAGGAGATGGTACTGTAATACATTGCTTCTACATACATGTCTAGTGGCAGTAACCCTGCCTCTTGAGCTTGTGTGTTTTCCTACAGATTTGGCATGATTTGTTTTAATTGAACAACAAAGAATCTGCTGATTCAAAAGAAAATACCACAGTGAAACAAATCGGAGTTATATTTGGCTAGTAAGGAAACGGAGGATGATGCCGGATGTGGAGGTGACCAGGACGTTCCATTCCAGCTTTCCTTCCTCATTTAACTTTTCTTTGGCTGCTGTGGGTAGAATGATGCATGGGGGCTGAAACAACAGTAGGCACAGAGGTTTTGTCATTGCCTGTGCCTCTGACCCAGTAGCAGAGTAGTTACAGCACCTCCATCTTCCTTCCTGTAGGCTTCTTCCTTCCCAGCCTGGCAACATGCTTTATCCCTATGCCTGTTCTTTGCCCAGATTTCTGCTTCTGCCCTGCACTATGGAACTGAGGCTGAAATCTGCCACTGTCACCATGTGCTGCGTCACCTGCACCTAACATTACTCTGCTCCTGCCTGTTGCAATGTGCACACAACCGTGAATGCGACTGTGTGCCACCCCATTAACATGCTCAGCCGTGCTCTGCAAGAGCAGCCTCCTCTGCTTGTGGGAAGGAAAATGCTGCAGTGGGAATAAAAGCAGTATGGTTTTATAGATACCATGTGCAAAGTCCCAGTAGAAGTTGAGTTGTAATTTGGAGAGCTGTAACAATGCTCCAGGATGACAAATTACGTAGTGTCTTCCTGTAGCCCAACGAGCTCTAGTGCTTCCCCACATTGTGGTTCATATGTTTGCTCAGACTCTAGATTTTCATCTGCAGAAAAGCAGAAGAATAATTGGAACTCTTGTTGGCAAGGAAGTGGCGTCCATGGATGGTATTTTGAGCACCAAACTCTCACTGACTTGTGAATGTGGGCCTTGAACTCTGTGGATGTCTGTCTACAGATTTAAGTAAATGTGCCTGAATTTGCAGAATGAAGTGGCTGGGGACAGCTGAATTGGCTTTATAGTTAGGAGTAGAGTTTGAATTCTTATAGCAGAGCTCCTTGCTTGGAGCTGGCTTGTTCTGAAATGTAAACTGACCCTCGGGAAGCAGGTGTGAATGGGGAGTTGGGAGTCAGGTGCATGCGTGACCCTCAGATTAATATGACAGCCCTTGTGCCAAAGTTCCTCTTATCAGTGATAGAGATAGCATTTCCATCCTTTATGGTAGGCTTCTTGAAAGGATAAGCACGTTTTAATGCTGAAGGGCCAAGTCAACAGCATAAACTGCAGCTCTTAACAAATTGCCATGCTGTTCTCTGTCCTAGAAAGCTCTGGCTGTTGCTGCACAACTCTGCTGCTTTCTTTACATTACCTTTTTGCAGTTGAAGTTTTTAAATACATCCAAGTTAAACTGTGTTAGTGCAGGTACATGTACGTGTACTGTGTACCTGCTAAACAAACTGCCGCATTTACAACGTAGGGTAATTAAGCTGACTTCAGCGAGGTTGGCCCTGAGAGTCGAACATCTGTGTTGGGAAGGAACAAAGATCTTTATCGTTACAGTTTTATTACTACATTGGTGATGTTTCTTTCCTTCTGTCGTTCCAATTCTGGGGTGCTGGGGCATCGAGTGAAAACCCTTCCAAAGAAGATTTCTTAGCAAACTGGGAAACATGAACACTACCTGTTCTATACCTACAAAGCCATTGAAAGGATTAACAATTTGGTTTTCAGTGTCACAAGTTTTAATACAATAATACGATCACAACAGTTTTTGAAAGCTTGATTAATTTTTTGAAACCACAAGCAATGTGGTTGCAGTTCATTATTTTTCCTTAAATCCAGAGCGTGGAAATCCAGGTGAATGGTTTTCTCCAGCAATCATGAAAACTGTGTTTAAAACAAAAACAAATGGACAGAAACTAATAGTTCAGGAATATTTAAGTAATATCCTGCTCTGTATTGTGATAAACTTAAAGAAATAATAATGAATATACTTGTATTTGGTGTTTGTCCAGATAAAAGAGGGGTGGTGGTGGTGAATACGAGATTACTCATTCCTAACTTGGACAAGCTCTGATTGTGTCCATAGTCATAGTTTTCCATGGTAACCGGTAAGGATTATTGAGTAGTGACAGTTTTTGCTGTGCTCCATGTATTTCTACTGACCCTTAGAAGAGCTATTTTGGTGTTAAATACTGCCAGGAGGTGAGTAACAATTTTCCACTTTACTGAAGGAGTATGTGGCTTTACTCCTTCCTTGCATCAGCTGCAGCCTTTATCTTAAATTCATCTTCAATGAACTGGTTCAGCTCACTAACATGGGGAAAACTATCTTCCTCCCCTATTTTATTTAAATTTCTTTTGATGTGACTTCTTAATGTAAGGTTTTTATATCCACATTAATTGCAATACAAACTGTTAGCCTGGATTTACAGTAATGAAAACAGACGCAGAATTTGACATCCAGCTTAACATTTCTGGTAACTCAACACCTTTTTTTTTCTTTTTTTTTAATAGTGGAACTTTAGTTCTGTTTTGTTTCAAGTATTTGGCTTATAATCATGCCAGTGTTTCAGTAGTAAAGTGTTTCAACTTTGAAGCCAGGGATTTGAAGAGAATTATATACCTGCTTAATTATAAAGCAGTTGCATGCAGACAAACTTACTATCCTCCAGTTTGAAGCTTTTAAAGAATTTAGCTTGCTTCAATCCATATAACTTGCTAAGGAGAGCTAGCCCCTCACTGAATGCCCTGATGATTCAACCTGCAACCACGCAGAGCATAGGACTTCATGACTGACTATAGCCATAAAGGCATAGGACATATATATGGAAGAAGGAAAAAAAGTATTTTCTGTTGAAGCCAAGCCTCCTCCTTCTGCTACTGGGGGAAGCTTTGATACACTAAATTACTGTCTTGTGGGCCGTTGCTTAAAGCGTGTGTGACCCTTCTCTTAGAAGCAAACTGCAGTTGGATGGAAGAGCTGGCTTGTGCTTGCCTGATGTGACTGCTGGAACAGGGGAGCACCACAACGGATGAGCCTGCCTGCCCTGCCACTCTCCCATCATGGCTGGTGGCTTGAGATGAGCCCTAACCAGCTGGACGTGGGATCACCCCACCTACACCGAGTCTGGGCATACTCAATATGTTGCCACAGTGCATCCCACTATTGCTTTGGGCAAACAGGGATCCTCTCTCCCTCATGGCCCAGGCACTCAGGTGAGATGAAGTTTTTCTCTCTAAGCGTGATCCTGCCATGGGAAGCTGCAAATTTTCTGAAGTCTGGAGTTCCCTGTTATATGGCAGATTCACTGGCTGTGATAGCTGTTATTCTGACCATAGATTCAGTGCAACAGTCTTGTACTTCAGAGGTTCTGTGCTTCAGGAAATGGGTGGTCATCATTAGTGCCTTGGACATTATTTATTGAACTGAAGTTAAAATGAGAAAGGAGAAAGTGTCTTAGAAAGCATTCTCAAGTTCCAGGATGCAAACAGTTATTGCTGGGATGTCTGTTTCAAAAGTTGGCAGCCTCCAAAATGATTACAGATGAAATCCTACTTAAAGCAAGAACTGGCATTTATTCCTTCCTGCTTCGTTCCATTTGGTACTTAATCTGAAAGAACTGATGCTTCCTTGCTTTGCTACGCTGAGATCATTTTGTGATTTTAATACACATTTACTTTTGAAGAATTAAAAGAAGTGAGTAATATGCATTTGAGAACATGAGTTTCTGTGCCCTGAACACTGAATCAGTGATGGTCTAAAAGTGGTAGACTGTAACATGCAGAGAGCTTATGAGTCATGTGGTTCTGTTTCTCTTTCTTTCAAGCTGCTAAATCCCATTAAAAGGGAAGCTAGAAACAAATCTTGTGTATTTTTAGTGTTTTCTCTTTGGGAATGCAATTACCGTGACTGACACAAAAATTGCATAAAATCATGAGTAAAGAAGGAAGTGGTCTCTGTAGCTGTGCTGGTAGGGTGTTGGTCCACTGAGCTCTGTTCCTTGTAGGAAGAGGCTCATTGAGCCTCTGAAGGCATTTCAAAACCCTCACTCTAAAGTATTTATCATCTTCCAGCTGAGTTTTCACCGGGGAGTTTTTCATACTGAGATGAAAACCATCACAAGAAGAAAAAAAGCCCTAATCTTACTCAGATTAATTTATTAGTAATGCTACAGTTCTTCAGTGATGGCCCTTTTCCCAGTAAGGCTCCATCATTGACATCTTATGTAAATGCAGAGTGGTTTTGTTAGTAATTATAAAAGGAAATAGCTTTTATACCACCTTGTGTTACGCTTTTTTCATTGTAATGAAAACATGGTGCATTTAATATCTATACTCTTATAGGATACTTAAAACCACAGTATCCTAAACTGTATGGCTCCTTCTACCTGCTTCCCCCAGGCAGCCCAGCTCATGCTGGAATTCCTTTCACAATTTTTGCTGCAAATAGCTGTGTAGAGGAAGGGTTACCACTCTCACAAGACTAAGGAATCAAATAATGCTAATGCAAAGTATGTTGATTTGCAATCCCAAAAGCAACTCATGAACCCCTGTTCTACTGGTCAACTATGCCAGAAAAGGAGAAACTTCCAGAATAAGGTCAAAGCAGAAGGCTGAGGACAGCAACATTTCCAAATGCCATAGTTACCCAATCACAGAATCACAGAATCACTAAGGTTGGAAAGGACCTATAAGATCATCTAGTCCAACCATCCACCTATCACCAATGGTTCTTGCTAAACCATATCCCTCAACACAACATCCAACGTTCCTTGAACACCTCCAGGGTCGGTGACTCCACCACCTCCCTGGGCAGCCCATTCCAGTGCCTGACTACTCTTTCAGAGAAGTAGTATTTCCTAATATCCAGCCTGAATCTTCCCTGGCACAGCTTGAAACCATTCCCTCTAGTCCTATCACCAGTTACACAAGAGAAGAGGCCGACCCCCAGCTCACTACAACCTCCCTTCAGGTAGTTATAGAGAGCAATAAGGTCTCCCCTGAGCCTCCTCTTCTCCAGACTGAACAATCCCAGCTCCCTCAGCCACTCCTCATAAGGCCTGTGCTCCAGACCCCTCAACAACTTTGTTGCCCTTCTTTGAACACGTTCCAGGGCCTCAATGTCTTTCTTGCAGTGAGGGGCCCAGAACTGGACACAGTACTCAAGGTGCAGCCTCACCAGAGCTGAGTACAGGGGGAAAAGTCCAAGAAGGACTTTGAGTAAGAGCCCTTTGTTACTTCCTAAATTTTCACAGGAGACAACTGGAATAATGCTATTTCTGGAGCTCTCTTATTCTAGTTGGTCTTTTCCATTTCAGTGGTGGATATAGAATCATAGAATGATTTGTGTTAAAAGGGACCTTTAAGATCACCTAGTTCCACCCACCTGCTATAGGCAGGGACACCTCCCTCTAGTCCAGGTTGCACAAAGCCCCATCCAGCCTGGCCTTGAATGCTTCCAGAGAGGGGCCATCCGCAGACTCACTGGGCAACCTGTTCCAGTGTCTCACCACCCTCACAGTAAAGAACTCCTTCCTAATAGCTAGTCTAAATCTACCCTCTTCCAGTTTAAAACCATTTCCCCTTGTCCTGTTGCTACATGCCCTTGTAGTCCCTCCCCAGCTTTGCTGTAGGCCCCCTCCAGGTACTGGAAGGCTGCTTTGGGGTCCCTCAGAGCCATCTCTTCTCCAGGCTGAAGAGCCCCAGCTCTCTCAGCCTGTCCCTGTAGGGGAGGTGCTCCAGCCCTCTGATCATCTTCGTGGCCCTTTTCTGGACCTGCTCCAACAGCTCCGTGTCCTTCTTGTGCTGGGGGCTCCAGAACTGGATGCAGTACTCCAGGTGGAGTCTCACAAGAGCAAGTATAGGGGCAGAATCACCTCCCTTGACCTGCTGGTCATGCTTCTCTTGATGCAACCCAGGATATGGTTGGCCTTCTGGGGTGTAAGCACACATTGCTGGCTCATGTTGAATCTTTCATCAACTGACATCCTCAAATCCTTCTCCTCAGGGCTGCTCTCAATCCATTCTCCGCCCAACCTGTATCTGTGCTTGAAATTACTCTGACCTAGACGCAGGACCTTCCACTTGGCCTTGTTGAACTTTGTGAAGTTGGCATGGGCCCACCTCTCAAGCCTGTCCACGTCCCTCTAGATAGCATCCCTTCCCTCTAGCAGGCTGACTGCACCACTCAGCTTGGTGTCATCTGCAAACTTGCTGAGGGTGCACTTGATCCCACTGTCCATGTCATCTACAAAGATGTAAAATAACACCAGTCCCAGCACCAATCCCTGAGGAATGCCACTCATCACCTGACTACACTTGGCCATTGAGCTGTTGACCGCAACTCTCTGTCTACAACTGTCCTGCCAATTCCTTATCCTTTCCTTATCCAGCTAGTGGTCCATCCATCAAATCCATTTTTCTCCAGTCTGGAGACCAGGATGATCTCATTATTTTTCTCTCATCTTACTTTGCACACCTTATTCTTTCAGATGCTTTTCTCTTTTTCTGTCTTGTTTAGATGTTTTCTTTTTAAACTATTCCTTCTGCCAGAAAAGAGAGAAATCCGTATAAATGTAGATAAAGTAAAGAACATGACAAGGCCTCGTTTTCATGAGCCTCTATGATTCACTTTAAATTCATATATTTATTTAAAATGTACTTATTTATTACATTTATGTATTTAAATTGCAACAGAGAGAGAGAAGAATGGTTGATGAGGAGAAGCATGACTTGTCATTTATTAATGATTGACCCTGGACTGGTGAACTATAAAAGGAAAGAGAAATGACCCAGTAGCACAATTGCAGATCTTGCCAAATACTTCAGTGATCCTACGCTCAGCTCTAACTTTACTGGATTTCTCTGTTTAGCTGAAGAAATCTGTGGTAGATATTTCCATCAGCCTTGAAATGTTCTTACTGGCTGGAAGGCTGGGCACAGAGGGTGTGGTGAATGGAGTTAAATCCAGCTGGCAACAGGTCACGAGAGGTGTTTCCTGCAGGTTGGTATTGGGGCCTATCCTGTTTAATGTTTTTATTGATGACTGGGAACAAGAGGACTGAGTGCACCCTCAGTAAGTTTGCAGATTACACCAAGCTGGGGAGAAGTGTTGATCTGCCTGAGGGTAGGAAGGCTCTACGGAGGAACCTGTTCAGGTTGGATTGCTGGGCTGAGGCCAATGGGATGAAGTTCAACAAGACAAAGTGCTGGGTCCTGCACTTTCTTCACAACAATTCCATGTATCACTACTGGCTTGGGACAGAGCGGCTGGAAGGGTGTGTGGAGGAAAAGGATCCAAATGTATTAGTAAACACTCAGCTAAACATGAGCCAGCAGTGTGCCCAGGTGAGCAAGAAGGCCAACAGCATCCAGGTTTGTATCAAAAATAGTGTTGCCAGCAGGAGCAGGGAGGTGATTGTTACCCCGCACCTCAAGTACTATGTTCATTTCTGGGCTCCTCACTACAAGAAAGACATCGAGGCCCTGGAGCATATCAAGAGAAGGGCAACAAAGCTGTGAGGGGTCTGGGGCACAAGTCTTGTGGGGAGCGGCTGAGGGAACTGGGATTGTTCAATCTGGAGAAGAGGAGGGTCAATGGAGACCCTCCTCTCTACAATGACCTGAAAGGTTTTGACAAGGTGGGGGTCAGCCTCTTCTCCCAGGTAACAGTGACAGGACAAGAGGTAGTGACCTCCGGTTGTGCTAGGGGAGGTTCAGGTTGGATATTAGGAAGAACTTCTTGTCGGAAAGAGTGATGATGCACTGGCACAGGCTGCCCAGGGAGGTGGTGGAGTTACCATCCGTAGATGTGTTCAAGAACCATGTGGATGTGGCACCTAGGGACATGGTTTAGTGAGCAATATTGGTGGTAGGAGGACAGTTGCACTAGATGTTCTTAGTTGTCTTTTCCAACCTTAATTATTCTATGATTCTTCACAATGGCTCAGCCATTTCTGAAGTGGAGTCTAGTATAATGATTTACAAGTGATAACTTCTTACAGATGTTCAAGTACCTACTGATTAAGTAGCACAGTTGATGTGGGGAAGGTTGCAGGTTAAGTTTACTTCTCTATAAGTATTTATGCATTTATGAAAATCTGCCAAAATGAAAATATGGTCAAAGATAAATTCCTGGAAAAAAATTTACTACCATAATTTTAGTACTTTCTCACTATGGAGCACCTGGCTTTACAACATAACTATTTTTAGTATAATTCTTCAGTTCGTAATGATACCTCCACAGTAATTAAAGCTGCTTAATGTTTTCTATAATAGAAGTCACTTTTATAATTTCTTATTTCTTTGTCAAGTCTTAACTGTTTGGGTTGAAGCCTCCTATACTTGCTTTTTGCCTCATACTGAATAATTTTGGGAAGCGTTAGTAAAAGAGATATAGCTGCATTCAAGAACAGTCTCAGAATAAAGTTGGTGAGAGGTTCTGTTTCTTGTTTGCAATGCTAAACATTTTTTATTGCTTTTTCCTTCAAGTGCCTTGCCTCTCATGACAAAATCAGTTGGAACTAGAATTGGGACCAAATCCTATGGCAGAAGGATAGTCCTGAGATAAAAGAAATACCACTTATTGTCCTCAGGAAGCCTCAGGTAGATTTGGATGAGCTGCACCTTTGAAAATCTTTTTACATATGTTTAGAAGGAATAAGCTTCAAAAAGATTTAATTCAGTGTCCTCAGGCTGGTGGTAAAGGGTAATGTAGGGTGTACGGGGTCTGAACCACACCCATGTAGACTGAGTCATACTCCCATGACAGAGGATGTATCTCACAAATCAGCACATACCACCTGGAGGCCCAGCAGCACGAACTGATGCGGAGGGTGAGTAAAGGCAGAAGTGATGCCAGCAACCTGCCTGGTGGGTAGTGCTGCCCACCACTGCTTCCCTCTGGTTTTCAAGGAAATCTGGGAGTCTGTGAGTTGGCAGGCTCAAAGCCAGGAAGTTTGGTCATGGAAAGTTAAAGACTGTCAATTTTCTATTTCTGGGAAAGCCTGCTAATACCACGTATAGCAGTTTTGTGTTGGTTTTTGTTGTTGTTTTTAAACTTATTTCCATTAGTAATGAAAATAAGAAGTGGATTATTTTGTACAGAGTGGTCAGTGTATGTTTTGGAACCCTCAATGAAGGCCAAATTCCATTTGGTCAACATAGACATTGCTGCAGTGTTTGGCTGTTTCTCTCAGGGAATTGTTAAGCCGCTGCTTTAATGAATTAAATATTTTCTATTTAACTCATTTAAAAAATGAGTTAAATATTTTCTGTTTCTAAGAGCTGTCTTTCTGTGGCGGATAATTTGATTGTAGAAAGTACAGCACTTGAAACTTAAAACTAAATGAAGCCTGAAAAGCGCTCATGGATTCATGGTATCATAGAATCACAGAATGACTTGAGTTGGAAGAGGCCTCTCAGGATTATTCAGTACAACTTCTTCCCCTACACAGCACCACCCAAAATCCAAACTCTATGTCTGAGAGCAGTGTCTGAACGCTCCTTCAACTCTGGCACTCAGGGCCGTGCCCACCGCCCTCTGGTGCAGACTCTTTCCCTAACCCCCAGCTGCCCCTCCCCTGACAGCTCCATGCCATTCCCTCGGGCCCTGTCGCTGTCACAGAGAGCAGAGCTCAGTGCTGCCCCTCCGCTCCCTGTGAGGAGCTGTAGCACGCTGCTGGCTCACATTCAACTTGCTGTCATCCAGAACCCCCAGATCCCTTTCAGTGGAGCTGCTCTCCAGCCTCTCGTCCCCCAGTCTATACATAGATCCAGGGTTGCCCCATCCCAGGTGCGGAATGCCGCACTTGCTCTTGTTAAATTTCATACAGCTGGTGATTTCCCAGCCTTCTAATTTGTCACGATCTTTCTGCAAGGCCTCTCTACCCTCAAGGGAGTCAAGGGCTCCTCCCATCTTAGCGTCGTCCACAGAATTAGTACACCTGTCCCCAGCTTATAGATGAGACCATTAAAGAGAACTGGCCCTGAAATGGAGCCCTGTGAACCCCACTAGTGAGTGGCTACCAGCCTAATGTGACCCCATTTTCTGCAACACGTCAGCCAGTGGTGAGGCCTTCTGAGCCCAACCTTTCAGCCAGTTGTGAGCCCATTCCATTATGTTTTTGTCTGCTGGACATTTTGAAAGAGACTATATAAATCCAAAAGCACAGCAAAATGCTCTGTGTGCACTTCCCATCCAGAAATAAACGGGAAGGAAAAACAGAAGCTCAGGATTACCTTTTGGCTCTGTGATTTACACCACCCACAAGGATATCTTGCAACGTTGGCCATGTATTTTTCAGCCCGTTGCCAATCCTCATGCCATCTCTGAACTCGATACTGCGGCTTAGAGTTTGTAACTCTATCCAGCATGGCACAGTTCTCTAGGTTCACTCTTTGCAGCTCCTGCTTTCATTTGTATCTGCTTAAACTAGAGGGGAAAAACATATAAACAGAATCAAACTTCTCAACAGTTACTCATGTTCCCACGCCTAGGAAGCCAGAATATGAAACATCTGTCAATCCTCTGTCATAGGAACATTTGCCTAAGCTTTTATACCTCTCCTACAGGGACTTTCTCCTCTGTGATCTGCATTAGCCAACATTTACAACCCAATCCTTTTGTCCTCCTTAAAAGGACAGGTTTTTTTTCGTGGTCTTCCAAACAGAGAAGAGATTTGGTACATTTTACAGGAGGAAAAACTGTGGGTTTAATCTTTTATCTTGAATTAGCGCCAGCCCTCCAGCCTGGAAATTGCTTTATTGCTGTAATGTAGGTGAGGACATGACTGGTGTCTGAGTTGCTCAATAATCTGTTTCAGTTGCTTTGGTTTATGCCTTTATTTTGTTTACAAACCTGATGAACTGAGATGGGAAATGCAAAGATAATCAAGATAAGCATATTACCACAAACTGCTCGGAGTCCTCATCCTTCTGTGACTTCTTAGACTGAAATTTCCCAGGCAGCTAAGCTGATCTCATAGCAGTTTCCTGCCACCAGAAAAGGAAGGACTTGCTCTTTCCCTTTCTCTCCCTGCTCCTTTCCTCACCGCTGCCAGCTGTTTGGTCTTCTCTATCCCTGGAATTCATCAGAGCCTTTGTGGAAAGTGGCAGAAAAGCTAACCAGGGTTGTTTGTTTTTGTCAGGTTGGTTTTGTGCTGCTTTCTCAAGTTTTTTAGGTTGTGGAGAGATTTGATATAAACCAGAATTGATCCAGTGTGAGTTTGCCACTTGAATTAGGAAAAGAGAGAGGGACTGGAGAGAAGGAGGATGCTCTTCTTCCATAACGTATGGAATCATACCTTTAGCAGCATATTTTACTGATGCTTGCTGATGCCTATGCTGATCTGGGTATTAGTCACTAGTGACAAGTGTGTAATGTCCAAGACATTATGTGGATTTGCATGATATGGACGTGACAAACTCTATTTTAGATCATTCTTGTCTTCCCAAGGAGCTGTTCAAACGTCAGGATATTCTTGAGCATGTAGTGCAGTGAGTTGTACCTGAGTCAACGGCACCTGAGCTGCATTTTGCTGTCTGGAAACTTTAGGGCCCGATGAGCTGTCAGTCTGTGATGAAGTAGTCTGTAAAGGAATCACAAGAGATAACAACTACAACCTAAGCTATATAAACTATACTCTGTTGTACAACCTTCTCTTCAGAAGCCTATCCCCTTACTGCACACTTCTAGTGATGTGAATTTCCTCATGAGTCAAAAGTCTGTGAGGTGGTTCTCTCTAGTGATAAATCTTCAAGGGATACTTTGCTTAGTCTCCTTTGAGGAGTAAATTATACCCTGAGTTGAGTTCTGCAAGCTTCCTGCTCCTGTTTTTTTAATTATTTTTAATTTTGATTCTTTTTTTTTCTCTGCTTTTATTTCATCTCATGTGTAAGTTTTGGATCTCCCTCTTTCCAGTGGTGTCTGTAGGAACAACTGGCAAAGTCAGCAGCAATGACTCACTTAGCAGTAACAACAGCTTTGCTGAGACATAATAGTATTTCTGTATTCCTTCTGTACACAGAGTTGAAGGAAGATTCAAACCTCACTTCAAGCTTCATTTATTTCTCTGAAAGTAGGGCAGTGTCCTCTCTTTTTTTTTTTTTTTTTTTTTTTTTTTTTTTTTTTTTTTGCACTGCCTTACTTGTTAAATTGAGAAACTAATTTAAAGGCATTGGATTTTGTGTGACAGGGCAAGCAAATGGCTTGCTGAATTGCTGATTATACCTAAAGCTGCCTTTTAAAATATGTGTCCTCACAAGGCAGGTTGTCTTATCTACACTTGTCACTGGGAAGGTAACTTGATCATTAGATAGAAATACTGCTGCTGATGTTACTGTTTTGCCTCATAGTCGTTTTTGTTGTCCATTTGCCCTTTTGTCCTCATGATGCAGGACACCTCCAGCAGTGAGCGGTTGTCTCTTCTGATGACTGAAAGTCGATCTTCCTTCAACTGTGTGTACAGAAGGAATACAAAAACACTTCTGTTTTTACAAGACTACAATAAACATCAGTGATGTACTGTGTGTACCTAACGGTGTTCACTCCATCATCTTTACACAAAGCATGACAGACAGTGGTTAGATAAAACTCTGTGTTAGCGTTGAGAGAACCTTTCTTTCACCATTGCACTGGTGACCCACTGAGAGCAAACACTTTGCAGTGCAGTGAATTTGACCCTAAACCACCTCCCTGTAGTCACAGCAAATGCATTTCATAAGTATCAGCAGAATTTCTGTAAATATTTGTCAACGTATATTCTAAGTTCAGCATTATTCTTTGTGCCTATAGCAGCGTCCACAGACTCTCATCAAGATGTGGGATTGTGATGAACACTGTACATGCAAGTGATGGGACTCATCCAGGCTCCTCTGGACTCAGTGAGAGTCCTTCTGTTCTTTTTGGTGGGCTTTGGATCAAATTGTAATTTTTCCATTGACTTAAGTGAGGTTTGGATTCAGCCCAGTCGCAGCCATTTTTGTCCTGGAGGGGCTGCAGGCTAATGTAGGAAGAGAAGCAACCACTGGGTGTTAGGAACAAATGGAAAGAGATGTGTGAGGCACTACAAGCTAGTTCTGTTCATCATTAGAAGGATTTCCTTGACTAGCCTTTTTCACTTTAGTTTTAAAATGGACACTGTTAATAATCTCAATTATTCCTGTAATAAACTATAATGGGTAAAATAGTGTCAAAAGTGGGAGTTGGAAGTTACTGCACGGCATCTACTGCACCTGCCTTATTTGCTAGGGTTTCTAACCAAAGCAGGTCAGATACTGGCCACACTGTAGTATAAATGTACCTAAATACTGGTGCATTAAGTAATCCCTTCAGACTCTGAATTAACCTGGGGAGAATGACTGTAAAGAAGAGCCTTTGGAGGTGATTTCTTTCTTTCTGGAGCACATTGATAAGAATTAGGATGAGAAGGAGATTAGGACCATAGTCTCACTTCCAGGTAGTGAGTCCTGCAGTTCAAAGGAACTAGCTGAAGAGTAGCAGATTCCTGTTTTGTTTGGTTTAGTTTTGTTAACATGTAGGGTTTTTTTTCCATTTCCATGTTAACATGTAGCAGTTTTCCATTTTCAGAGGAATTTTATCAGTGCTATTTTTATAGTAATAGAAAAGCGTAACAACAGCAATTGAATCCACCTCCTAATATAGCGTATGATTTTATGCACAGGGAAGAAATGAATTGTTTTGATAGTGAAATGATTTTAGAGTGCCTGGGGATTATTATGTCACATGGTGTGATGGTAAACAATTTTAAGGAAATTAATTCTGAAGTCCTTATATGGGCAATGCTCCCACTGCCTGAGGGGCACCGTGTTATAAATTGAGTCTTTAAAAGGGTTTAGCTGCTCATATTTTTTACTGTGCTTTTTTTTTTTTTAACTATTTGTTTAAATTGTTGTTGTTTCCTTTCTGCGAGCAGTTAAATAGGAAACAACTTATTTTCCACTCTCATCTTTTAATAAAAATTTACCTCTTGGGAGCAGTAAGATTTTGAAGGATAACTGCCAGTCGGGGCTACCCATTGTTATTTCTTGTGCTTTGAATCTGTTAACATCCTATTATTCAGCTCATTGCTCCATGTGCATCTTGATGGTTGTGTTATTCCTGTTACACGAAAAAGGCTTGTCATTTTTTTTCATGATTGTGCAGAAGTACCTCTTAAAAGGATACTTGAATGCTTTATTGCTTGTCTATCTGAAGCAGTTTGATTAAATCAGTAATCAAAAAAGTCAAATAATGTATAGCTGGGAGTATGCTACCAAGGTTCCTGATAGTCCTGTCACAGCAGTGCCTGGTAGGGAGAAAATAATGAAATTTTTGGCCATCTGGTCTCTTTGTTTTCCTTGAGAGGAGATAATGAAGGTAAGCCTGATAGTGCTAAGTGAAACACCCGGTACAACACTTTCAGCTTCCCCAGCTTCAGATGAAGGTGGCTGTATGCTGCACGGGCACTTGTGTCCACTAAGGGTTTTGCTGCCTGGATCTGCAACAGAAAAGGAATGTTTATCCGTTTTTGTTGGAAATACCCTTGCATATCATTACAGGAAATCTTTTAATTGTCATGTTCTGTTTTGCTAGCCAGCAGTAACCCTACTAACATATGATTCATTGTGTCAGCAAAGCCAGACTTGCTCAGAAGAAGAGTAGTGGGAAATTAAAATGTTAAAGGCAGCTGTTCCAAGTCTGCTGGTGCAGTCAGGGTACAGTGGTGGTGATAAAGGAGACTCTAAGAGATGGCAGGCAGTTTTCATTACAGAATCACAAAGTTGTAGCAGTTGGAAGGGACCTCTGGAGATCACCTAGTCCAACCCCCTGCTAAAGCAGGTTCCCTACAGTAGGTTACACAGGAAAGAGTCCAGGTGGGTCTTGAGTATCTTCAGAGAAGGAGACTCCACAACCTCTCTGGGCAGCCTGTTCTGGTGCTCTGTCACCATCAAAGGAAAGATTTTTTTCCTTGTTTTTGTATGGAACTTCTTGTGTTCCAGTTTGTGCCTGTTTCCCCTTATCCTGCTGCTGGGCACTGCCGAAAAGAGCCTGGCCCCGTCCACTTGACACCTGCCATTTAGATATTTATATGCGTTGATAAGATCCCCTCTTAGCTTTCTCTTCCCCAGGCTGAACAGCCCCAGGTCACTCAGCCTTTCCTCATACAGGAGGTGCTCCAGGCCCCTCACCATCTCTGTGGCCCTCCACTGGGCTCTCTTCAGCATTTTCCTGAACTGAGGAGCCCGGAACTGGACATGGTACTGCAGGAGTGGCCTCACCACGGAGGCACCCAGCAGAAAAAAAAAAACATACATACATACGTATATATGTATACATATTTAGGGTAGTATGGTTAGGTTGCGGTTGGACTTGATGATCTTTAAGGTCTTTTCCAACTGAGCAATTCTATGATTCTATGATTCTATATATAACTAGTGTAAGAAAGCCCCAGGTTTCCTGAGCTGTGCCAGGTTTTCCAGAGGGATGCAAATTCAGGATGCTGCCGGAAAGAAGCAAGCAACACTAGAAGCAACTTGTGTTGAAATTATTCCCAGGCCTCTTCTTATTAGCATTTTAAAAAGATCATTAAAAACAAATTCTGGATCTAATTATTTTAATGAATTCAAAACAATAGCAGTACCTGGGGAGGAGGAATAAACTTTGAGTTGTCTTGAGCTGAAGAAACCACATGGAATAAATAGTGGCAATGGGGAGTAAAGTGGGAGGATTTAGAGAGATCTCTCTCTGGCTGGGCTTCTGCAGGAATTGCAACAGTGCCATGATTTTTGTCATGAGATGCATGTGATAAACAAGGTGAGGAATTTACAAAATTGATTGGAACTGTCTGCTGCAGTTTTCATCTTTGTCCAAAAAAACTTCTCAACTTCTTGTGAAAATATTCAGCTGCTTGCTTGTGGCAGTTGTCTGCAAGAAAGTGAATCTGCAAAGGACCGAGTAACTCATTTCTGCTGGGTGGTGGAACTGAACTCAACAAGTCTCTGAGGGTTATGGTGGTTCTGGTTTCTGCCCCCGCTATCTCCTCTGCTTCCTTAGGCAGTATTTACTTCACTGAAATATTTTTTTAAAAAGTAATTTTAAGAAGACATGCAGTTTGTAAAAGAAGGTTGTTATTGTAACGATCAATGGAAATTGGCAGATTGAAGAGGAGAATGTGGTAATTATGCAAGATATGACTTTAATGTACAGATATGGAATTTGTTACAACCTTGGAAAGCAAAAAGTGGCTTTAGAAACAAGATTTCTTTGGAGTTCGTATCAATATAATTTTACTTTCTGTGACAGTGATATGATTAATTTCTCTTCTATCCATTGGTGCTGTGGAACTTCAGGGCAGCCAGATGGGACCCGAGGTGTCCCCCGTGTGGCGAGGGGTACCTGGAGAACCTACTCCTTGGCCAGTCTCACAGGGCACTGCTTGATCCAGGTGAGAACCCCACAGCAAAGAATGCAGCCCTACACTTGGTAGGCCACCTCATGCCTGACATTAGAGTTACTTGCTTTTCTTGAAGAAAAAATTCAGAAATGATCACTTGTGTTTACTCCAAGAGCAGCTGAGCTGTGGGAAATGTTTTGTTCTCTATAAATACATTTCTTTGCTATATAGCATTGCGATATCTAACCTCTATTCTTGGCCTCTGAATGCCCTTGTGTGCGTACTCAGTGCTCTGTATGCCAAACAAAGGAGAGTTCTGTAAGCATGATGGCTGCAGGGAGCATTTCTGCTGCACTCCAACCAGTGCCCTGGTTTAAAAGAGCCGCTGTTCAGGCGGCCATACCGGTGTCCTAGCAAGCCTCTCAAGGTTAATTCACGCAGAAGGAAATGTAATTATTTATTTCAATATTGTGCATTTGATTAGGAAAATATCTCAAATTCAGTTCTCTACCTCATCTTTAACTTTTTTCCACCTGCAAGTCAAATTATGGGAACAATGCAAGGAAGGAAGGAAGGAAGGAAGATATTTTTATACAGTTAATGAAACAGACCCGGTTTGGAAATAATGAAGAACTACTTCTTCATATTAAAGCTAATTATATTGTGATACAATCTTCCTAAGGTAGCAATACAGTTGAATCATCACTGATTGTATTCGCTGCTTATGTATTTTCAAAAGGAAGCGGTAATGTGTTACAGAGCAGATGACTGACAATCTTTTTCACTTCTGGTGGACATCATTGTGATAATTTTAGATGGACACAAAAGGCATACCTACATTTGTAGGATATTCTCCAAACATGTCTCTTGTAACTTACTGCTCATTGTTAGCTTCCTTAACAGTACTAAGAACAAGCAGAGATGAGCTGGAGCTTTTAGGTAAGCTTATTATTTCATGAAGGCTTTTGTTCTTTATCAGACAATTGTACCTACCCTTTTCCTGCGCTCTTTGTACTTTGCTTTGTCCCATTTTAGCTGGAGATATTTACTGCTACGAGGTAAAACTGGCTGGTAGGCTCGATGTGTCTTACACAAAGTAAAGCATCTCTGAGTCTGGGCTTCGGGGAAAAAAAAAAAAGGCATGAGTAATATCAGCCTGAGCCTTCCTAAAGCAAAGCCCCGGAGACTTGTGGTATGTTTGTAGCCAGTCACGTGATGGTTGTCATGGTATTCTGCTAAGAAAAAGAATGAATAGCTGGTGGTAGCATTTCAAACAATACATTTAACGACTAGCAAATAAGAACTGAACCTTGCAGCAAAGCATTCCAAAGAATATTTTATTCGTACATAAAATAGATCACCAATTATACTTCACTAGCCAGGCCTGCCTCCTGCCAGTTAAGGAAAAACAAGGTGTAAGCTATTAATAATGCTTCATACATCTCTGTAAATAAGCAGAGTACTGTATAGTAGGCTATCTTTCCTGAGCTCTTAATTGGAAGGTATGCCTCAGTTAATGCAATGAGCAAACCCACAGTGTGAGGTGTCATTTTTGCACAGCAGTAACTTGTTTAAAACATTTTTTTTCATCTATAAGTATGCACATTGCAAATGCCACAGCAAAAAAAGCCACAGTGTTTATAGCAAAACATTTCTGTTTTTCAATAGCCTCTTCAACTTTCTCTGTCCATGTACTGCCTGATGGCTGCTAAATTACTGAAAGCTCAAACAGGCTTGCAAAAGTCAGTTATTTACAAAGCTGACCATTGGCTCTCACACAGGGCTGTCTTGAATTTCAGGCTTCACTGGTGATGTTCAGCGGGGAGCGAAGAGGGCAAAGATGTTTCCTCAGACCCACACAAAAATGGAAAAGCTACTTCTGCTTCTTCAGCTTAGCTTGGTCTCCCCAGAGCTGGGCCTCAGCAGACAGTTTGCTAGAGGTTTGGTTGAGAGCGCCAAACTTCCCTCACCAGAGCTGCTCTGTGCCAGGAAGGAGAAGGAACAGCCCACTTAAGCACAGGGCTCTTTGTATTGGTCATCTTACACAAAGTGTTTTGTGTAGGTGCAGGGGAATGGCAACACCTCCATCATCTTGCTGTCCAAGGCAGCTATTGCTGCAGAATTGGGCCTAGCACTCTCTTGAACCTATATCTTGATTAAGTTATCATAGAATCGTAGAATCATAGAATCACAGAATGGCTTCGGGTGGAAGGGACCTCAAAAATCATCTACTTGCCATAGGCAGGGCTGCCCCCCCACCAGCTCAGGCTGCTCAGGGCCCCATCCAATCTGGCCTTTGAATGCCTTCAGGGACGGGGCACCGCAGCTTCTCTGTCAACTTCTGTGTTTGTTCCTTAAACCTAGTGTGAAATGGTGCTTAAAAAACAGGAGCAAACATAAAATTAAAACTTTGATGCATACTAATTTTGATTTGTAAAACAATTATTTTCAGACAAATGATGAGAGGATTTAAAGAGCATTTTCTTCCAGCTGCTGGGGCTTTTATTATTTTCTTGTTAATGTAGCAGAAAGATATGGAGACTATCAATACAAATACCAAGGTATAGAAAGCTGAAATGCATCTCTTCAAACGTATGTGAAATCTAATGCACAATAATACAACGCTATTTTGTTCTTGGATGAGTAGAAGTGCTTAGACCCTCATTTGCTTGGCATGGTCTCAGACTCTGTCTTTTAAATGCTGCATGTGTAATGGAGAGATGCAAAGGACACCAAATCCAAAAGAATTCAAAGGATTATCTTAACTGATTTTGATGAATCCCTTAAAAAAATAAGGAAACATCCCTAATGTTGATGGCAACATGGCCTGCCAAGAACTCCCTACTGCTTCAGAGCTATGGTTTGTGACAGAAGGCATCATGAACAAACCAAAGGACTGGAGCTGCTATCTCTACAACATGAAGCAGATATTCATGAAACGTTTGTTCAGTAGATTATTCAATTGTATTAAGTAATATTCATGGTAATTTCTTTGTTATGGTGCAGGCAGACTTGCATATGATTTCTCCGAAGAACAGACAAAAAATAAGTAGGTATTGAACATAAGATTTTTGCAAAAAAAAAAAATTGTTTTCCAGTATATAACAAGATATGTATATGTGCAGCTTTCACACAGAGCAGAAATAATTGTGTATCCTGCATCATAAAAGAAATGTGGTCAATAGCGCTGCCTCTTTAATAGAGTAAGCTCAGAATGTGCTGAGCTCCTTTCCTGATACCTAAGGCTCTCATAGGTTTCTGGGTTTCTCTTCTGATCTCTTTTTTTAAATTTTGGTCTGATTTTTATTCACATAAAACATAGGGCTGTAAGCTCTGCAGGGTGGTGCTGGTGCTGGGAACTGGAAGCTTGAGTTAGCTTCCTCTTGGATTCTGCTGCAAGGTTAATGAGTTGCTGCCCCTTCCTCTTCCACCATCTTTGCAGAAGAAATGACCTGGCTCCGGTGCTGCCAGTCGCAGCAGCTGCTTATGTTTATGGCCAGCTACTGAAAAAGTTAAAGGAGATTCTTCTCCCTCTGCATCCTCAGTACAATCCACATCTTTGGAGATAATGTTGTTCACTGTGAACAAAATCCCATTTCATACTATTTGCTTTTGCTTTTAACTTTGTACATATAGTAGGAAAATATAAGAAGCTGAATATACATTTTCTAAAGCTTAAATGTTTTCTGTATGTTTAAAGAGGACAATAAGATTTTTTTGTTAGTAGCTTGCCTGGTTGTTTTACAGTCATGACAGTTCCTCGCTTTACTTTATGAAGTGTCTTAATGTGACCGACTCTGAGCACTTGAACAGACTGAGCTGCATGACTGAAGCCACTTGTGGGTGTGCTTGAGGATCATGCCCAGTCTCCTTTCATTCACTGCCTTTCCCTGGATGAGCATTTGGAGATACTGAGAGAAGCCAAAATGTTCTTCTGCCAGTTCAGTATGATACATGATAGGATCCAAAGCTGTGCCTTTGACCCTGCAAAGGCACTCACTTATCTTATAACTCAAAAGCAAACCACCCGGCCAAGGGGTTGAGGAGTCCGTCTATAGTCAGGGGGATAAAAAAAGCAACTGGAAAAAGCTGCTGGGGTGAGAGGGCACGCTCTGTCCCTGTGTGCAGTGTACCTGGACACTTCTATCTAAGGGCTGAATGCTGTCATGCCGAACGAGGGATTGGGAAGGCTGGGTCACCTGCTACTGTACAAAAGCAGATTTGCCAGATGCTTCCTTTGTGCTTGACCCTTTATGGAAGCTTTGAGCAGGCATTAATTTGTGGTTGGGAAGAAAAAAATTTGTTTCCCACTGATTGTCTGAGAAATTGAGTGGAGGGAAGGGGGTGGGAAGAGAGGAAGAAGAATGGAAAAACATTGCTGTAATTAAAAGAAGTTTATATATATATATGTGCATATATATATATATAACATTGATGGATACATACACGATTTTAACTCTTTTGGGCAATATTCAACATCTACATAAAAAATGCCAGACAGCGTGGTGCTTACAGCTGGAGACTGATTTTTTACACAGTCTGATAGTGATAGGACATGGGGAGATGGTTTCAAACCAAAAGAAGGAAGATTCAGATGAGATTTCTTTCATTGAGAAGGTGGTGAGGAACTGGCACAGACTGCACAGAGAGGCTGTGGGTGCCGCATCCCTGGAGGCGCTCAAGAGCAGGTTGGATGGGGCCCTGGGCAGCCTGAGCTGGTGGGGGGCAGCCCTGCCCATGGCATGGGGTTGGAATTAGATGGGCTTTCAACCCTTCCAATGCAAATAGTTCCGTGATTCTAGCTAAAAACCAATGCCAACAGAAACACTGCTTGGTATGTGTACGGGTGGGTGCATGCATGCGCTGCAGCGATGTGCTGTGGTTAGTGCTCACTGTGTGAGTAGCGCTGCTCTGGAGCAGCCTGCTCAGACGTGTGTTGCTCTGCCCAGTGGTGTGTGCAGGAGAGCAGATGCCAGCATTAATCCTTACTAACGTGCGTTGTGCTGTGTTTTAGATTTTGCTGTAAATTGCTAGGTAGTGCTTTCAGGGCTTATAGTACTTCTTCCTGCTCTAAACATCTAACTGCTTTAGTTAGTGGAGAAAGTTAAAAATTAATCATAATTTTATTAGATGCTAGGGTGTGAGTATTATCAGAGAGAGTGTTTTTCTTGTCTTTCATTCTCCACTCCATCCCACAGACCCAGATAACTTTCAAAAATCACTTGCACGACCAGAACTGCTGGTCTCACCTGCATGTCCTGCCAGCCTCATCCATGCAAGGCACAGGGGAAAGCAGGTCCTGCAATGTTGCTTTAGATTCACCCTCTGGCTTACTTGGATTCTTTGCTCTGCTTTACTGGCACCGAGGCAGCAAGTTGCAAGGCTCTGACGCTCTGAGAAATACTGCATCCAGATCCAAACCTCTCTCTTTTATTTTTATTTTTGAGTGAGAGCAGATGTCTTGGACAGGCAGGTTTTGTTCCTCTGAAGGGTTTTGAGGGACAGCCATAATGGCAGAATGGCCCATCTCTTCAAATGAAACTCAAAGCCAGTGTGGGTAAGGGAATAAATCCCTTGTGATCCCCTATGGCAGCACTATGCCAGTTTGGCAGTAGTCGGATGTTTTAATTTCAGTTTATATATCATGTTTTCTGGTCAAGTACAGACAAATAACATTGTTCTCTGCAGATTCAGTTCCTATTTGCTTAAACGGTGTCACAGTATGGTTTCTGTGTGAATGCACTCAGAGCCCCTCGTGCAAATGGAACTTTCCCCCTGGGTGCAAGAGGAATATACTCTTGTCTATAAGAAGGATATTTTGCTCTTTGACATCTGTGCTTGCTTGATGAGTGACCAGAGCTTGCATCTGTGGAACTGAGTTGAGATATCACAGCTATTTCCAGCAGGTGGCAGATGATAATCGTGCTAGTAACTGAATCTGGGTACAAATGATGTGTTTTCCAGACTGTTTACTCAGATATTTATTTAAATATACACATTATATAGTAGCTATAAATGCGTTTCCAACATCAACAAAATAAGATTGCATAATTGGAGCAGATTAGTAGTTACCCATGCTAATATGTAATTAAATGCTTGGGAATGGAGTGTGGTATGATTTATTTATTTTTTTCTAATTCAGCTTTGATTTTATTTTTTATCTCCCAGATCAGAGAAATTGCTTCTATTCCACAAACTTCCAAATAACCATCTGGCTAATTGTGTTTCATGGTATAAGATTATCTTTGCTCATGCACTGTGATGGGAGAGAGCTCCTCCATGCAGTCATGCCTGGATAATTAGCCACTGCTTGAAAAAATCAGTCTTAAAGCATGGTGCCAAATTGTGCCGCATTGTCTTTCTTAGGTAGCACCTTGCCAACAGAGTTCCCTGCGCAAGTGGTCCTACTGACAGAGTGAGGTATGTTTCCATTTAGCTGTCCCTAATGAGGACCGGATTTTGCTCCTTTTGCCCTTGTTGGATGTTACTCATGCCCATGACTAATCCCAGAGAGCTGAATGGAAGCTATTCACCAAGGAGAGCGAGCCTGGCGTTCACATGATGACCTGCCAGTGTTGACTTCAATGGGAAATGGGCTTTTTGACCAAACAGAAGACAACAGGATCTGACCCACAGTAAGTGTGTGACTACATGGAAAAGTCTATTAAAAGCTTAGAGCCTCGTGTGGGATAGCTGTGTTACTCACGGTGCTGGTTGTGCATAAATCATGCAGAGCTTCTTCAAACTGATGTAAACTTTATAGCATCTGTCATATATCTTTCTTATACCACAAAACTGGGACATAGCTGGGAGGCCGAGAAGTGTTTGCTTTATGGGTGTTTTCAGGTAGGTGCTGGTAGGGTAATCCCTGTGGCTTCCCTCTGGGCACTGTACCGCTCCCTGATGGTGACGGGAGGGAGAAGCTGCAGTCTGAACTATCCAAAGCGTCCCCTTGGAAGAGATACTACTGGCCTTGCTAAACTAAGGAAATTTGAAGCTTTGCCTTACAGTTGGAGAATAAGGATAGAGTCTTGTGTTGCCCAATTAATTCTCATCCGGAACGGGGAAGACTGTAAATGAACAGATGACATTAAAAAAAAAAAGAAAAAAGAAAGTGATGATTATGGCTACCCATATGCAATGACTTGTGAAATAGGAACATTTGTATGCCTGTTTGCATAACCACATATTTATTGTAAACAGCAGTACCCAATATTTTAAGAAAAGGCAGGAAGTCCCACTGCTGCTCAGTTTTTCTTTCTCAGGATTATTTGCTGCTTTCCCTTACTTACAGCAGGAGCACAAAAAGCTGATGTGGAAGAGATGGGAATGGATGCAAACCTACTAAATTGTAGTAAAATTCACCACATTTTATTCTTCTATGTAATCACTGTGGGTCATTTTTTTTTCTTTCCCTGTAAGATTTTAATGCAATTTCATTGCATTATAATCTTTTATGGAAGAATAAAGGGATTTGTTCCTTAATAGGAAATAAACACGTGTAGGCTCAAATAAAGCAGATATAAGCCAGGACACAATGCTTCTACAAGTTTAACTTGAAGGTATTTCGTGTTGGTAAATTTCATCAGGATACGGAGTGTTCTGTGCTAGCTGGCTGTAGTGACTTGGATTTTAGCACAGTTTCAGTTTTTAGAAGGACATCAGGCTGACAGATTTTTAGAAGCGATGAACAAGAATTGAAAGAGCAAACTGTACTTTTAAAAAATAACTTAAAAACACACAACATGAAAATGAATTGTCCTGTCTCGGCTATTGTAACAACCAGTTCTCACTGGCCCCTTTTTCCTGTAATTAAAGCCATTTTCTTTCCCTCTCCTGGCCTCTTCCTGGCCCAGTGTTGCAGCAACAACCAGCAAAAATGTGAGATTTTTTGCAAAGACAAGTGGTGGGAACATTAGGTAGACATGCTTCTCTTCCAGCATCCGGGGACCACAGTGGAGATCTTTGTTTTCTTCAAGTGTAGTAACCACAGTGTGAAGCCCAGTTCTCCTGCTTCTAATGCGTAGATCTACTATCTATACTTTTATCTGGAGTGTATGCACTGTATGTGTATATATATGGCGCACACACGGAGCTCAGTAACAGCCATCTCAGTAGTGCCTGCTCTTTTATGTGTTTCCCCTTCAATTAAACTTTGTCCCTTCTGTACTGGCATGAAATCTGTATTTTCTTGTTGTCACTTGCTCGCTCCCTTGGCCACGTTTTGCTGACAAAACCTTTTCATCATTCTCTTCCTTTCCCTCTTTCATTTCGTGTAATGGCCAAAGTGTTTCTCTTTGCCAGACTGAACATACAGGCTGTTTCTTTAGTCTTTCTTCATTCCTCTATAGTTATGTCAGATGCAGACTCCTAATTTGCAGAGACACAGGTAATCCCAGGCTAATTCTTCATTTCCTCCTTTTGTAGGTTCATTATATTTCTGCCATACTTCAGCACGTATGAGGTCTGGGGGAAGGGCTGGAGCGCTTTCCTGACCAGTTGGTTCTAAGACTTCTGGAGCAGATCTTATTTTATTTTTTAACTTTTATTCTGAAGCCAGGCATCTGTAGGCTAAATTGGATTTTCCCATATATTCCATATATTCACACTTCTCTAAAGGCCACTGTTTTAGTAGTATCTTATTATTAAGAGATCTTGACCAAAAGTGTAAAAAATCTTTTGGTGTTTTTTTTTTCCCTTTTCTGGTAGCATTCCAGAGATGCAGGTCTTTACTGTTACAGTATGGCAACAAAAGCCATTCTTTCCAAAAAAACCCCCAAAATCAGCAGGATGTTCAATGTCATTAACACGCTCAGTAGAATGTTAGGAATTGCTGGAAAAGGAAAACAGACCAAAGAAAAGAAAAGTCATCGTGTCATTACATCCATTGGTGGCGTCCTCATATTTGAATACTTGTTTCTTTCTTGTTCCCTGCCCCTTCAGGAATGATAACTATAGTGAAAGAAACAGAAGATGATCAGAGGCTTCTGTACAAGAAAAATAACCAGGCTTTCAGGTCAGGGAAGAAGTGTTGGGGATTGAAAGGAAGTATAAAAATGTTCTACAAGTTCATGACTGCCACAGGCAATTATAAATGACTTGGTTATTGGCCAAAACTTAAACACACAGAGAAGAATCTTTTCATGCAATTCATAGCTAAAGCTTGTATTGGGAAGGGAAAAACTACGAATGGATTAAAAAAGTGAGCCCATACACTCACTAGAAAAGCTCTCTGAAGAGCCACTAAGATAAATACATAGCAACAAGCTTTAGATGAAGAAATGGCTTATCTGTAGGTTACTGCAAGCTAGGTAATTATGCTGAAAGACATTACTTGTCCAGTTCCAACACCATGTAATGAAGTATCTGCTAATGCACTGAGGACACTGAGCTAGGCAAAAGTCTTCTGGTATAGCTCCTTATGTGACGTGGTCCTTGCAAAGCGGCCTGGCTGTCTACAGTTAAGTGTCTGACAGAATGGAGTACTGTGGTCTGTGCTGCACAGAACTGCAGTGGTTTCTCCAGCTTTCTCCAATATCACAGAATCACAAAATTGTAGGAGCTGGAAGGGACCTCTAGAGATCATCGAGTCCAGCCCCCCTGCAAATCAGGCTCCCTACAGCAGGCTGCACAGGCAGGCATCCAGGTGGGTCTTGAATATCTCCAGAGAAGGAGAATCCACAACCCCCCTGGGCAGCCTGTTGCAGTGCTCTCTCACCCTCACTGTGAAGAAGTATGCTTGCAGTATGCTTGCCATGTTGGCAACTCTTTGGTCTTTGAGATGTTTGTTGGTTTTTTTTTTTTCAGATTAAAATAATTTGTAATTATTTTTCAGATTTAAAATGATTTCTATAGCATAACACAGACGTACAGCATAAAACATTTCACAAAAGCAAGGGAGTTGCCACTTCATTTATGGGAAATCATTTATGGGAAAATGAATTGCACATACATTTCCCTAAGATTGTATAGCAACTCAGGGGCATAACTGAGAGTAGATTCATGGTATCTCCATTAGCCTCTCTATTAATTGCGTACTTTATTTTCTCTCTATTTCCTGAGCACTTTATCTTTTCCCTTAAAGGACAGTGTCCCTGGTGTGGTTTGCTTGTTTGTTTGTTTTAATCTTCCATCCCTCCTCCCCCCAACTTTTTTTTCTTTTTCCATTTCATCTTGTTTTGAATGAAAGTTTGCTCACGCACATTGCAGGCAGATCTGCTATGAGCCTTTTGCTTTCTGGAGCTCATGATAGGAAGAACCTACAAAAATGTTAAGAAGCAGTAATACCACATAGATATAGGTAGCAACTCTGTGGTACCCAGAGGACAGTGGGCTCATATTTTGTTAGTTTCTTGCATAATGCAAAAGGAGATTAGAAAGCTTCTTATATTCTCTTTCCTCCCGAGAGAAAGCTATCATGGAGATCAAGAGAGGAAATGATTTTCTTGCCTGGCACAAATGAGTCACAGAAAATGACCTTCTTTGTAGTCTAATTTAGACCCGAGAATCCTCTGAAGAGCTGGTAATATAAGCCCATATGGCCTGGATGAACAGAAGTTGGAAGAGATATTGTCATTAACAGACTCGTTCATGTCTTAAAAAGCAGCATTTCACTTCGCCTGGATTTTTTGATCAGAACGCCAGCAGCTGCAAACCTCATGTTGCATGCACATGTTATCTGGAATACACAGATATATGTGATACGTTGGTGTTGAGGTTTCATTTCAACAATGGAGATATTGAAAAAGCAATGCACATTCCTTGGCTGCTTCTTATAATGCATTTAACATCTTTAAAAATACATATTCATGCAGTTTTGAAGCGCTGATTTCATTTACATTGTTGGACTACACAGCATGTAGATTTGGAGACAGATGTTTGTCACTGAGGAAGCAGGGCTTTTAGCTTCATGTCAAGAAAATAGAGATAGCACAAAATAAACTAACAAGCTGATACACAGAAGCACTCTCAAAGAGCTTCAGCAGAAAAAGGCTGGTAGGAAACCCAAAGAGTAGCAGGGCAGCACAAGGAACCAGAAGTAAGAACAATCTGTAGATCCTTATGTGAGGAAGCTGCATTATTCCATGGTGAAGAGCATAAGAAGGCACCAGCCTTTTTTTTTTTTTTTTTTTTTTTATTTTTTTTTTTTTTAAACTTTCTGTACTTTCTGAGCAGTGTTTTGTTTCCAGTGTTGATCTACTCTGACTGTTGGTATTGCTTCTGTAGGCATCTTGATTCTTTTACGGTGAGGCACTGAAGTTGGTGGTGCTGGACTGTTTTAAGGAAAAGGCTGTCTTTACTGTATTTAGTTCTGCCACAGCCTCCTCAGACATATCCATGGTAAAGCCAGGCCGTTCTGAAAACCAGCCTTTGTGCTGTCCCTGCAGTGAGCCTGGAGGTGTAGCCTCAGGTAAGCACACAGTCCTAAAGCTCCCCAGACTGCTACTGTGACCCAGACGCACATTTGGAGTGGGATGCTCTCTTTTCAGGTTGCATATAGTTATATTTATGAGCAAAGCATTTCAAAGTGTCTGAAGGACCTTTTGTTTTTCATAATAAACAAATGAGAGTCGTGGCAGCTTTTTTTAACCAACACCACACACCTGTAAGAGAGATGCAGGCAACACGTAAGGTTAGAACATGGGGACGCAACTGTCACAGCAGCAGGGTCAAAATGTTGAGAGTGGTAGGTTCTGACTGAAAATTGGGGTGCATAGATAGGAGTGCCATGGCTATCTGAGAAGAGCACAGCTGCAAATTGGGAAGGATAGTCTGTTGAGTGTCTGCTGAGAGTAACTCTTACAGCAGCCAATGCTGGGAACGGAATTGATTTTTTTTAATGACTATTTTGGGGTCAACTTTCAGCAGATGAGAAAAGCTTTGACTGTGAAATGAGGTCAATTGAAGTCTTTATGTCCCAAAGGCAAACACAGAAATCAAAGAGAAGTGAGATATTATGAAATATCTGTAGTATTTACAGCAAGGAAACAGGTTTCTCCCTGGTCTTGTTGGGGAAGATTTATCAGTTCCCAGTATCAGCATGTAGAAGTTTCCTTATTGAATCACCATAAGGATACTTTCTTATTTATTTATTTATTTTTGTAAGCTCAATTTGTGAGCTTGAGAGGGGCCGGCTTATAGGGATCTTGATAACAGAGAGAGTGCATCCACTTGCTTATAGCCAAAAGTCCTTATTTCTGCCTGTCTATGGCATCGTGCACAACACTTGTTTGCCATTCTTCTTCAGTGAGCCTGTATTTATTTTGTGCAAATATGTTCAAGGTGGTGGCACATGTCTGGCGAAGGAGCAAAATCAACAACCACTATGTATCCCTTTTTTCTCTCTGAGCACATACAGAGTGTTACAATGCGCATCCTCAAAAACTGACACATCCAGCATCTGAGAAGCCCAAATGGGCTGGCCGGTCTGGGTCAGCATCCTTTTTAAGCATCTTTGCCCAAGGAGGTTGTGGATGCCACATCCCTGGAGGCATTCAAAGCCAGGCTGGATGTGGCTCTGGGCAGCCTGGTCTAGTGGTTGGCAACCCTGCACATAGCAGGGGGGTTGAAACTAGATGATCACTGTGGTCCTTTTCAACCCAGGCCATTCTATGATTCTATGATTAAAATGGGAGCTCTGATTGGCATCCTTGCAGCTTCTGTTCAGGCCATTGCATGCTCTGGTTCTTGTCCAGCTGGAAAGTGAGGCAAAATAGGGGAGTTAGGGGGACTGTGAGAGGTGAAATTGGGGCTGTGGTGGAAAAAGAGCAAAGGTTGCCAGGAGGAGGAGAACTGGGGGTATCACAGAGCATAGAGACCCAGCAGGCAGAGGTGCTCTGGTGCTTCCAGTGAGCTGGAAGCATGAGGGGGAACAGGCTGTACGTACAGGGTGGGTAAGACTGGGATATGTAACGGAGGGCACATTGCTGCGAGGAGGGAATTATGGAAGGGATGTTGGCAAGTGGAAGCCTGTGCTTTTAAAACCCCTTTGGAATCTTGCGCAGAATCTGCAGTCCTCTGTGGAACTCTGTGCCACACTCTGGCAACGAGTTCGTGCGCGCCTCAGCCCTAGCAACCTGCAGACTTCGTGGTGCAGATGTAAGGACGTCGACTGGCAGCGCTGTTCTGCCGAACATATGGGCTGCTGTGCCGCGGCTGCGTCCCGCCGGGACTGCAACACGGCCTTCCCCGATAAGGAGCGGCTCCCAGACAGAGGCCGCCCCAGCACCCCTTTCCTTCGGCTCTGCGGGAAGAAGAGTTCGAACACCGCCCCGTCTCTCCTTCCTCTCACGCTGAGGCGCGGCCGCTTGCAACGGTCGCTCCGTGCCCTCGCCCCCCTAAAGCCCGGCGGGACGAGGGGGGAGGATGGGGGGGCGGCTGAGGCGCGGCCCCGAGGCAGAGCGCCCAACGCGCGCCGCACTCCAGCTGTTGCAAAGCACCGCAGCTCTCTTGCCGGCCCCCCCGCTCTTCCCCCCCCGCAGGCAGCAGCCGCCGCCGGGTGCCCTCTGACCAATGAGGGGGCGGCGGCGGGGCGGGCGCTGCCAGCGCGAGGGGCGGGAGGCGGGCGCTGCGCCGCGCTCCGCTCCGTTCCGTTCCGTTCGGTGCTGGCTGGCGGCCCCGCTGCGAGCCGCGCGCTGCCTGCTCGTCCGCAGCAAGCAGCTCGCTGCCCCGGTACGGCACGGCACGGCACGGAACAGCACGGCACAGCACGGCCCAACGAGCGTCCGTGGCGGAGGAGCCCGAGCGCTGCCGAGCGGCGGCACCATGGCGGTGGAGGAAGAGGGGCTGCGGGTCTTCCAGAGCGTCAGGATTAAAATCGGTGAGGGCCGGGGGGCGGCTTCCGCGCTCCCTTCGGTCGGAAGTTCGAAGGCGGGCGTGGGGCTCCGCCGGGCTCAGCTGGGGGACCGGAGCCGGCGGCCGTGCTGGGGAGCGGGCGGCTGATGTCGGCTTGCGGCTTCTGGGAGAGCTCTGCCCCTGAAGGAAAGCCCCGTGGCCGTGCTGTCCGTAATCGGTGGGTGTGAGTGCGGGGCTGGGAGCTCCTCGGGCAGCAGAGGAGATGGGAGATGCTGGCAGCAGTGAGGGGCTCGGGAGCGCTCCGATCACTGCCTGAAGTTGTCCTGCTGCTGACTCCAGTTACCGGAGTTCCTGCAGAACGAAGCGCTCGGTGTGCTCGCAGAACGGCAACGAGGGCTTTCGCTGCCTTGGATCGTGGGCAACGGGTAGAAAAGCGGCGTGCTTCGCTCCTGCGCGCTGCCTCGCTTAGCCTCGCCGGCTGGAGGTCCGGGTGCGGGAGCGGCGCGGCGCGCTGAGGGCTGCGGCCGGCGCTGTGCTGGCATCCAGCAGGGGGCGGCGCTGAGCCCGCGCAGACGGGACCGCTCTGCTCCGGGGATCGCGGCTGAAGGCGCCGTGATCAGCTGCCGCGGCACTTCGGGGGCTGGTGTTGAAAAGTTAAATGCTTCTCTGTTGCTGACTGCCTCTGGTGAAATTTGTCAGAAGAAACGGAGGTGGAGGGAGTGGTTTGTGGTGGGTCGAGGGGGTAATTCTAACGGGTAAGCCTTGTAAAGCGACTGTCATCTTGGAGCCTCCACCTGCAATTCCTTCTAGGCTTGTAAGCTTACTGCAGAAGACACCAGTGAGTGGGTAAGGAAGGTGTCCTAGGATGCTGCCTTGGCCAGCTATTCCCAACAGCAAATTCGTTTGTCTTTTAGCAGTTCCCATTCTTGTGTACCCCTCAGATTGCTCTCTTCTTTAGTGACAGGAGGCTTTGATAAGTCTTGTGATGGCTAAAGGGTAAGTCATCGAGGACTGAAGGGATACATTACTTCTTGATTTGCTTTGATTTACCACTCTATAAGTGGTCAGGCTTACAGTCAATTCTGCTCTTTGGAAGACTGTTTCATGGCCAAGTTCTGACTGATCTGACCAACTTCCAGATGTTCTCAGCTTGATTCTCCATTGCCTGTAGCCTGTTTGTTGCAAATCAGGACTGGGGCACTGGTACACAGGTGTGCTTTCTGGTGAAATGCAGGGCTGATGCTTGGAAGAATCAGTGAAAACGCACTGCTAGGTCAGCATGGAGCACCCGTGGCTGCGTCCCTTTCTTAACAGAGAGGCCGGTGCAGCGTGGAGGCTTTGAGCTGTGCACAGGTTGGTAGCCTGAAAATGTTCACGTGTCCAAACGCAGTGTATTGCTATGGCTGGATCTTGTGTTGTTTCCAAGGAGCTGCAGGTAAATGAAGCTGTTTTCTGTGGCTGCTGCTGTTATCAGTTCTTCTGGAACTGATTTAGATGGGGAATGATATCCCAGATCTTCTGAACGCTTCCCCATTCTGAATAGTGCTCTTTTTAGTCTTGCTTGTATTTGTCTTCATCTGTTTGATCTACTGAAAGCGTGAACCCCTGAGCTGCTTAGGATCCTGTGTTTCCCTCATTTGGTTGCGTTACCACCAATGTGCCATTTCCAGAAACATTCTCCTTGAGGTACTGAAGTCATGGACCAACACTGTGAATGCTGTCAGTCGCTGTGGGTAGCAGCGGTAGGGGGAATTGTTACTGTGCTGCCCCTTGTCCAATTTCTGGTTTACTCTGTGGTTTGTTGAATTGAAAGAACTCTGTGCCCGACTACTTCTGCTCACGTCTGTTGCAAATAAGTGACATACAGTGAAACGAATAATGAAATGCATGTGCTAATGACTGCGCTCTTGAAATGCTTATTCAAAATTGATTTATTTTGGCTTTACTTAACTGAAACTGTTGTCCTCTTGTCTTTTTTTCCTTAATAGAAAATTATTTTTACCGGAATCCCTTATGCATAAACAAAACAATGTGTCATGTAAGACTAAACAAACACTTCCTATAAGATTGCCACTTTGAGGAAGTGTGCAGTGCTGATATTTCCATGAGTCAGTGTTTCAAAACCTGAAAGGAAACAACAGAAGATTCTGTGGCTGACGATTGGCTGGAAAAACTACAAAGAGCGTGCTTCTGCTTGACAACATGACTTGTGTTGTGCTGTTAATAGTATTTAGTAAACATACTGTACCTAATTGCTCCTTTTTTCTCCTTAAATGGCATCAAATATTAAACATTCAGCTGAAAAAATAAAAGCTCATATTCATCATTTCTGCTTTGGAAGGCTGCATCCTGGTTAGCGGAGAACTTTCTGGTAGGTTTTCCTTTGTGAAATTATTGAGCATCTAACAAAACCACTCACTTGTCTCACTGTAAAGTAACAAGTGTTCCACGATTCCCAAAATCTAGTATTCGTGTCTCTAGGAGTATTAGGCTCCACTCTAAGATTGTGTGTTTTCTAGCTGTAGCTAGGCTTGTTGTATAGGTTAAACTGTCCCATGGCTTTGGAACAATAATTGGGCAGGGGAGTGCTGTATGTTACAGGAGTACCAGGGGCCCCAGTTTACTCAGTAGGACCCCTTTGCTCATCGTTTGACCTCAGAGGTCACAGTGGGCCACTCTCACAGTGCGAGTGCTGCTAACAGTGTAAGGCATTCATGAACTTCTGAAGCTCGTTTGAAATGGCCAGGGATGGACCTTGTGTTGTTACAGTTGTCAGGAACGTAGTGTAACACATGGGACTTCAGGCAGCATAGTCTCTCCTGAATCCTATGTGAGATCAGAGATGTGAAGCTGTGTAATTTTCATGATAGAGGTTGGCTACTACCTCATGTGGGTTGGTACTGCATTCACAGCTTATCCCATTCTAAAGACAAAACCACTGCTTTTGAGGGCTCCAAAATCCCATTTACATTGTGCCAACCCAGTTGACTAGTTGAGGACTGTTGGTCTGTAGACTGTGCTGTCTGCTTGACCCCTAACTTTTCTGTGCCTTCTTTGCTAACTCATAGAGAGCTATGTAGCTTCAGATATAGTGAAAGGAATTGAACTTTTCTTTGGAAGCCGAGAGTCTTAGGTGAAATCAGGGAATGTGTATTTGCTGAAGTGCTGGTATCTTAGTGTTTAAGCAGGCAGGTTGCCAAGAGAAGGTATTTGTTGCCCCTCGACCATGAAACTTGATATGGAATAAATCAATGAAAGGAACATCTCCCTGTGTTTCTGTAAAGGTATGGAAAACCCGTCTTGACTCTAGCAAACTTTAGGTCCCTGTCAGTCTGATAATCCTAAGATTGATCAGGGAAATCCACTTTGCCTTGAGATGATGTCCCTCTTAATGTTGTCTGTTGGGATTTACTGCCTTGTCTTAAGTGGTTACTCATGGAAGCAAGTAAGTGTGACTAAATATGCTCACCGCATAATACTGTAAAAGGATTTATTCCCATTTAAGTGGGGCATGAGGTTGTTCAGTAGGTATTTTTAGAAAAAGAGAAATTTGCATATATGTCCTTCTATATGTAGATTTATCTCATAGTAGGTGATTATTTAGGAAATGGAAAGTCACTGACATCTTTATAGTGTTTCAAAGTTAGCGGACCAACAAGTTAAGAAAGGAAGAAGAGTTATTTGCATCTCACCCCAAAAACATTCAAGACTTCTCAAGATCATTTCTGCATGTTGAAAGGTTATCGAGTGCAATTCAAACTCACGCTGAGTTAAAATAAAGTGGTAACTTATGCTATTATTAATTGTCACGCTGAAAGCTATTTAAGGCTTGAGTCTGACGGGCTGTGGAGGGTGCAGAATACATTATGCAGATTTGTCACCTCTGGTTTAATAGTTCAAACGGAGCAGAGTTTGGTAGCTGTTGTGTTGGGTGTGCTGAATGGAGCGGTGTTGTTTGTGGAGAAGGGGATGCTGGGGCTGCAGGCGGGCTGTGGGGAACAGCTGGGGCTGGAGCAAGTGTGTTGTTGCTCCAAGTAAGAGAAAGAAACGAAGGTAGCACTGGAAAATACTTCAGTGAACTTATTTTGTGCAGAAATAAAGGCTGCTCGTCTTTGGGGCAGCCAGCCTGACATCAGATTATCCACAAGTTAACTAATTAACTCTGTTTTTTTAAAGGAAGAAGTGATTCTATGAGAGGATGGAAGGCAGTGTGATTTGGCTTGTAGACTGTGTAGAGTTAAATGCTAACGAATGGAACCATGAAACATCTGCTCAGAGCCTCTGATAGCAGGAAGCACATTTTCTATTTTTTTTTTCTTTTGGAATTAATAAATTTGGAAAAAGTAATCTCTGCTGTGAGAGCTAATGGTGTTTTCTTGTCTTCTCATTGAGGTGATTATCTGCTGGTCAGAGTACCAAATGCTCTTACATGAGGACGTTATGTAAGTGCTGGATATCTTAGGTTCCTGGTTTTCCAGCAAATGCTTTTGAAAACTTTTCCTTGCATTGGAACATTCTCCAAGTCTTGTTTTGTTTTCTTTTCTTTTTAAAATAGATTGAAAACATATTCCTTAAATTATTGGGCTAAGTAGGTCCCAATATTAGCTTCTGTGCTGCCTCTTCTTTGGTCTCTGATGCCTGATGTTCATCCGTGTTTGGCACAGGGCTTTGTGATATGCTGACACAGGTCAGTGGTTTGTGAAAAGTCATTCACTGCACTTGTGCTCCCATTTAAGGGATGCTTCCCCATGCCTGAGAGGTGTTTTCATCCCAAAGCAAGATTAGAAAGCAGATGTAAAAGAGCAGCCTACTGCTAAGCTACCATTGATCTCATGCACCGGGTTAAAATTCTCAAAGGAGTCAGGCGGAGCAGACTGCAGATGGACCGTCAGGTATTCCCCCTGTACTTCCTCAGTCTATGACTGATGAGGGACTGACAGATCTCTGCTGTCTGAATTGTGAATAATTGTGTTGGAGGCAGTAGTTACACTTCTCTGAGAGCTGAATTAAATCTTTGAGTAGCTCACGTAGCGGTTTGTCTCTTGGGGAGGAGCAGAAGGATGAGGCAAAATCCACTTAGGGTTGTTACAGAGTACTTAAAACCTTTAATTTTGTCACAATTCACTTGTGGGTAAACGCTCTGCAAACTGGTGCTGGGAGAATGAATCTTTGGGTTTCAGTGAGCAGAGGAAGAAGCTCAGAGTAAAAGATGGAGGAGCAGTTTGCTGGGTATGGGGAAAGATGTCAATAGCATCATTAATTAAAGATGTCAGTAGCATCATTTCAGCCCAGCAAATGTTTAGCCACAGATATATAAAAGAAAAACGAATGTTTGCGTGCCGGTGGACTATTAATGCATCTGAGGAGAAAGTCAAGCAAGGGATATATTAACAGCAGTTAAAACGTGCGCTGTTGTGTCTTACTGTTCTTGTTTCAAACCTGCTAGTAGCAGGACTTTGGCTGTTTTGTGGTTGAATCAGATACGGTCAGAGGTAGTAACAGAATGTATTTTATTAAGCTGTAAAGCTGGTCACACACTTGGACATTCTGAATGGCTATCTCAGCTTCTGGTTTTATCAGCATCTATTAAAACTTACGGAGAGCCAGTTCTTTCACAGGGCCTTTTTGATTTCTTCAGAATGGTGGACTGGTGACTGAATTTAGGATGCAGCTAAAAGCTTTGTTTTGGAATAAAAACAAAACAAATCTAACTTCCTTCCTCCCCCTTCCTAACCTCTACCAAGGGAAAGCAACTTCCCTGAAACTTCATGTGTTGTTTTCCTCCTATAGAAGAACTTTCTAGGTGAAAGTTTTTGCCAAATGAAATGTGAATCTTTAAGATTATATAGAGCTGGATTTGTTTTTTCTGTTTTCATTTCTCAGAATTGTTAATGGATCGTTACCAACAGTTAGATGTGTTACACATTCATTGGAGACTGTGGGGGATTTGAGGCTTTTTTTTCCCCCTCTTTACAATATGAGAAGAAAGTGTCAGATATCTGGGGTTTTTTTGAGGTCTTCTGAGGAAAGAGCAAAAACACCGAAGCCTTCAGTCTAGTCTGACCTCCTTCCTTCTCGGTTTGGTTGGGAGTGCTGCTCTTCAGTTGTACATTCCAGACCTCACGTTTCACCTTTTTCTTTCCGGCTGGAGACTGCACTGCTGGTCGTTCCCTCTCCCACCGGAAGTACCGGGGTAAAACGAAGAGCTCTTCATTAGCCCAACAGCTGTATCTTGCTGTTCCCTACTTGCTGAGGTGTCTAACTGTGTGACTGCCTGCAATACCTGGCTAGGATGAGTAGCGTGTAATGAGGAATTGCAGCAGTGGGAAAGGGGAGGCAGGCTCACATGTATGTCAGTGACGGATGGATTTGGACAGGTAGCACTGGATGCAGTGCTTAATGTGTGTGTTATTGTACCTTACTGGTATATGCCTGCAGCAGGGGGATGAACAGTAGACGAAGCTTCTCACGTGAGCCATCTGTGACAAATTTGAGAAAAGCCTTGAAGTTCATTTGAAAAGAACAAATAATTTTCCCAACTGTGAGAGGAGGACTCTTCTGATAACGCAGGGCTACGTCCCGTAAGATGTAACCTTCAGCTTTCTTTTCATCTTTTACAATGACTCTGGGAGGAAACAGAACCGTCTGTTTGTCACTGTAGTTGTTACTCAAAGAGATTTCAAAATCCAGTTAGAAGAAGTCTGCCTTGCAAGGCCTGAGTTCGTGTTTCAAAAAAGGAACTGACAGCTCTGGAGGCACGGGGTTACACAGGGAGCAGAAAGATGGTTGAACTTGCAAAGGAGCTCTTTTTCCCAGGGTTCTACCACTCTTTTTGTTTTAGTTTGTAACCGAGGGGATAAAGTTGGAGTGACTGATAACTGGTTTTTTTTTGCAGTTTACAAATGTAAATACCCATTCAGTTCCAATTCTGCAGAAGATGCGTAATGGAAATGAACTTTGTGGTTCTTGATTTTCCTTGCTTTTAAGTTTCAGTCGGCTTTCGTGTTCCAAGAACTGAAAAACTGGCAGCTTGAAATACTTTGCTTACAGTTGTGCTTCTGTTATGGCTGCTTATATAGAATTCCTGTGTTTAAAGAAGCAGCTCCAAAAAACCAGATGCTCTGACACTTGAGTTTTAAACTCTTTAGGAGGGAGGGGAAGAAGTTTATTTTTACTACTGTTTCCAATTTCTTCCAAAAATATTTCTATTTACAAATTGTTTACAGCTACTTGGTTTTGTTCAAGAAGTCTAGAAGAAAACAGTCAGTGGTAGCCTCTTACAAGGCTGCAGTTGCTTCTTGCTTGTGTTTCCCAGCTGGTGTTAGAGTACATCTGGAATCTATGAAATTCCTTTCTTTGTTCCTCATTTCCTGTTCCATTCAGGACTGCGCTGCAGCTTTCTGAAAGCTGTTTCTCTCAGTGACTTCTTCTGAGTTGTGTGTTTTAAAGCGTTTAGCAAGGTCCTCGGGGTGGTTACATGTTCCTTGTGTTTAGCAGCGGAACTGAAGCGTATCAGGAAACTTCTAAGGTGCTTTGTTTCAAGATTTCAACGAAAAACAGTTTCAATGATTTCTCTGGCAGTCATTCAGCTTCCAAAATTGTAGGCGGGAGGGTGGTAGAAAGAGAAGAAAAATCTGCTCGGTAGTATAAAAGCTCCCTTTCTTCGCCCCTCTCTCTTTCCCCCTGGAACAATCGCTGGTTTGTGATACAAAATTAGATCTATTTTGCAGGCGACACAGAGTGTGACATTTTACAGTTGCTCTTAGATTTTGGCTGGAGAAGCTGGTGGCTGCTGCGGAACGGCTCAACAATGCAGCCTTGGAAAACCGAGCTGGGGGTGTGTGACAAGGTGTGCGAGCGGTGCGCGCCTCAAACAAAAACAAGCTGTCCCTCAGCCCCGCAGTGCTTAAAGTAAAGACTCACTGGCATGAGTTGCGTTGTTGCAGATATCTAATAGGGGCTGAGAGAGGGAATGCAGCAGTCTAATGGAATTGCGCTTCTTTTTGGCAAGGCTGTTTTGTTCTACCAACAAAACACCTAATAACAACAACAACAAAACAGGTGCTTTTATGACTGCTTTACATCCTGAACATATCTGAGTGGCTAGCCTGAGTCTTCCAGAGCAAATCATAGAACCATAGAATGGCTTGGGTTGGAAGGGACCTTAAGGATCATCAAGCTCCAACCCCCCAGCGGCTGCTTCTTTGCTCGTTGTCACCTGCCAGCTGTGAGTGCTGCTGCTGAGATGGAGAGAAAAGCTGCTGCGTGCTGGCTTTACTCATGAAGATGTGCAGTGGCATCATGCCAGTTCAGAACCTTCATGAGACACCTGCTGTCGGATCTGGTTTGCATTAGGAGCATTGTTTCTCCTCTTTGCACTAGCTGTTTTCCCTTCCATTTCTGAATTGCACAATCTTGCTGAAGTGGCAGCATTTTCTTTCTCATGAAGAACTTCACTATCATAGAAGTATTTGTCTTATTTTTAGCTGCCTCTTTTAATGCAATTTAGCAGAGAGAAGCAAGGAATGCTGGCACTGTGAGACCTGTCAGGTCTCTGGAGATCGCATTTTCATATCTGCTGACTCCAGTTGCTTTTTTGTCTTCTCTTGATTCTTTTTTTTTCCCAGAAACTATATCATTGATGACAGGAAAAAGCTTGTAAATGCAGATAGTTGTGCATTATTTTTATTCATTGGTCTCATAAGAAGATCAGGGCTAGTGCTACTTGTTTCCCCTCAGAAATGCAAAAACAGTGGAAGAGCTGTGAATCCAGCAGTTGTCTGAAATGCTCTGTAGGTGCTGATTGTCCCTCACATGTTGAGTTGAGCTTTGTTTCAGGAAGGCAGCATACATCCTAGCAAATGTGCACCTGCTCTACTTAAGTTGTGGAGAAGCTGCGCTCTCCTAAGGTTTATGCCCTGCTCTGACCGTCACTGAGGTCCTTCTCTTGATGTCTGCAGATTCTCAGTAGCCTACACCCAGTCTGGGTGTGGAGGCCTTCTTCAGGCCTCCTGCTGCACTGGGACCTCACCTATACCCCTGCTTGCTTCCCAAGATCCAAGAAGTTGCATTTTGCCTCTGTGCACATGGTGCTTAATTTCTAATGGTTGTGTAAGCATAGAATCATAGAATCACAAGGTTGGAAAGGACCTACAAGATCATCTAGGCCAACTGTCTTCCCATTACAATTGCTTCCACAAGTCACTAAACCATATCTCATAGCTCCTCATCCAGACACCTCTTGAACACTGCCAGGGACGGCGACTCCACCACCTCCCTGGGCAGGCCATTCCAGTGCCTGACCACTCTCTGAGAGAAAAAGGTTTTCCTCATGTCTAATCTAAACCTCCTCTGGTACAACTTGTGGCCATTTCCTAGTAGATAAGCAGGAGGTACCCATCAGCTGTTGCTGCAAACCCTCTGAGATATGTTCCTCGTTGGAAAACTGTAGTCACGTTTTATAGTGTAGTAATTTGACATTTAGGGCTTTGGCTGATATTCCAATGCCAAGTTGTTAAGGTACCTGAAGAAGCACATTTGTGTTCTGTTAGCATCTTTTGGCCCAGAGCTAAGGTAGGATTGGACCCCACCATTTTTTTTTAATTTCTGCAAACATTAGTCTTGCCCTCTGTAGATTGTTCCAAGCAGTTGTATTTGCTACATGCTGTTAGCCAACAGCTCTTGGCTATTCCACCTGACCACTGAGCACCAGAGTTCCCACTAGCAGCAGTGTAGGCCAGTCTGGGCACAGTACTGTAGAAGAGGAGCTCCAGGGAATTGCTGCAGAACAGGCCTTGCTGTTAGTGAGGAGAAAGGAGGTTGTGGTCACAAATCCAGCCTTGACCAGAGCCAGGTCTGGTCCCTCTCATTAGGAAGCAGAGAGCCAGGCTGGGGTGATGCCTGGAAATTGGGGTTGCGTGCAGGGTTGGAGGGAAGTAGATTGCAAGATAGTATAAGTGATATTCTATATTTGATTCCCCTCCTTACCATGGTGGGTTTTTTTGGGTTTTTTTTAGGCCTACTAAGCAAAACTGCTCGAGGGGGAGAAAAACCCAACAAACGTCACGTTTTTTATTCAAACCCACACTCCTACCTATCTGTTTCTTGTGTATTGAGGCTGGAGCTTTTGACAGGGAGTTAAAAAGTGCTTGAGGGAATTCGGGATGTTGGGATGTGGCAAAATAACCTCAGTAAAAATGAAGCTCTAACAGGCTGATAATTATTGTGTTTTGACACCTGCCTTTTGTGACAGTGTTCCAGAAAGTTGTGGGTTTGAAAGTAAAAAATATTCAAGTGAATGAGTATATTAAATCAACTTCAGGACTGAATGTAACTGATCTCTGTAATAGTCTAGCTGGAAATGTTGCATATGCTGTCATTACTGGAGCTTCATAGTGACGCCTACAAAATTTCTTGTATGCATCTGGTAATGGGAGTCAGTAATCCTTCAGGTAACAAAAAATTTGAACTTGTTCTCTTGAATGTAGGCTTTTCTTTATTGTGCAAAGCGAATCTCTGGAATTGAGAGTGTAGTTTGTGCTGCTGGGCCCTAATTTGGTGCGCTGGAAACTGAGTGTGCTAAGCCTCTGTATCTGTAGGGATAGCAGGGTGTGGGAAGGATGGGCTGAAGCCCACTCACTGTGTGCTAGATTTTTTGCTTTGTGGTGCTTTGTTTGCTTGAATGATAGCTTTCTGTGGAGAGAACATGAGATTAATGTTAAAATAGGCCAGCATAGGATGAGGGTGATGGAAGTATAAAGCTGCAAAATGTCACTTTGAGCCCAGTGGGTTGGCTTTATTTTAATCAGGATTTCTGTTTATTTATTTTTAACAGACATTAAAATAAAATTATTGCACCAAAAAAAGCTTATTATCAAGAGCATGCTTGAAGTATTTTTTTCAGGAGTAGAACATTTAGTTGGTAATATGAATTGTGTTGTAGGGCTGTGAATTGAGAGTGCCTAGGGGAGACAGGGGAGGAAGTTGAGGTTTTTCTAAATTAAAAGTAACTCAAGAATATGCTGTTCCAAGTCTTCTGTGATATTGATGGTGTCTCTAAATGGTCTTTAGTTATGCACGGACTTCGGATCTGATCAGCACTTTCTAGGCTTAGCTATAAATGTTGTATTCACACTGATGTTGGTTTGTAGTCTTCCCAGTTGTCCAGATGGTTCAGCTCCAGACACTCAAGGCAATTGACAGTAAGTGTGACCTGGCCCATTTTACGTTCTTCTCAGGTGCTTTTTTTTTTACCTTAAGTTCATTAATTCCTTAATTAACTTTAATGAGTTTTTATAATAATTATTTGAAAGACAGCCTGATTTAGGATAGTCACTGAAACACATAGGTGCTGTTCTGCCTGTAAGACAGCGTGGATACTTGACTTATGTGGAGTCACAGAATGGTTTGGGTTGGAAGGGACCTCACAGCCCATCCAGCCCCACCCCCTGCCATGGGCAGGGCTGCCCACCACCAGCTCAGGCTGCCCAGGGTCCCATCCAACGTGGCCTTGAGCGCCTCCAGGGATGGGGCACCACAGCTTCTCTGAGCAGCTGTGCCAGCGCCTCGCCGCACTCTGAGTGTATGACCTTACAATATCGGACATAGATCATCATTCAAGCTTATGAGCCAATCTGAGGCCAGTATACAGAAAGAAGGGATTTGCACTTCTGCTAGGCATTGGTGAGCTTCCAAAGTCAAATACTTGAAATTGAGTGGTACCAGCATGAGGGTTGTCTAGTGGCCCCTTAGTCTGATGTCTGTGTGAACATGAAACTCCAGCTATATGGGAATATATCTTACAAATTAAAAAAAAAAAACACTGTGCTTCTTTAAGTCCATGCCATGGAAGGTACTTCATGAGCAGTTCTGTATTCTGCTCCTGCACTGAAATATGTAGCTTACTGTGCATCTGTCCAGTTCAAAACCTGCTCTGACAACACTTGTGACGAGCTCTTTTGTTGTCCTGCTTGGCATGCTGTGGAGTTTGAGTTCTGTTTCTGCCTTTTTTGAGTTTGAAGTGACTGTCTTAAGTGGGAAACAGGGTTGAAAAATAGTATCTACCAGGCATAGCGACAAATTAAGGCTAATTCTGGATTTTTCTAACTGCTTCTCCTCTCCCCTCATCCTAAGCCTGGCGCACACTCCCTGCACAGTTTACTTCAGCTGCCACAGTGACTGACTGGTGTTTTTGCAAGTTGGACTAGGGGTTTCACCTCAGGTTCTCCAAGAATAAAGGTGCTGACTCTACAAACACGTGAGACTGGGACATCACTGTTGTGCTTGGAGGTCTTCTTTCTGCTTAGTCCGTTCCCTGTGCTCCCTTCCCCTGCTGAGAAGTGAGGGGCGGGTGCTTCCCAGAGGGGGCTCCCAGCTGCAGGGGGAATGAAGCTGCTCTGGTCAAGCAGTGCACAGGGCAGCAAGAGCCCTGCTAGGGGATGGTACAGCAGAGCACAAGGAGGATTCTTTTTCTCTGCCTGGCCAAGTCTTGTTTCCTTCCTTTTGAGATCCTGTTCTTGTCAATCTGCATTTTAATGCCTTCTGCACCCTTCTGGACGTCATAGGGTTCTTGCAGTGAAAGCCCTGCCTGGCATGTTCACTGCTGGGGAAATGAAATGCAATACCAGAACAAATAGCTCTCCCAAGGATCAGAGAAGACCCCAATTTCTGTTTTCTGGCATTTATTTTTTCTGTTTTAATTAAATACCTATTTTAAAGCCTGTTTTAAAGCAAGGGGCTGCCTAGCAGCTTTAACATCTGCAGGAGGAGCTGACTTCTGAGTCAATGCAACTGCTTTAGCTGAAAAGCTTGAGGAGGGCAGGAGTTTAGTAGAAAACAGCTGTAGTGACCGTTTGGGTCTGGAGAATAGAAAGTAGGGAGGAAGCTATTATTAGGAAACCAGTACTAAATTGTTGCTTTCCCTTTTCTTCCCCTTGTGTACCTCTCTCCCTCCTGCAGCAGGACATGTTCAGATGCTTCCCATCCTTCTGCAAGTTTTCACTCCAGTTATCGCCTTCTGTAAGCTGGCAGCAATGGGAATCCTAGCACTGCGCTACCACGTAGGGGTACCCATCCAGGTGTAGGGCATTGCTTTGTATGAGGGTAAGACTTGTACTGCAGCTTATCTACTTGTGTGGAGTCTGAACGGTGCAGAGAAGCCTGCCACAGCCTTAATAACAAATCTGACTTCCAGCTGCTTACCTTTCTGAAGAGCCCCTGGTCACTTAGAGAGTAGGGGGCCCAGTGAGGCTTTTAGCAGCGCTTTGTCACACAGCTCCTTTTTCCCATTGGACTGCTCTGAGCTCAGGCAGCTGCGAATCACAACTGGCCTCAAGCTAAGGCTTCGGAGCCTGAGGGCTGGGGGAGAACCGGTGCTCAGGGCCCTGGGACCTCTGATGTTGCCATAAGGGCTTGTCTGGGCCGGCGTTTCTTTAATAAAACTTTGCAGTTCCTCATCCTGGGGTAGCTGTGGTGGGAATCCTAAAGGGTGAAAAGAAGAAGTGCAGCTGCAATAACAGAGAACGGGGCTGCCTGTTTTGTAATGCTGACTGTGGCAATAAAACGCATCCTGTGTGCTGAGGGAGCCAACCTCCAACTGTGATTCTTGAAGTCGCTGTGACTTGCTTTGTGAGGAGAGTATTTCCACAGCTATTTGTGGTTAAGAGGGGGTGTGGGAGGCACTAGCTGTACTGTAGCAATAGCTACCTAATATAACAATGATTGCTAATTGGACTGTTGGGATGGAAAGAAAATAAATTCTCGTGAAGCCCCCCTAACCTTTTGCAGCTGTGTTTTGTCCCTTTATTCATCTATTTGGCTAATAGCTAGCTCTCATTCTGTGACATTTTTAGTGATTTATTCTTCTTCCCTTTTTCTGTGGTTTGAAAACCATGTCCGATTTTGTGAAGTTTCTGGTGCACATTCTTAACTTCTCCCTGGGCTGTGGCAAGCCTGCTCTTACATCATGTCAGCACCATTCTGTTGATTAGCTGAAGGGAACTATTAGTGTCATGTCTCTTTTGTTTCCTTTCTCTTTTCCTCTCCCCTATCCCAGACAGAAAGTCGTAAGGACTTTTTAGACTTCCAGCGATACATCAGTAGGAGCTGTATTGAAGGAGTTCTTGCAAAAGGCAGAAGGGCTGTATAGAGCTGCAAAAATAAGCTTCTCAGCTCGACCTGTGGTTCTCCTGGGCTTGGGGTGGGAGGGTTCTGTCTGCATGTGAGCTTCCTACTGCTTGAGGGGACAGTGGTTTGTCTTGGTCCTTGTAATGCTCTGCTTCCACAGAAGGGTGAGCAATGACCGGGGTGCCACAGTCTTCCTCTTTAATTCTCCCCAGTTGAAAGCGTTAGAAGAATGAAGAATTTCAGCGTGAATCTTTTTTTTTTTTAAATAAGATGAACATTAACTCATTCAAAATGTTTTAAGTTATAGTCTGAATGCCCATCGTGGAAGATTCACCTGTCTCGTAACATGCACACAAAGTCTGCACTATGCGAGTTCAGTAATTCCTTGCAGCAAGCATTGCTGTGTATCTAAAGTTATCTTGCTTGCGTAAGAGCAGGGTGATGACAGGGAATCAAGCAAAGAAGTAAAAAGGCAGAGCAGTTGTGGGGAAAGCTTTTCACAGTCACTGCAGGAAGAATGTGGAAGAGGATCTCACTAAACCAAGGAGCAGGGAGAGCGAATTTAAAGTGTACAGTCAGTTATCACACATTCCTTCCCACAGTGGCTTTCCTGTTAGTACTGGGGTTTACCAGAGCGTTTTCACTAAAGTGTAGCGCTGATTCTGGCACTGCCTGGGTTGGATTAAGTACCCTGAGCTGGAGGATGCATCAAGGAGGTGGAAGTGGAGAGAAGTTGAAAGGACACGCTTATCTGGTTAAGTGGCTTTTTCCTCCCTACTGGGAAGACCACAGAGCTGTGCTATCTGTTCAGCAGACATCTTCTGTTGGGTGTGAACTGTTTGTAATTTGCACTTCTGAGTGATAAGTGAGAGAGTATCTATTTATTAGAGATAGCTCGTATGATACAGGTAGTTGTCATCAGGCATCTCTAATGGGGATCTGTCAGGGGAGCAAAGGAATGAGGAAGGAAGCTTGTTGTGCCCCATCTCTTTTTTTTTGAATGTAGGCTTGACTTACAACATTACCTCTGCTTCTAGAAGAAAACAAGGCTGAGTCTGTGCTTAAAATTAGACAGCTTCTAATTTACAAGGCAGATCTTGGATAAAGGTGTTTACATCTACTTTGCATTTACAAAAGGGAGCAAGCTGAAGGAAGAGGTACCATTTAAACTGGTCTCAGAGTGGGACTGGAACTGGGGAATGGAAGTCACAACACCCCTTTGAGTTCTGCAGCTGCCAAACGAATAGTGATTTGTCGGTTTTTAAATCTGCAATGTGGAATTGAGACAACTTTGGCTAGGCATGCCAGCAGGAGTTACACAACTCGGTTGGAATGGCAGCCTGTGCTGGACAGAGGATATCCCGTGAATTTGAGAATGAAGCCTGTGGATGATAAATGCCAAGGCAAGAGTTAATTTAATACGCACTTTCCATAAATAGAAGAAATTGATTCATATAGTCACAGCTAGGGAATACATGAGCATGTCTGTCTGAGACTTCACTGTCTTACTTGAGATCACAAGCACTGAATAAAACGCTGATCAGGTTGCAAAATCTGATCATCTTTTGCCTCTAGAATGCAGGTCAGAAAGACTTAGTAGTGCAGGAGGAAATGTCTTTGTTTCTGCCATTCTTCTCTTCACTGCTTGGATTTTAAAGCTTCAGAAACTTAGGCAATTCTAGACACTTCATATTTTCTTATGATCAAAAAGTGAAGATTACCATCATACGATATTTGATGTTGCTGGTAGAAGGAAAAACCCTCTGTTCTGTAGCTCAGTTAAAGCTGTATGCAAAAGCAGCAAAATAAGTTCTGTCAAAAATGAAATTGAAGTTGAAATGTTAGCTGAACAAAGCTTCAGAGTTTAAAGTTGCTTGAAAGTTCTCTGGGGTTTTTATGTATTGCTGCATAATTTATACAATATATAAATATATATCCTACATTATAATTATATAATTGTAGCATATAATCATGTAGGTAATTATATAGATGTAGTACATCTTGCTATTATATGCTATGTATAATAAAATATACGTGCAGATTCATATGTTTATCTCCCTACCAGAAGCTCTGCACTTTCGAGGCGTACTGGCTAAAAATTACTGCAGTTAAGCATTGTGTGGAAGAATCACAGAAATCACAGCTTGAGTTGTTCTCTGGGGAAACTTGACCGTATCATTACTAGAAGAGTTTCAGATGATCATTGTTTCTAAATGTGCTAGCCATCTGGAATGGTGTGTATGGGGGGTTTTGTTTTCTTTTCTTTTTTCCTTAGGGTTGAATAGTTACGTACACACACGCACCAGATGTTATCTTTTGGGTGAATTTTGTTGTCAAGGTAAAGCTAGTGTCTGATAGCTCTGGTTATTTAATTCTTGGTTCTCTTCAGGGAGGGTGCTAGGACAGGCAGTGAAGACCCAGCTGCTGTGTTGATGAAGGAGAATAGAATCATAGAATTGCTCAGGTTGGAAAAGACCTTCGAGATCATCAAGTCCAACCGCAACCTAACCGTACCACCCTAACTAACAACCCAGGTGCAGGAGTAGCTCTGTACATCTTCACTGGGGTTTGAGAAGCGCTGGAACTGACAGATACCATTTTGTTTGCACCAACAAAGTCCTCTGCCTGGTTGAAAAAGAAAAAAGACATAAGTTACAAGTTTTTCACTGCGTACCAAACCAGGTAGTTATTTCTGAGACACACTGTACCCACAAAATGGTGAACTGCGGTTGTGTTTCCTTTACTGCTCCCCAGTATACGCTACTGAGACTTACAACCTGGGCTGGTAGTACAGGGCTCCGCTAAAACCATACCTAGGAGCGTCTGAAAAAACAAGAAAGGGAAATCTTTCACACTCCCCTAAACTTTGTGTTTCTTTAAAGTGTGTGCTGAGAAGCACAGCTTCTGTTCCTGTCCAAAGTTTTTTTGCCTTGCTCTTCAATTGGTCCGGTGGAAGGAGCAACCAGTTGGGTTTATTCACGGCTGCCTGTCAAGAAATACTGCTGTTTTGCTAGGAATTTTTAGAAACTTTTAAACAGTTGTTTCGACATGTGGTAGCTCAATAATATGTGGTCGCCCTCAGCCTAAGTTTAAAATGTAATAGCGATGTATTTATAGTTTCTTAGGTTCTGCTCTTAAGGAACGCGTGTGAAATGCAGTTGTTGGGCTGCCAGACCGACGCAAATAAAATCCCCTCGTTATGTTCACAAGGCTAATTAGTATGGCTTTAAATGTTTTTCATGCTGCTTTCCATTCTTATGAATCTTGATTGAAGTTGCAAATACCGAAAAGAACAAACCCATCTTTTCCACACCCATCTTAATGCTCCATAGGTGTTTGAGAGAGGTGATGAACTACGTTCCGAGTGTTTTTGTAGGGAATCTAGAGTGACAGCTTTGTGATCTAGGGTTCTATGCAACCTGCAATTTCTTTTTCTGTGCAATTTGATGTATTCTTTGTTCTGCCCTTGTTTTTAGTATGTTAATTATGCTATCAAGCTGTTACATATTCTACTAGCAAAATAGCATTTGGCAGCAGTTTTTTTTTTTTTTAACTATCCCACTTGGAGATGCATGAGTGGAAGAAATCCTGTACAAGTGCCATGTTTTAGAGTTAATTTTTTAGAATTATCTAGCTCTTGTTATGTTGCCATCTGTTTTCCTCTAGCCTGAAGAGGAAACAGCTGTTGTGAATAATCTCAAGATAGTATTTTTAATAAAGTCTAATAGGTCTGCCTACCTTCAGCCTGCATGAGTACCAGAATGAATAAATACTCCATTTAGGAAGAAAATGTGGTTTTATGGTAGAAACTGTTCTAAGTTTTGGTTTAGCAGAGCAGTGATTCTGGTGCGTATCCTCCAGAGTCGGGTTTGTGCATAGCTGGAGAGCTCTGGGGAAATGGAGCACCCGGAGATTGCTGCAGCTGCGTGCATGCAGAGGGCTGCTCTCTGCACTGCCCTTGGGTGCTGTGGTGGGGGCAGCTGGAGAGAAACTCAGAGAAAATACCATTCTGGGCAAAATGCTTCGTTCTCAGATGGAGAATGAGCGCTGCTGGCAGTGAGTAGGATATGAGCGTGCTTGATGTGGCCAGCAGATGATTCCCTTGTGGGTTTTCTGGTTGTATTTTAGTCTTCATTTTAGTAAGGAGTGAAGGATCTGAGGAAAGAGATGCTACGCAACATAATGTACAGTCAAAGTAATGATTGTGATTCAGCTGAATTAAAGGGAAGACTGAATGAATGTAGACGAGTTGACTGTCAAAGTCTTGGGGAATCACATTTAAATCAGCTTGTTTGAGCTTCAGCATTGTGGTATGAACAAGGCTCAGTATTGTTTTGCACGGATAGGTTTCCTTCAACGCTTCCTGTCTGAATATATTACAAGACTTGGAGACCTTTGCTGGACAATTAGTTACTTGAAGTAAGAGGGCTCATCAGTGAAGTGAGCGGTGGAGACTGACTGGCAGAGAGCATAAAGTGGCGGCCAGGTAGCGTACAGTTGAAGTAAGAATGGGTGCTGGTTGATTTGGATCTGTTTATAAGTAGAGCAGCTTCTTGTTCTAGTGCTAACCTGAGTAGGCTAGAGGCTTTGCTGTTTTTGAGTCTTTAGGTGACGGCATTATGGAACAATGCTAGTAAGAATAGCCTTGAAAGTGAGCCTGTAGTCTAAGTTGCTGTGAGACAGCAGCCTCGCATTTTTTTCAAGAGCACACATACCATAAACCTGTTAGAAATGCATGTCTAATACCGTGTGGTCACACAAGCACTTTATGTTCTGTCCCGTGTGCTGTCACTGCAGCCCTCCTCATGTGACAAGGCGAATATCTGTGGCGTGATTTCATTAGGAACCTCTCCTGCACTAGAGCTAACGGGTACAGAAGTTCTGTTCTGGCCAAATCTGCTCTGCAACATGAGTTCGTCTAGCACACGTGAGGGTGTGAGGGGAAGATGGGTGACTGCATCAGCTGCATGGTGGTAGCTTCAAGTGGCTGTGAAACTGCAGCGTTATTGAAGCAGGTGTGGAGCTGCCTGCTGGATAACCCCCTTCTAGCTTTTTGTCTTTTGGGGCAGAATGAGGGTTGGAATACTAGCATGTAAGAGACTGCAATGCAATCTGACTTGAAGATCAGTTAATATTAAAAATGAGGTATAATACTTGCCTTTGAGATTTCCTGCCAATTTTATGCTGTTAAATAGCATTTGCTGTCTTTCTCCAGAGGAATATCCTGTATGTGCCAAGAACATACTATTACACAAACCCGTTCTGTTTTATTTGGCTTTCAAAGGAGAGAAATTCTGATTAATGCCTATCAAAGCTCTCAAGGAAATACATAAATGTCAGTGATCCAGAATGCTATCACCTAAGTGAATATACATAAAAATTTTTAAAGAGTGTTATTTTTGCTTATCTTTGTGGGCACTCTCTTTGGTCAGGTAGCAAACTTGGGTTTGTTCTCCCACTTGCTGGGGCATTCTCTGCTTCACTTGGGAGCTTGCAGTGGGAGTGCTTCAGTTTCAGAACAAGTTAGATCTGGAGCTAAGAAAAAATGAAGTTTTCCTGTGCTGAAGGTTTTTAATATTCATATTCACAAATAGTTTGCCTTCTGGAAGGGCAGTGGCTTGCTTCAGATCTGCTGACAACAGAGCGGGGGTTATGGCTATTTCAGTTATAGTGCTGGGGTGTTTAGAAGTGAACTTAGAAGTTGATGGGAGCTGTTGGGATTGTGTCTGGGTTGTCCTGTGCTTCTGTTCTTTGTGCCTGTGCCCGTTAGCTTGGAGTCTCTCTGCCCCAGTGTTTTGGTGCAGCATGCTCTGGGCACCTTCCCATGAGGGGAAAGACAAACACTGTTAAAGTGATTGCTGTCATGAAGCCTTTCTGGGCAAATTGCATTCCAACTCCTCTGGTACCTTTCTCATATCTGAATCATTGTGCTTTGTACAGTAAAGCCTTTGGGAGCTATTTTACCTCTCTGTGCATGTAGCAGTGCTGCTAGGAGGCGTATCCTGCCAGCAATAAGGTATTTCCTCTCTTGGTTACTGGGAGCCATTTGTCTGCCTTACTCTTTTGTTCAGAGGGTCCGGATGCTTTGTCTCCTCCTGCTCTGTGTTGGTAAATCCTAATTTGTGTCTGATTTTTCTCTTCATGTGCTGCCACATAAGTAGGCAGGAGGCTTCTGAGCCCCAGTGGGTATAGCTGATCTTTTCTTGCTGTGCAGCAGCATCTGTTTGGCTGGGTTATCTTCACAGGCCTCTTTGTAGCTAGCCCTCACCTGCAGTTTCTGCAACATGTTGTGCAGTTGCATTAGCAGATACTGTAATGCAATTCTCCAGAGCAGTTTTTCATCTGAGGAACTCAAGTTGTGTTTCAAATATGAAGTGTTGCAGAGGGAGGTATTTTGAGTACAGGAGTTAGCTGTCTGCCTTATTATGCACAAGCACAGATGGAGTCTGCTGCAGAACTGGGATGGAGTCCAGATCTTTAACTGAAAGAGCTAACGTCTTGCTTGGGAATACAAACTTCTTGCACAGGAGAGCTCTGCTATGTGGCATTGCTTTGCAAAGACAAGTAGGACCATTCCTGAAACTATGTGGGTATGAGTAAGGGGTTAACTGAAGTTGAACAGCTTTTAAGTCTTGGTGATTTTTCTAAAGAAGCATTGATCTTTTCTGTTGGCCAGATATCTGGTGTATGCATCCCCATCCCCCAGCATTAAAAATACTCACTACGCATGCCCACTGGTTTGTGTCTACGGCCTCTAAGCCTGTTCTACCCTAAAAGGTAAAAATGGCATCTTTTTATCCAGCAAATAGCGTTTGGTTATGTATGCCTATTTGCATGCTTTAAGTTTTGCAGCTGCTTATTGTAAATGTCGGTGAGAAACTATCCTACTGTCAGTGAAAGTGTGTGATATAATCCAGAAGTCAGCTTCGTCTTGCATGTGACTATCAGAAGTGTGCCCTGACTGCGGTCTGTGATTCTTTCATGAGCTGTGAATTCACACAGGGCTTTTGGGAAGTTGTTTAAAGTTAAGTGGATATTGCACAGGTATAACTTGGCCAATAGATGCTTATTAACACTGACTGTGTGAGTTCACCCTCTGAATAAGTGTGGAGGGCTTCTTGCCTTTGATTTTTAAGTTGATGATAGAGCTAGTACATGCTGCATCTGCAAGCAGCACGTGGCAGGCAAAGTCCGTGGTCAAACCATTGCCACTGAATAGCTGTGTCACCCTGAAATTGTGAAGTTGGATCTTGGTTTGATTGCGGAAAGCTTTTGATGTTAGATTTATTAACTGAGATTAACATCACATTTTTATATCTATTTTGCATTTATATTTCCACCCTATCAAGTATCCTTTGCTTCCCCTCTCTTTTTTTTTTGAAGTTTATTCCTGCCTTTTTGTGGATGAACATTTGTTTGGGCTCAATCATTTTGAGAAGGAGCGTCGTCTGCATCCGTGCAGATCTCGCTACGGTTGGACCTTTGCCACCGAAGCTGTCAGAGCAGGTTTGTGCTGTGCGAGGCAGAGTTAGGAGCTAATGGTGCAGTTATAAAAATAGAAGTTTGACTGTGTATTTCAGAGCAGTTGCCAGTTGTCCCTCTTGTACATATTTTTTAATTCCCTCACTTCTGCATAAGCAGCTGAGCGCTGCTTTGTCGCTAGCTGTAAGTATGCAATGCACCGAACAGTCCCAGAGTGCTTTACAGACGGTACGTCTCCCTCACCCCCTCTTCTGCGGCTCATACTGATAAACTGAAACTACGAGAAAATTAGGAAACCAACATTGATTGAGTTTCATTACGTTAATACTTTGCGTAGCTTAGAAAAAGTAGGTCGCTTCCCGTTTTTAATATCCTGCTTTATACTTTGCATAAAAAAAACAACAGCCGGATTGTGGACATTCCATGGAAAGTTGTAAATTTCCATGTAAATATGGATTTTAATCATATGAGCGTTTTTAGAAACTATTGGGAAAATTGGGAAAATTGTGTTTTTGGCTGAGGTGTTTCTTAAAAATCTCAGCAGCTTATACCGGTAACGTATTTATGTGCACACATCTGCACTAAGTAACTCCAGAACCCTGTGGTTTGGATCACTATTTTTAAAATAAATGATTATGCTCAACTCAGCCTCTTCTTGCTTGTTTTTCTTCACTGTTGTGCCCGTGTTATCTGTCCTCGAGGCTGAGGAGTGAAGAAGTAAACACTTTTTTCCTCTTCCCACAGTTATTGAAGTTGGACGGTCTTGCGTTTGGTTCTCATCACATTGCCTGCACAATGAGTCATTCGTTCTTGGTTTTGTTCCTCAGACCAAGATTCATGTGATGCTGCTGCTCTCAGGGAGATCAGATTAGTCACAGTTTGAAATCTTGTTTAAGAAATAAATTGTACCGCAGGTTGATGCCTCGCTGACCAGTTATGTGCTAGTTGGTTTTTTTTCCTTTTCTTTCCTTGCCTCTGCTTGCTGGTTGAGATCAGCAGCGTCGTTCTATTGAGAAATGTATTTTAGTCCTGGTAACTGATACGTGATTGGAGTCCCACTGAAATTAGTGTACTGTTAAATTCAGGACTCTTGGAATCAACAATAATGCAGGCGAGTTTCTAGTAGTCCAGTGTGCTAGAATAAATCAAGCTGAAAATTGAACTTGCTTCACTGTACTGCTGAGGAGAACAAAAAATACGTTGCAGTTGTGGCAGTGGCAATGAACTTTGTGAAACACATGTAATTTTCTTATTTTTTATGATAACAATATGAGATTTTTATCAAGCTTGTAGTGGTATTTGACAAAGAAACTCACCCAGCAGAATTCCTGGTGCCTGGAAATGTTTGATGGAGCTGAAATCGGATGGACATTTCAAATGATGCTAGGACAGTGTTGGCAGTTTGCAGCCCCTGCTGTGAAATGTGTTATTATGAAGGCTCTGGAAGTTCTCTGTTTTGGCACAGTAAGATTTTATGGGTGCTGCTTTGCTGTGAGAAATAGGAGCCTGAAAGACTAGCCGTGCAAAAAACGTGAGGCGGCTGATCAAAGAAGATCCAGGAGAACGTGTGTACTGTGTGGCTGCAGCCCTTAGCATGGGCAGGGCCAGCAGCTGGCTGTGCTCCCTGTCTAGTCAATGGCCAGCAAGAGGAACTTCTTCAAATAGTAATTCAGAAAAACAAAACTGTGTTTGTGCTTTGAATCCTCTTAGGCGGAAGCCTGCATGAACAGTAAATGCTAATGCAGGCACCTAAATTGTGCATCGTGTCAAACTGGGAGCAGTGTCTGTTTTGTGCCTTGAAAGGCAGTAGGGAAGTATTGGAAGTTGCTGAAATGAAATAAACACTGTCACAGTTCATAGATGAAAGCCTGAGTGGAAGGGAAGATGAATTAATGTTCTGCGTTAAACTTTGATTATGGTTCTTTTGAACAGCAATATTTTCCATCTTTTAAGTTGTTAACAGTGTTTTGATAAGAAAATGCTCATAAATCAGGCAGAGGTGCAGACTGATGAGGTAGAAAATGAGATTATGTACTGGAAGTTCAAACAGGGATTCTTTTGTGTACGTAGCTTTTTTTAGAGTTCTGCTTCTGCCCTCAGTTTTCAGTTGATTTTTGCAGCTATTGGACACTCAGAACTGTTGGAAGCATTCATTCACGATGCTAGTTTTTCTGCCCTGCATCTGCTTCACAGAGAATGTCGTGGCTAAACAGACATTAAAAAATTCAACTTTGGATGAACTTTGTGGGTGTGCATGAGCAGCTCATAGGGAATGCCCAGCTCCCAAAAATCATTGGCAGTTTTGAAAAATGCTCACCCTCTGGATGAGTCCCAACAAGCTCTGCTTCTTCAGGGGCTCTCTTTGAATCTTGCTCCCTTTTCTGTATAACTGCTGAAATGAAATGAACCTGTATTTCTTTGAAATTCGTCTGCCTCTGTTACATTTGCTTATTCTGGACGAGAATCCGATCCTGTATTTTGGCAGTTATTTTTTGGTGCAGGGTGAGTACGTTGAGATAAAGCTTCAGCTGTAGTGAGTTGCTCTGTATGCTTTGAGATGGAGCTCTGACTCTGTGACTTCAGGTCAAGCAAGAACAACTGGCTGCTTAGGTATTCTTTTGCACGTTCACTTAATTGACCTGAAAGGTTCTCCCCTAAGGCAACGCCATCCAAGAGACTGGGACCTTAGAGTAGGCTTTTTGTTTTTTTCACAGTTTTGCTTGATACCTACCAGCCAGTCCCACACACTGCATGAGACTTGTGGGTGGAACTGTACAGCTCCTATTGAAAAGGAAGCAGGTACACTATGAGCTTGCAAGTCTGACATTTTCAAAGACTTAAACTCGGGTTGATTCATACACGTGCCTTTTAGACTTTTATGGACTTCGGCGTTGTGAACAACGGGTGATGCTGGGAAAGGGGAAACTGATTGATCCATTACGCTAACTTAAAAACGTAGGGCATTAATAATACTTTTCAATTTGTATGAATCTGAAATAAACTATTTGAATATTTTTGAAAGTAGGTTGCAAAAATACTAAGAGATTCGCTGGATGTTGTGTGTATTATTCTTGTAAGGTGGGACGGTGCCGTTGATTTATGAAAGGAAAGGTGCTTTATTGAAGTCGTGCCAAAATGTACCAATTTTTCTTGAAGTATACTTAAGCTGGCAGAGCACTTCTGTCCTCTGAAAGCAAGAAACAATTAGAAAATGGAGGAGATAGAATTACACGGAAATGTTTGCCCTTTGGAGATGAGTTACTGCATGAAGTTCCGTCAGAGTACTTGATCTTCACGCAGAAGAACTCCCAGCGTGTCCCTGGGCCCCATTAGACCTGATGGAATGTGCTGGTGGGCTTGCGAGGTGACAAAGAGCAGGTGCCAGCTCAGCCTAGCAGAACTTTTGGAAGATGCCCGCAAAGAGCAAACACAGAAAACAGGTAGCTGGCACTGTCATTTCCTTCCTTACGTGTAGGTCACTTTGTCTCTCTTCAGCTGTATCTTCTTATTGAAAATTCTGTTTCAGCAACAAGTTAGGAATCTTACTGTTTAAAAATAAATCTCCACTGAGTCTGCTGACATGCCAAATTGAACGTTTGGGATCTTGGATGGCCACAGCCCAGTTCTGTCAGTGTGTGGCTGTTCTGTATCTAGCTGTTTTTAGAAATGCGTGTGGCAAACTGTGTGGTGGCAGTAGCTAAGGCAGCCTGGGCTTTTGAGCGGAGCCACGTCATCCGCTTTTCTCTCCACAATTAGATCAGTAGGTCTGCAAACCAGTTGCAATGGTTCCAGTCTTGAAGTTTAATTGTGCAGCATTTCAAACTGGCACGTGATCAATTTGTTCGTCAAGCTCGAATTCTTGTATGCAGCTTAAAATGTAGTGAGGAGAGTTGGGGCTGCAAACTAGCAGGAAGAAATTAGCAGCATCTACATAAAATCTTGTGCGTTGTCAGCATGCATCTGTGCAATACAGGCTGCTCAACAGTGAAGTAAATCTTTCTTTTACTGGAAAAAGTGCTTGTAAATGAAGATCCAGCAACTAAGGCAAAACCAAAATTGTGAGTGATTTATGTACTACCTTTATCTGAGCGTTGTGTTTGGTACCTGGGCATCTTTGCAATATAGCGTTTGTCAGCTAAAATGACAACTAGGAATTTTAAAGTGCTCTTGAATTATTTTTTTTTTCATTCGAGTCCCCTCAATGAGCATATAATCTGAGAACTGCTGATGACCTCACTTTTTTTTCTCATAATGAAGGATTTGTTGTTAATTTTTTCTTCGCTACATAAAATGCTCATTGTGTACAAGGGAGTGCATGATGTGTAGGTGGACTAGCACAGCGCTGAGACCACGTAAAACTTTAATTAGTTGTAGACTTGCCTGTTCTTGGCTTTATGGGAAGTTGCTAATTACTGCGGGTTTGGGGGAGATTTCTGGGTTTGGATCTTCATGTGGAAAAATGAATTAGACCTTCTTGCGGGAAAGCACGTTTTCACTCTGAAGAAAGGCTAGATCAAAGAAAGCTGAGGAGGTTTCAAAACCTTTCTCCTTCATGGTGATAAATATTGTACTAGGAAGTATCCTGTGTACGAAGGAAGATGCTCTTTGCGCAGTTAATCCATAACTTTTGGGGGCTTTTCAATATTGCCTTGAGCTGCTGTGCTCTGAGTCACCCTGCTTCTCATTAGCAAGGTTTTGTTTTGAATGCTGGGGGATCGGATGGCCAAAATGAACTTGACCTAAACTTGATGCTGTGAAACTTTGGTTAGTGAAGGCAGTTCTAAAAGAGTAGCTCTAAAGCATGAGCAATTACGGACAACAGAGTTATTCATGGGATGAATGTTACAATTTCTTACCATTGGTGGTAAAGCTTCAACTTTCCAGCAATTACTTCTTTTGTTATTAGCTTTTTATGTAAGCAAAAGACAGCCATTGACGGATTCGTATTTTTCATGTTACTGTAAAAGCTTTTAGTGGCTTGCTGTTGGTGATAGAAGTGATTAATGTCCTGGAAGAGAGGGGGCATTATTCCTTTTCCATTGCTTGCTTTTATTCCCACACAGCTGTGGCTTTTTGATCTACACTAAAAAAGAAAAAAAGAAAAGGGGGGGGGGGAGGGGAGCCGAATATACACAGATGTAAAAAATTACCTTTTTTTGGTCATCTGGATTCTGGTTTTGTGTGTGATAGGTGAAAACAGATACTTACTTTCACATAAACTTTCGCTTACAACGATGCACTTGAGAACATTACTTTTGGTTTCCAGTGATGATGAGGCGCCTGAAGGTAGTTATACCAGGGCACAGAAACTCTCAGAAGGGAGCAGTTGAATTGATGTTGGATTTTGGTCACGTTTTGTTTGATGTTGTAAATCATTCGCTTATGTTTCCTGCCTCATACTGTTCTTCCAAAAATAGCTGAAACTGCTAGCTGTTTGCCCGTGATGGAGTGGCCTGTTTAAAGTTACTTCCTCTGCCCCTCGCTCTCTCCCTCATGGCCTCCCGCAGCAGATGTTCAGTGACTTCAGCTTTGCTGAGAGATGATCTTTAGAAATGCTAGGAAACAGATATATTTTTTTTTTTAATTAAAAAAATATAAATAATTAAAAAAACCAAACCCGATGTGAAGGTCACGATGCAGAGGCACAGAACAACCTGTATCCAATCCCTGCATTACTGCAGTCAGTAGGAAAAACCTCAAGAGCCTCTGTTGAATGCAGCTGGGAAGTCACATGAGATGCATTCTGATCCGAAGTATCACCTTCAGAATACAGGCTGGGTTGAAAAATAGTACATGTAAACTGTCTCTAATATTGTATCAACACGGATAAAGAGGCAGTTTGGTTAATTCATCAGTTCTTCTGCAGAAATACGAGAAAGTCACATCAAAGAAACTTGGAATGCTTACCTCAGCATGCAGCAGGAAAGCTGTGAATTCAGATCAAAACTCCTTGAGACCACCTCTTTCCTGGCAATATCCTCCCTTAAAGTGATCTCTTCAAGTGTTCTTTTACACAGAATAGCTTCTATTTTGTAAAGAACACAGCTGGACTTGTATAATTTCTGTTTTGTGGAGTTAAGTTACTATCCTAAGGGAATCTTTAGAGAAACTTGATTCCCCATGCTAAACATATATTGGCGAGTAGCTTGCAACCAGTTACATTAATCACTTGAGGAGAGTTGTTCTTCTCTTCTTGTACAAAATCAAATTATCTTGCAGCTCTTCATTTTGAGAGCAGCTCTCATGGAGCTTGCTGTATAGATCTTTCCTACCAAGCTCTGGGATTTGATTAACAGCCCTTGTGCTGTGAGCACTTATCATTACATATCATTACAGGATCTTTTGAGCCTCCTCTGTATTTGCTGCCTCATACAGGAAGAGTAAGAATGTCAGTTTGGAGTTGCTTATTGCTCTCCAGTGATAAGATCCTCAGCTGCCTCTATTACATTCAGAACAGTAATGGAAAGCTGTTTGGATGGTGTGTGATGGATTTTCAGGAACATAGAAGGCCTGGAAATCAGTGATGCAGGACAACTGGAATAGTCACACATGTGCAGGAAAAAGGGAATGCAGCTACCAGCCATTCAGAGTCATAGGTCTCGGTCTATCAATCGTGTGGGCTGTAGTTGATTAGGCTTAGCTTTTGTTGCAGATTATAGAAAGGCCTGTAATCTTCAGTCTCAATACATGTTTTGGATCAGAGGAAGACCAAGATGAAGATTCCTAACTGCTATAGAGTGAGTTCAGGAAAGTAATTGTCCCCTCGTATGCAGTACTGACAAAAACAACATCTCAAGTATGTGATTGATGCCTGGCTGAACATGAGCCAGCAGTGTGCCCAGGTGGCCAAGAAGGCCCATGGCATCCTGGCTTGTGTCAGAAACAGTGTTACCAGCAGGAACAGGGAAGTAATTGTCCCTTTGTACTCAGCACTGGTGAGGCCGCACCTCTAGTTCTGTGTCCAGTTTTGGGCCCCTCACTGCAAGAAAGACATTGAGGCCCTGGAGCGTGTTCAAAGAAGGGCAACAAAGCTGGTGAGGGGTCTGGAGCACAGGCCTTATGAGGAGCGGCTGAAGGAGCTGGGATTGTTCAATCTAGAGAAGATAAGGCTCAGGGGAGTCCTTATTGCTCTCTATAACTACCTGAAGGGAGGTTGTAGTGAGCTGGGGGTTGGCCTCTTCTCTCGTGTAACTGGTGATAGGACTAGAGGGAATGGTTTCAAGCTGCACCAGGGGAGATTCAGGCTGGACGTTAGGAAATACTACTGCTCTGAAGGAGTGGTCAGGCACTGGAATGGGCTGCCCAGAGAGGTGGTGGAGTCACAGACCCTGGAGGTGTTCAAGGAATGTTTGAATGCTGTGTTGAGGGACATGGTGATGGGTGGATGGTTGGACTGGGTGATCTTGTGGGTCTTTTCCAACCTTGGTGATTCTGTGATTCTGTGATTCTAAGTATTGTGTTCGGTTTTGGGCCCGTCACTAGAAGAAGGGCATTGAGCTGATTGCGTGTGTGCAGCAACAAAACTGTTGAAAGGACTAGGAAACAAGAGTTATGGGGAGCAGCTGTGGGAACTGGGACTGTTTAGCCTGGAGGACAGGAGGCTCAGGGGAGACCTTGTCACTCTCTATATCTGCCTGAAGAGAGGTTGTGGTGAGGATGGTGTCAGTCTCTTACATGATGAGTGACAGCACAGGAGGAATTGGTCTCAAGCTGTGCTGGGGAAAATCTAGACTGAATACAAGGAAGAGTTTCTTCATGGGGAGAGTGCTGAGGTTGTGGAGTGGGCTGCCCAGAGACGTGGTGGGGTCACCATCCCCAGAGCTATTTAGGAGACTTGTGGTTGTGGTGCTCAGGGACATGGCTTAGTGGTGGGGTTTTTTAGGTCACAGTGACTGCTGGACTTTGTGATCTTGAAAGTCTTTTCCAATCTAAATTATTCCATGATTACTGAGTTTACTCATGTGAGTGGGCAGGGTGGCCGTATAGCAGTACAACACTGTGTGTAATGCTGAAGTGCATCGTGCGAAAGGGATCTTAATGGATGCCAAGTGTTTTCTGTCTCTGATCTGTGAAGGAGCTAAAACTCCCCTCTATAAGTACTACATCTAAGTGGGTATAAGTAGCTTCTGGTGTTGAGGTATCATCTGGCATCGGTACTGTAGTGGTCTTCAGTTTAGTGCCAAAGGGTTTGGGGTTGATGCTGCTTATTTCTGCTAGGCCCAGAGGGTTTCCACGTGATGCTCTTGTCTAAAACCTAGTCATCTATATGTCACGGTTTGTCTCCTTGCTGGTTACTTGTTGAAGCAGTGCTGCACTATCGGGTTGTTGTGGGGCAGTTGTAAAGGCCCAGCTCGTCAATTTTGTTCTGTTGAGGAAGTGCTTTTATTGAGTATTGTACATAATAATCATTTCATGTGGAAAGAGGCTGGCAGGCAAGGGCTTACATTAAGAACAGGTCATCTAAAAATCTCATTTTCCAGATCATCAAAATCTGTTCACAGATGGCTATTTTTGACCTGGTTTAGATATCTAATGCAATCTGTCTCTTCGTGAGAGCAAAGTGTATGCCTGCGTAAACGTCCACAGATGAAGCAAAGAGGGATTGTTGCGCAGATAGAGCGTTTCTAATCGCATCTGTTTTAAGACAAATCTCTCCATTTTTTTTTTAATGCAAATATCAGATGAAGCAAAGTGATGAATTCTCTGGGTTTATTGTATTTTCAGGCTGAGTGACCCATATAGTTATGTGGAGAGAACATTTTTTTGAAGCCTAGCATATATTGTCTAAAAAGCATATATTGATTTTTAACTTACTATAGAAGTACACTAGAGAACACTTACATAACTCCATAGTAACACTGTAGTCTTTGAGGCTTTGGATTATATTTTTTTCATTGCTTTTTCCTCTTTAGAAAGGGAGAAATAAATTGAACGTTTTCCCTTTGTGTTTTACACGCTTTACCTACATATTGGAATTACATGCATGTATAATTGCATACTCTGCTTTCAAACGTTATGTTAATTTCAGGTAATTACCACACTGACTATTCAGTAGCAAAAGTGGTTTCCCATGTAAATAGAAGTTTTCCAACTATGGCCATTTTTGATTTCCCAGGCAGCAAAGAGGACCCAAAGAAATGGCCACAAGTTGTGCCAGAGGAGGTTTAGGTTAGACATAAGGAGAACCTTTTTCTCTCAGAGAGTGGTCAGACACTGGAATGGCCTGCCCGGGGAGGTGGTGGAGTCGCCGTCCCTGGCAGTGTTCAAGAGGCTACTGGATGAGGAGCTACGAGATATGGTTTAGTGTTTGTGGTAGCAATGGTAATGGGAAGATGTTTGGACTACATGTTCTTGCAGGTCCTTTCCAACCTTGTGATTCTATGATTCTATGATATTAAAAGGAATTATTATTCAGTGTATTCTTATTGTGCCGCTGGAGTTATAAATGCATCTTACCACCTACCTCGCACCAACAAAGCACGTTTTGTAATTAAATGATTAACTGCTTTCTCAGTGTTCAAAATTAAAGCAACAGCTTCTGATCATTTGGAATCCATACATAGTCCCCGAAATTGAAGTGCATCCAGGTATTTCTGCATGTTTTAATTGCTGTTGAGTGGTACTGTATTTTCCGTTTTAATTAAACTTAATGTAAGCATTAATTACGATTTTTCTAGCATCCTAATTTTTATGTGTATGCTGGGTTTTGTGCATGAGGAATATTTAAGGCATAAATTCTGGTAGAGAATCAGATCTGTTGGTGTGTACATGTATTTTCATTTTTTATTTTTGCTTGATTTCTGGCTGTTGAAGGAATAAGGCTTTTCCAGAAGAGAGAAAACTTTAAAGAAGTTTGAGATACTGGTATGCGTTTTTGTTGTTGTTGTTTTGTTTTCCAGATACCAGCATCTGCATCAGTATAGAGAGCCTGGCAAAAGACAGGAGCAGCGTTTCATTCTTGGTGTAAATCGTTGCTCTGTTTTTGTTCTTGACATGCTTACCCAAGAGCTTGTTTGGGGAGAGCTTCCTGAACACGGCAGCAGCAGAATGAATTGTTGTTGCTGGTTTGGATATCTTGCCCTTTTCAGATTCCTTTTTTTTTCTCTGTACTCAAGTCTTTCTGTGTATTCCCTGAAGTCATATGCTGCGCTAAGGGAAGCTCAGCTGCTTTTACTGCATTTATTTTTTGGATGTGAGTTTTTTTGTTTGTTTGTTTGTTTGATTGCTGTTTATGTAAAATAGTTTTGGAAGTGATGCTATTCTGATAAAATCAAGTATATTGCTGTTAGAGACAGCGAGCTAAATTTGTTGACGCAAACTTTTTGCGAGTGTGCTTAGATTGGCAGGTACGTGGAGGTGACCTAATGCTTAGAAGCATGGAACCAGCAAGTTTCATTCCAGAAGGGTAGGAATAATGTCTGGCAGTTGGGCATTATGTGCTCTCCAGAAAACTGCACCTGGGGAAATATTTAAAAGCAAAGATGACACAATGCCAGGTATCTACATTCAGTGAAAAATACCTGGCGCTTCCAGTTTAAGGTTGCAAAACCATAAGGAAATACATGCATACATATACATATATATTTGTTTCTTTGCATGAGTATCTTCAGAGCTTTCCTTGTTGTCATCGGTTATGCTCACAAGCATCCAAGCGGTGCTCTTTTCTACTGTATTTGCAGGAGAGCCTTTTTTTATTTTTTGCTTCTTTTTATTGCCAATGTCTTACTAGAACAGGAACGTGTGACACTGGAAAGAACAAGGAAGTTTTGAGGTTTTTTCTTCCTCTTGTTCCAGCCTGTTGCATGCCCTGTGCCTAGCTCAGTCTAAGCTGTCTGTGCTGCCACAGCAGTCCATTTTTAGGCTGTAGTAACCCATTCATGAGGAGAAAATAGCAGGTCAGTGAGGTAGTCAGATTTGGATAGTCTATTTTTTTTTAGAGACTTATCCAAAATACCTAATGAGAGCTATTTGCATAGCTGAACTTAGTTTTGCTAAGTTTAGCTACTCGGTGCTAAGCTGAGTGCATTACGCAGATCAGTTAGGATCATCTGTATTAAAAGTGTGCAATAGCAGGGATAGAGGGAAAAATCATTGCGAACTTATATTGATTATTCTACTTGCAGGGCTTCCAAATGGAAGCCTTACGCTCCAAAACAAAGTGCATCCATGTTAAACTGTCAAAGTCTTAGACATCTTAAGAAATGCTCTTGCTTCTGAATAAGAAAGTCTTAAAGGTGAGTGTTTTGACCTTTTGCCTGCAAACTCTAAGGTCTCTAGCAGGCTGCTGCCTCACAAATACAGAGAGGAAGAAAGAGTGGAGCTGTGTCTTGAAAATATTACTGATGAAAAGTGCCTACCTTATACAGATAGGGTAAGCTATGAAATTCTTGCCCAAATGAATTGATCTCATTAGATGTGGAATATAGAAATGTTGTGTGACTATATGACTGTATCTAGTGATTTGTGCTTACTTTCTTTTTTCTAAAGAAATAGTGACCAAACTGTTCAGCTTCATTGTGGATAGCAAAGCAGTGCCGTAGAGGAACGTTTTTGTCTTGGAGGAATCTGAAGAGCAACTGAAGCTCTAACAGAGCGCATTTGTTGACATAAAATGTCTGGCTGGAGAGTTGAATTTTTAGCTGCTCTTGAAAGCTTGACAGATTTTTCTTTCTCAGCTAGAGGAATCTAAACAGCCCTTGGTTGCTGGCAGTGTTGGGAATAAACTGCATTTCTTTTTTTGCAAGCTCCTTCTCAAGTCAGTAACATGATTAATACATGGGGTTGGTCAATTAATCCCTTGTTCTGGCCTCAGTAGCTTTTCGGCGCCTTTTAAAGTAATTTCTTTCTTCCAGTATTTGAAGGGAGCGTATAAACAGGAGGGAAAACGACTGTTTATGAGGGTGGATAGTGACAGGACAAGGGGGAATGGTTTTAAACTGAGACAGGGGAGGTTTAGGTTAGATATTAGGAGGAAGTTTTTCACACAGAGGGTGGTGACGCACTGGAACAGGTTGCCCAAGGAGGCTGTGGATGCCCCATTCCTGGAGGCATTCAAGGCCAGGCTGGATGCAGCTCTGGGCAGCCTGGTCTAGTGGTTGGCGACTCTGCACATAGCAGGGGGGGTGAAACTAGGTGATCATTGTGGTTCTTTTCAACCCAGGCCATTCTATGATTCTATGAAATGGGAAAAATGCCCTCCTCCCTGTGTGTCTCATTTTCTAATGTTGTGATGGTGATCTTCCCTTTGCAGACTGCAGGCGTTGGCTGATGCCACTGGTTATTCTCCTTTGCATCGCATTAAGTTTTAATATTGGTGGGTTTTCTTCTCTAAGTCTGCTAACAAGGAAAATTGAGTTTTAAAATATGGTTCCTACAGAGTGCTCTGATATGATGAAGTCTAAGCCTAAAGCCCTTAAATGACTGTTGTGCACATCAGAAAGCTGCCTAAGAATCAAGCACGTGGAATCCAAAAGTAGTTTTGTGTGTACATTTGTGTTGGAGTGGGAAGTGGGAAAAGTGCAGAAAAAGAGGAATTACTTTTATTTTCCCTCTTTGATTTTGTCTTGTTCTCTTGGAAGAGCTGTGGGAATAGCATGGCAGCCTCAGGGGAAGACCTCCTGATTGTGCATCTATTGAAACTCATCTTGTCACCACATGCTCTCCCTGGGGATCTTCACTCAATCATCCAGAGAAGAGAAGTTTCACGTGGTTTTAGTGTGAGAGCACAGAGCTTGGCATCTATGAGCTTAATGCATTTGATGCTTGACCTCAGATTGATAAGAGTTGGAGTTTTATTACAGCAGAATAGACTTCAGTGCAGGTTGTACCAGCCCTCAGTAATCCTCAATATATTTTTGGCCAGAGCTGCTGCAGTTAAACCATTGCTAACGCTGCGGCTTAATTCAGAGCCACCTTGGGTACACTAACAGATGTTGCAGTCACACCTGCGAATTACCGTGCAGCCAACTTATTTAGTATCACGTCTCACAGCTCTGAAGGAGGTTGCAAGAAAGCTAGCAAGTTGTGTCAGCTGAGTTGGGAGTGAACTTACGCAGAGGAACACTGAAGTGAGGCATTGATACATGAAATGTGTGTTACTTCATGCTTTTCCTGCACCAGCTGAAGGGGCTGGTTGGCTTAATATTTCTTTGCTGTAGTTCTTCAGTAGTTACATGCACACTGCATCAGATTTGCTGTTGAACAATTCTGCAGAGGGGAAAAACTATGCTTTTACTGAAGATAGGCTTGAAGTATGGAACATGATGCTGTTAATAGTAAAGCTATTTGGGAGCTAGAGGCTGGGAAAGGCACATGTCTAGTAAAATACAGCTGAACCGCAGACATCTAATAAAAAGTTATAGTAGTTACTGTCATTTAGAGTTCCCTTCCATACTACCAAACAAACTTTTGTTCCCTTGATCTGTGCTTCCGTGCTTTATCCCTCATATTTTTCCTAGGAAAAAGCAATCTAGTTACCACGTGCATTGTGGACTTCTCTCTAGGTTTTGTCCTTCAAGTTTAAAACACTTATCCAGGTAGTGCTAAGGTGCTTTAGCAAAGCCCTGGGGAGCAATGCCCACTTTCCTGGCTGAGAGTTTTGATCTCATCAGTCCGCCAAGATTTAATACCCAGCTTTGTTTTTAATGGATACATAGAGGACAGACTTGTTTTATTCTTCATTTTTGTGCATATGTTTTGTAGTCTGTTGCTCCTCCTCTTTTTGTTGTTTTTGTTTGTTGTTCTGTTTGATATACATGTTTCTTAGCTTGGAGAAGAGAAGGCTCTGGGGAGACCTCATTGTGGCCTTCCAGTACTTGAAGGGAGCATATAAGCAGGAGGGGGAATGGCTGTTTACAAGGGTGGATAGAGATAGGACAAGGGGGAATGGTTTTAAACTGAGAAAGGGGAGGTTTAGGTTAGATATTAGGAGGAAGTTTTTCACACAGAGGGTGGTAATATGCACTGGAACAGGTTGCCCAAGGAGGTTGTGGATGCCCCATCCCTGGAGGCATTCAAGGCCAGGCTGGATGTGGCTCTGGGCAGCCTGGTCTAGTGGTTGGCAACCCTGCACATAGCAGGGGGGGTTGAAACTAGATGATCATTGTGGTCCTTTTCAACACAGGCCATTCTATGATTCTGTGATTCTTGTTGAAGTTTTGAAACGAACATTCAATATGAAGAGTATTAGTGACTTGCATGGTACCTTTGTGCGAGGGTCTCAGGCAGCTTAGTGCTGGTTACTTCATCCAAGTGCTTGAAAGCCCAGTGTGTGGCATAAGGCTCTGACTGAAGTGGCTTGTTTCCATCTCAGCATCTGGGCAAGCAATAGAGCTGAGGGTCAGTCCTCATTTGCCAGGTTCTAATAATGTCTTTAAGATCAAATCAGCAGGCTGTATTGGAAAGCTTTGTTAGCATGTTGTATTGTGTTCCTGGCATCTTATGGGTGGACTGATGAAAACAAAAGTTTGGAAGGAAGCAGTATGCTCCCAAATACATGCAGACAGATCAGAGGCAATAAACTGAATTGTTGCTGATCCTAGCTGCTGCTGAACTCTAAACTTGGGGGCTGTCAAGAGCTGCTGTCTTGGAAACAGAATGCTGCTGCTCAACTCAATAGAGACTTATCACTTAGGAAGCATTTCACTTCAGCTTTTTTCCTGATGCTGCATTAGTTGATAGCTGACTAATATGTGGGTAACTTCTTAATATATAATCCTCCTGTCTTTTTTTTTTTTACTTTCTTGTCTTTAGGTGAAGCCAAAAATCTTCCTACGTACCCGGGGCCAAACAAGATGAGGGATTGCTACTGTACTGTAAACCTGGACCAGGAGGAGGTTTTCAGGACCAAAATTGTGGAAAAGTCATTATGGTAACAAATACACATATACATGTATTCTGTTAACTCTTCTCGATACTCTAAACTACTTTTCTGCTTACTGTGTTTGTGTAATGTTCCATAGACACTTTTTTTGGGGGGGTAAAGGGTGTGCATGATTCTCCTTCCAGTTTTAAGAACACTGTATTGGTAAAAGTGTTAGTGCTGTGATTCTTACCTGTATATATGGGAAGGCATCTCCACCAAGGCAAGCCACATAAACTGTTCTCCAGAGAAAGCACAGCCAATGCTCCTTTCTTTTTGCAGTATTTTTTGGAGCTTCTCTAAACTTTTTAGTTCTGAACTTCATTTTGCAGCTATCTATGAGAAGTTTTGCATTGCTACACTAATACCTGGAATTAAGGATTCTTGTATTTATTTATTTTTTATCATGGAGCTGCAACTGATTGAGACAGGCGTCTTGATGGTCAAACCTCTCCTTTATCTTGTATGCTTCCTGTGAGGTTATAGTAGCCAAACGTGGAAGGAAACAGAACAAGAAGCAAGTAGCAAAAGTTAGAATGCTTTCTCCTGGAAATCCCCACATATCAGCAATTGAAAGAAGGCTGGGCATAGATGTATACTCTGGCAAGTGAAGCCTTTTTTGTATTTTTTTATATATGTATATAATATTGTCAGCAAAGGAAAGTCAAACATAAAACTTTTATCTTAAGATTTAAGGTGGGAAAGAGAGTAATATAGTTAGGAATCTGCTATTTGCCTTGTTGCAAATAACTTGCTCTGAGAAATAGCTCTAATTCACCTCCCCACCCCCAAGTACCAGGCACACAATAAGGAGGAGGGTCTGAGTAGCTTGAAGTGGGATTTAGTCCCTTAAGTTGCTTTAATTGTTCTCTTGCGATTTTTTAAGTCTTTGTTCCTCAACTTATCTTCTGATGGGATGCACTGAGGTCCATAACTAAGACTGCTGATTTTTGAGGCATTTAGATTGGCTATACACAATTAGAGGAACTGTTTTTCTATGACAGTGTTTGTAGTGTATCTAACTTAATTTAATCAGTATGCTTTTTTACAATAACTGATGAGCAATGTCCCTGGACCAGTTGTCTCTCTAGAAGAGACTTCGTCACTCATTTAAATGCAGTCCTGAGTCAACCAGCTGCAGCCCTATTGCTCACAACCAGACAGGGCACAGTTGGTGTTTTTGCTAGATGATCATTAAAGTCCTTCACAGGGAGGATGAAGGTGGGGGAACAAAGGGTGTATGATAATAGCTGATGTCATTTCCTTGAACTAATCCAATTATTTTTTCTTTAGAGAAAATAACTGTTAGTAGAAGGCATGAGCAACAAGGGTTGTTCTTTTAGTGGGGAAAATTCCATCTGTCTTTAGGTGTCATTATAAAGCTAAAGAGGTGTGCTGAGACTATGCAGAAACTGGAAGGTTTCTCGTTTCCTGTAGAGCTGAGTTCTTTTTATCTTTTGAGGTGAATTCAGAGCAGAGAAACACAATGGTCAGAGACCAGGAAAACGTAACTGATGATGAAAGGTTAAAAGATAAGGATTGTTTAGTATGGAGAGGAGGGCTGACTATACACAAATCTGTAAACATTTTTAAAAAATGGTGAGAGAGGGAATTGTTCTGTATGTCTAGCATGGATACTGCAAGTAATAGATTTAAATTGCACTGGGAAAGGAAATTTGTTAGGTTTGTTATGAAGGAAATCTTCCTGTTTTTAAAGATTCTGAAGCACTGGAGTAGATTCCCATCTTTAGTACCATAGATTATATGTAACTGGTCCTGACCAGAATATTGGAAACTTGCTACTTTGGGACAGTGGTAGACCAGATGACCTCTCAAAATCCTTTGCAGTCCTGTTTTCCCTGATGTAAGGGTTGACTAACGGTGATCTTTATGTTCATTCTCCCAGTGAATTTAGCTCTTCCATGGTTGTCTTGACTGTCTTTTTGTCTGTAGGCCTCTATTTGCAAGTGCTATTTTTTAAAAACTTACTTCTTCAGTCCCTGAAAATCCACTTGAACACGCTGTTAACACTTGGATTTTGCCTTTATCCTGGTAGATGTTTCTCTGGCCTTGTTCTTCTTTCATGAAAACAAATGGACAAACAAAAGTGCAGACAAAAATCCCAAATACGTCAGTGGTAAAATTGGGATGTACTCCCAATCTGTTGATCGTGATTGCTCTTATTAAGTGAGGTACACTCAAGTAGCTGTACAATCTTTTATATGATTATGTTTAAATATATTTAAACAAGTGCATGGACTTCTAGAGGAGGCCATTTTTGAAATCAGACAGTGCAGTGCTAGCCTATTGTTTTTTGTAAGGCTCAGATGAGCACATAACTGAGAAGCCAGTAATGTTGTTACATTCTTTAATGCTTGTTTGTAAATTGATTCAACTCATTGACTAACCGTAAATTATTGAGCAGGCAAAATTTATGTGCCCTAAGACCTGTGTAATTTGTATGCAGCAGAGAAATCCTTGCTTTCATATATAGTGTTTGCCAGGCACTCACCAACGTAGTAGGGAAGCATGTGCTGGGTGCCTTTTTCTGAGGTATTGCTGCTGTAATCCATGACGTTAGGTGGAAGCAGGGACATGGAGCTGGGCCAAAGCATGGCTAAAATAGCAGAGTCCTGCCTGACCATCCATGTGGCTGGCATAGAAGGCCGTGCTGTTCATGCCCATTTTCTGTTCCCTACCACTTCACTGATGATATGAGGTTGGGTTACTGTGGTCACAGGTAGCAAAAAAAGTAATAAGAATTGTCTGCATTTTCACTTCTACTGGCTATTCCTCTATCTTTTATTTACTTTGTTTTGTAGTCTATGAAATTGTTTTTCTTGTAGTTTATGAAAAGATCTTCTGCACGAGACTCTGAATTGAGGGGTTTTTCATATGCAGCTCTACCAATTTTGAAACAGTGTCTTCTCATACAAAATTGTGTGTCCTGGAGAATCCTATCTTCTCCAGCACATCTGCATAAAATGACCTTTTTTTAATCTGCATGAAAAGACTTGTAATTACCAGTTGCACTGAAACACTGCCTTGTGTACGAGGGAATTCAATGAGTGCATGACAGTTGCTTTTTTGTGTTGTGTTTTTTAACTTCATTAGTCTTCTGTTTAGCAGTAAAAAAACAACAAACCAACAAACAACATATATTTCTCCAGGCAGGCCTTCTGATGTAAAGTTTAAGTAGGGCCAGCAAATGAGAGGAAGGATGCCGTTCCTTCTCCTTCCCAGAAGGACTTGCATGTATGACCAGTTCTGGCTTGCTTGGGGTGTCTGTGGCAGAGCCTTCACACACTGACTCATGATCTCCTGTGTTTTGCATTGAGACTCTAAGAAGTTATCTCCCTGTGCTCTGCCCTAATCTTCTGCAACAGATTTGTATTTTATCAGGCTGTGGCAGAGGCATAGGAAGACAGCTGAGATCAGTAACCTCTTAAATCAACAGAAAATAAATCATTCAGAGCGTTAAGAACTGAACCAGCTCATCCTGTTGCCCATTCCAGTGCCCTTACCACTGCTCTTGAGAGACTTTCTGTGAGCCTGGTGCCTTTTATCTAAGTTTGCATCATAAAAACTGAGAGCAGCCAGCATGGTGAACCTTAACACCTCTGTTCAGCAGTCAGGTGGGACTCATAAATTACAAGCAAGAATTTAAGTAATTCCTGCCATCTCGCCTCTCTTGGCTCTAGTTAAGCTGGATGGTGGCACTGGTGCCTTGTGAGGGCTGCTGTGGGGATTACTTGGTAGTGTCTGACCAAAACAAGTCAGGGGTTATGACATGGGCTGGTCCTTCTACGAAATTGCAGGGAAGTGTGAAAGTCCTGTTAATGTGGGGTGGCTCAGAGTCATTTAACTTCTCTGGGAATCCTTGGACAAGCAGGATTAGTGTGCAAGTTGATCAGAGGAGGCTTTCCAGGTTCTCAGGAAGAGAACCTTGAACTCTGTGAGTAGATGGAAGAAAATCTTGAACTCTTCAAACAGTGCTGTTTTCATAAACTCCTTGGCACGAGCTTTTAGTAAATTCTGAGTGGGTCACATGCTAGTCATAAGATATGAAGGAGAGGGCAGTTAGAGTTGGGATCAAATAAACTTTCCTGGTTAAGAGTTTGTTTTTCAATATTTATATTACTATCGCAGAGAATGGCACTGGATATAACTGGATCTACTCCATGAAACCTAGCAGAGATGGATGTGAAGCCACTTACGTATTTTGCGTCTAAAGAAATGTGTGAGGTTGTTGTGTTTGTTGTTTTTTCAGTGCATAGATTTACAACGTTTTTTTTAGGACCGAGCTACAAATAAGCAACCCGACAGTAGTTTTGCCTGTAAATCTCTTGTGCTGAACCAACTCTTACCTTCCCCCATGAGCAGCTCCAGACTTCGGGCACCACTGTCAGAGGCTTTTTCTAGTAGCAGATCTTCCCGAAGGATAAACTTTCTTGGCTTGTTGGCATTAAGACTGACTTTGCCTTGGCTGTTTCCATCAAATGTTTCCATTCACTTAAAGGGCAGTGTCAGCTGCAACAGGAAATCAAGGCAGCTTCTCAAATCATAGGTGAAGAATGGAAGGAATGTGACATCTCTAAATTTGTTTCAAGGATATGAATAAAAGCAAAAACTGTCACACATTAAGAATCAAATGGCTGACGCTGTGTGCTTTAGAGAGATGAGCCAAGCATCTTGAGTCTGTCATTATTTAGTTGTCCACTGTTTCACTGAGGAATTTTTCACGTGCTAAACATAGTGATCAAAGCCTGAATGAAACAGAAAATGAAGCCAGAAGCACTTTCTCCACCCACAGTCCTTTTCTTTTTTTTCCCTAGTAGTTTCCAGTGAAAGAAACAGTGTGCTTGTGAGTTGTGTAGTGAAATGTGCTGTAAATTCAGCTATGGCTGCGTTCCCTTCCACAGGAGGTAGTTGTCTTTGTTTCAGTATCAGGTCTGGTAACAAATTCAACTGATAGCTGGCAGAACTTTCTCTAAATAATTCTGATATTGTATTTTATTTTTTGTGGGAGTTTTTTGTTTTTAAATTCTGGGCTTGCTCAGCCACTGTGTTTTCCTGTGTGTGGAGTTCACGGCTGCATAGCTAAACTTCTCTCGTGCTCTGATAACATCTTGGATGCAGGCCAGTTCTCAAATTTTAAGCACATAGTTGTTTCCCTTAGTTGGACTGTTGCCAAAATTAGCCCAGTTAGCTGCTTCCATGTTCTTAGGTTGCCAGCTCACCTCCTTGAAGTAGCAGCTTTCCCCAGCCCAGGGGCCTTGAGTACAGAGGCACTGAACTGGATGCTGCAGCATGTCTTCTGCTGTCCGCATGTTCCGTAGCTTCTCTCTCACCTGCTCCCGACTCTTTCCTCAGCATGCTGTCAGTTTCTGGGGTCTGCCATCTTCTGCATTTGACTGTATCTGACCACGGCTTTAATTCCTATTAAGAGTAGATTTCAATTCTGAAACAGCCCAAGCCTTTAAGGGAAAGGATTAAGATGGCTGTGGATACAACTTTGGCCTGGTCAGGGTTATTGTTGAAGGCAAGGACTGCGTGGTCATGTAGGGAAGTAATACAGCTGGGAAGGGTGCCAGGAAAGGAAGCAGGACTTAATGGAAGGAGGAGAATGAAGCGAGCCTTGAGACCAAGGCAGGGTTTATGAATGAGAGCATTTATTCACACGAAAAGCCACCCATATGAGTAACAATTGTTGGTGCTGTAGACTGCTTTGAGCCATTTAAAAAAACAAAAAACAAAAACCAGTGCAGCTGTAATGTGACTTCTGTTGTTTGTGTGTGTCGTCTTACAGAATATTTTGGGAGGTGACTAGGGGCCAAACGGTTGCTACTTAAAGTTATCATAATCCCTGTAAGCCTCATTGAGCCAAACCAGCAACTGTCAAGTGAGGACAGTAACTATAGCTCGTGTGTCTGTCTCTGTGTTCTGATATTAGGGAAGAGAAAATGCACACCACTTTATTTTTTTCTCTGTGTAGTAGGGCTGGTTGTGGCTCTGATGCAGTGCTGCCATTTGGGTGTCTGCACGGCGACATGAGAAACAAATTGCTTGGGCTTAGCGGATGTCTGGAAGACTGCAGTCTGCACTCTTAACAATGGGCATAGGTGGTATGTTTGGATTTGGATGTTGCCTTGTGTGCCATGTACTTCCTGCCGTGTGTACTCTGCCAAATCTGTGCTTCAAATATAATACTGGGTATTTTTAATAAGTCGTGTAAGGAAGCGACCGTGACATCTGCCAACTTTGGCTTCTAAAGATCCTGTCTTATTTGCCTGTCTTCTTGTAGCTCTGTGTCTAGTAGGAGACTGAAGTGTATTCACATTTTATTTGGCTGGCTGTTCCTGCTTTGAATAAACCTTCTCTTCTCTTCTTCCCCTCCTCACCCCCATCCCTTTACATATGCTGCTAAGCATAGCATAAAACATATTAGCCAAGCCACAGAAGAGGTTTAGTAGTAGAAACAAGCAAGCGTACTCCTTTGTACAGACTGATTTTGCTTCCAGCTCACACTGAGATGTGAACTCTGGTCTTCAGTTCATGCAGCAGGATGAATCCAGTATTTCTAAACCATTTGAAATAGTCAGAGGATGTGGAGCTGTCTGTGGCATGTTAATAGTCTTTACTTCCAAGCAAAAAAGCACTTTAAAAAAAATTGATACACAAAGAATTTTGGTTTGAGGGGTTTCATTATTATTCATCGTGCAACTCTTTCACTTCATCCACTGAACTGCTAGTGCCAAAACAAAAACAAAACTGCTTTAGTGAGTCTTAAGATACTGAGAAATGAGCACGGGGTGGTTTTGCAGCACAGCCTAAAACTAAATAAATGTTTCTGCTCTGAGATTAAGTGAGAAGAAGAGATTTCATCGAGACAATACTTTTTGCAGTGATTTTGGTAGATCCTAGGGTATGGAATTAAAGCTGCAAGTCTGCCTCTGGAGTTTAGTAAAACATGTAACAGTGAACAAAATGTGAATTTTTTAAGTCCCTGTTCATCATGTTTGTAATGAAGATTCTCTTCCTTATTTGCTTTCGTTCTACTTGCACAGTAACATGTTTCTCCTCTTCCCTGCCTTCTCCTGAGAAAATCCATCACCAGAGCATTAGAGGAGATTCAGAAATAAACACCTTTAAATGGGAAGGGCTTCAGGATGAGTAAAACAACACATGGAGGGAACTTTCTGGATTTGATTTCCTGGTATTCTTGCTCCCTCCATTGCAGCAGTCTTGATGTTTTCACTTCACTGCTTTTTCCCAACAAAGCTTTGCATATCTTCTGTCACAGCAGATGCAGAAGTTCCTAGGGAAAGCCTCCTGAGCAGAGATCATGTAGCATCTGTGTCTGTGGGAGGCACTGTATAAAAGCTGCCCAGGGAGCTGATCGGGTCACTGTCCCTGGAGGTGTTCAAGGAACATTTAGGTTTGATACTGAGGGATATGGTTTAGTCAGGAAGAATTGGTGGTAAGTGGATAGTTGGACTGGATAATCTTGGAGGTCTTTTCCAACCTTGGTAATTCTGTAATTCTGAGCTGAATGGTAAGAGAGCCCTGCACTTTCTGAGAAGAGCGCTGCTGAGGTTCACTCCCCTCCTTCAGAGCATAGCAAGGTCTGATGGATGTATACTGGAAAAGAGGTAAGAAAGGGATGGGAAGTGAGGACACACAAAGTAGATGGCTACAGAGTCAGGCCTTTGTGTACCTAAAAGCTTTTGGTTTTAAACACTGGTGATCTTTCTCTGTAGTCTCTGATCCTATTAGGAACATAAGAGCCAGTGACTTAGGAACAGCCTAGTAACCGATACCTGCACTTGCCACTCTTTTCATCACCATGATAACAGAACTAAAAAGAAATGAGTAATAGTTTAAAGCTTAAAGAGGGTAGATTTAGGTTAGACATAAGGAAAAAGTCTTTTACAGTGAGGGTGGTGAGGCACGGGCACAAGTTGCTCAGAGAGGTGTTTGATGCCCCATCCCTGGAGACATTCAAGGCCAGGCTGCATCAGGCCCTGGGCAACCTGATCTATCTGTGGTGTCCCTGTTCATTACAGGGGAGTTTGGACTAGATGACTTTTAAAGGCCTTTCCAACTCTAAGAATTCTATGATTCCATGAATAGTATTTGTTTTTAAATGTAGTGGTCTGTAGCGAAGAAGCTGTATTTGCAAATGCTTCTGTGTTCAACGTGGAAGGAGACCGATTAGCCCCTTACAGTAGACATCCTCCACTTCAGTCCTTGCAAAATGCTGTCCTTAGCAGTTCCCTTTATCTATTTGAAGTCTGTAAGATCCTGAAATGATGGCAATGCTAGTCTTCTCCTTGAGCTGTGACCATATTGATGTGCAACCCGTGCTGTGAGGTTCAGGGAGGGGTACCCTCATTATTTCTCCTCCCTGAATGAATAATGTTTCTTATGAGCATACATTTAGTCTCCAATGAAATCTGAACTCAGAACTTGGAGGTTGAATCTGAACTCATTTGATTCTGCAAGATTCCTGAGTTTTCAGCGGGGTTAGTTCTAATATTTGTTTTGGAGGATCTTGTCAGACTCTTGAGGGCTGTGTAAGCAGATGCTGCTGTTTTTTATTAATTGCCATGTCAAAATAAAAGTACTCACTGAAGCTGTCAGACTAACTAGCTGTTGGGGGACAGAGGGAGTCATTTATCTGTTCTCTTGGGGGGGGGGGGTGGAGGGGAACCCAAAACCATTCTGGAGCCCTGGAGCTCACGCTTACAGTAACGTAGCTTGGGAAGTAAATCATGGAGTTCTCCTGCTGCAACCTCTTACTCTCCAGGTCTGGGTGGGAGATAGCAATGGCACTGTTCTGAGGAGTGCACAGAGGATAAGCACACAGTGAACTGGAAGCTCAAAGCGTTTGCGTGGTTACTTTAGATTCCCTCAAAACGATCTGTTTCTACAGAGCTTCACGAATTGAGATGGGTGAGGATCAGATTTGATCTTAATGTTTCCTCACAGTCAAAACTTTGCTGGGTAATTGTCCAAGGGAGAGTGAGTGTACTTGGGCTGGAGACCTGCTTGGTTTTATTAGGAATGCATTGTGACTCAGGGGTGTTACCTGAGTGATGGAAGGCTATGAAGGGCTATGGGATCTTGGAGGGGTTAAGCCAAGTGACAAGATGTGATCTGTGCATGGCTAAATCAGTCTTCATAGCATTTCTTCTATGAGTTAATTAGTCTCTTTCAGTTACCATGCATTGGGCTAGACACTTCCTGTTGTCCATTCTGCTTTTCTGAACATTGTGCATGTTTTGCTTCGGTATGGTCTTAGATATCTTATGCCTCTGACCAGCACTCGTGATAATGATTAATAGAGGACTTGCCAAAGAACCCGGTTGTTGTCTGTTCCCCTGCTCTTTCTCCCCAGAATCAGCTGAGCTGAATTAAAGTAAGCTTTGTAGTGTGTGTGCATGTGTATTTCCAATAAACTGAAGCTTCTCTAATATTCTTGAAAGAGAAATGGGTATATAATCCACAGTTCATTAACTATCATTTCATGCTAAGATCATTAGTGAATAAGTTCATCTGTCATATTCTTCCAGTGGAAAGGGCAATTTTATGGATGAACAGAGTATTAGAGCTCAGAACGATGCAAGTGTTTTGCATACACAATGCCCTAAATATCTGGGTGATGTTTATGCATTTCTGGCACCCCTTTGGGTTAAGCCAGTGCATAAAAATGTGCACCATGTGCATAGAACGGGAATTTGGAGCTGCCTGAAGCATGGCCTCTGGGATAGTTGGGTAGCTGTCAGTTTAGTAGAAGCTTCTTATTTCAAAGAGTTTGGGTATTTTGTACCTGGAAGAGCGGCTGCTGAATTCTTGGTTCCAAATGAAATCTCTGAGCAGAATGAGTGAAGATGACTTAACTGAGAGCACTGCACTGGAGGTGGTATATGGGATGGATATAGCATTCAGCTGCCATTTCCAGCCGTTAGATTTTTCTCCTCCGTCTTCATAGCAGGGATGACTGAGTGGGTCACAGTGCCTTGACTTAGGGCTGGATGCGTTTATTTCAAGGAATGGGAGACCATTTCAGTGGGGTATTTGTGACTTGTGAGTGCACCCTTGGCTTTGCTGTTTATCCAGTGTGTTTTTCCTTGTGGCTGATGGACTAGTAACTCCACCATGTTCTTGCTGTGTTTTGAGAGATGCCTCTGGATGGTATGACATGCATCTATCTCCTCAAACATAGTGATGAACTTATTTGTGATGTGATGCTTGGTGCTTTGAATGATATTTGCCAGCTAGCTTGTGAGACGATTAGGGAATTTTGGGTAGTATTTTCAGAAATGGCAGAAATACAAGCAGGAGTATTTGAGTGATGTAACATACCTGTGCCTTGGTGACCTGAAAGACATCGAGGGAATAACATCTGCTGACAAACAAGAGGCTGAAAAATCAAAAGTTAATGCTATGACATTTTAAACTACTGGGTATGTCATTTTCTAACAAAAAAAGCTTTCAGTAATGATTAAATCTACAGTATGGTTCTATCTCCTATCTTCGTCCTTAGCCAAGCCAATAAAGAGGTCTGTATTTAAAATGGAAAGAAAAAGCCTTCTGGCTTTGAGCTTGTTAGGATGTGAGATTTATTTTTAAGTTTACCTCTGCCATACTTGCTGTATTTGTCTGTATGACTCAAATTGCATCCACCAATTTAGATCTACTGAAGCATGAGTGACTTGGAATTAAAAAATCTGTGGTAAAATGGTAGACCTGTCAATGAATAAATAATGTTGATATATGCTTATAGTTCTTAGAAATAATTCCTCAACCGTATAATTGGATAGACAGGAACTGAAAAGATTGCTTTTAGGGGTCTGAGATTTTTTTTTTCCCATTTAAATTGGTACAGTCTAAAGAAAGCCCCCTAAGTCTCTAGAAGAGATTTTCATGCTGAGATAGGGCTTTTTATTTCTGTCTTTAAAATCTTGTCTTACTATGAAAGAACTTATTCTGTAAAACCTAACAAGCAATAATGGATCTGCAGGGCTACCAGGTAACAAGCATCAAGTCAGCTGCAAGGCTTAGGTAGTACCAGCTGACTGAACTCGTCTTTAAGTTAGAAACTTTGGAGGGTTTGAAAAAAAAGGCAATGGCTGCAGGCATTTAAGTAAACAAAATCCTTTAAAAAGTATGTATGCATTCCTTAATCCATGCTGTATTTTGCTTATCCTGTTCATCTGTGTGCTTTTGTGATCTCTGTTGTAGTAGTCTATTGTAAGCCTTGTGTGGCAGCAGGGACCTCCATATTCTACAGACTGTATGTAAACAAATCATAAGGTCTCTGCCCTCCTTCCGTTAGGAGCTCTTGCTTTTCCAAGTAGAAACAAATAGTTGCTCTTTTTTTCACGTTAGGAAATCTTGTTCTGTGGGCATTTAAGGTAGGTGGGAAGAGTAAAATTGGAATGGTGCTTGAAGGTGTACCTTCACGGGTGGGAGTGACCATCGCAGCCCAGCGTGATGTTCTAAGTGTGAAATGTAAGGATGCTGGCTCCTCCAGGATACCAACACTAATTTCTTTCTCTTTGTGTGTGTGTGTGTGTATCTGTATGTTGTTTTTTTCCTTACCCAGCCCCTTCTATGGAGAAGACTTTTACTGTGAAATTCCTCGGACCTTTCGCCATCTGTCATTTTATATTTTTGACAGAGATGTTTTTCGGAGGGATTCCATCATAGGTATGTGATCGTATACATTATTATTTTCATTATAGCTTACTTCTCTTGGACTTTTAACTATTAGATCATATATAGTCTTAAGAGTTGGGATCTTGCTATGTCTGACCATGACAGTGGTAAGTAATGCTCAGTATTCTCCTTTTTGTCAGATGACAAAAGCGCCTTGGGTGTTACACATAAAGAAGGCTGGGAGATAAATGCTATTTGTTATGACAGCAAAAGCAGATTGCTGTTTAATCAAAATAGTCAATAAAGCACCACCTAAATGTTGCAACATCATTTTTTACTGTAAACTTTTTAAATGCAGAGTCTTCGGTCTTGCAGTACTATAGGGTTCACTACAGTTACCTGCATGAAACGTTGTTAAACTGTGACCACAGTAATGAGATGCAGAGTAATAGATACTGGTCGTAGGTACTTGCAGCACAATGGTGACAGATTTTTATAAGCAGTGTTAGAGCAAGCTGTTGCTTACTTTGGGCAGGGTGTCTGCCAGATATTATTTGCCTTGCATTTGTCTTGCAGCAAACTAGATAAGACTAAATTTATCTCTGTAGGGATAAAGCTCTTGTAAAAACCTCTAGAAGTTTAATAATTATCTCTGAGAGGAACAGTTTCCATTTAAAGTTATTTTGACTGTTTTTCATAGAATCATAGAATGGCTTGGGTTGAAAAGGACCTTGGAGATCATCTAGTTTCAACCCCTCTGCTGTGTGCAGGGTCGCCAACCACTAGACCAGGCTGCCTAGAGCCACATCCAGCCTGGCCTTGAATGCCTCCAGGGATGGGGCATCATTTTTGCTTACTTGTTTTTTTTTTTTTTTTTCCTCTTTCTTTTTAATTTCAGTTTGTCATTTTTAATTTTGAAGTCATGCCTGGCTGTCATTTAAAAAAAAATATATATATAGTATGGCTGTAGCTGTGTGTATGTTTTGTCAGAATTCCTAATGAGGAAATTGTCTGATGCTGAGCAAGTGCGTATAATGCTATAAAAAGCAGTAATGTTAATATGCCTAAAGTTGTGATGCTGATCTCTCTGTATATGTCTTTACATTATACTAGTATGTCATGCAGTTGCTAGCTACTTCTTTTTGTTCAGCTTTTTGTTTTACATTTTACATACCCACTAAGGAATTCTTTGTCACTAATTGGGATCATCTGTGTATAGAACTTAGCAGTTTTCTTCTTTCTTCTTTTTTTTCCTTTGACCTGCCTGTCAAAGACATGGATTTTGAAAAGTTGGTAAGAGCCTTAGCTTTGAATTCTTCTTTTTGAGGATTTTGCATTTTACACCACAGTGAGACTTCTGGTGATATTCGCTGTCCCATGTCAAGTTAGTGGAAACTGTTTGAATTAACCTTCATTAAAGGAGTTCTAAGACAAGATGTTGTTCTCTGTTTCATATAACATGTTAATCTACTGTTAAGTATTCTGTTATTTTCAGATATATCAGTTTACTTTAAACTGAGGCTTTCTCTTAGCTGTGTACTGTTGATGCGTGTATGTATTTAAAACGAGTAAATACACATTTCCCTCAGTCACAAATAAGAATCGACTATCATGAATTAAGGACTTTCTTGTTTCTCGACCTGTTCACATTCTGCTGAATTTCCAAAGTAAAACTTGACAGTTAAACCAAATTTCACAGAAGCATAGAATATCTCGAGTTGGAAGGGACCTACAAGTACCATCGAGTCCAAATTCTGACTCCACAAGGACCACCCAAAAATCAGACTGTATGACCGAGAGCTCTGTTGAAATGTCCTGTGAACTCTGGCACTGGTGGCCGTGCCCACTACCCTGGGCAGCCTGTTCCATGCCCACTGCCCTCTGGTGCAGCCCCTTTCCCTAACCTCCAGCTGCCCCTCCCCTGACAGCTCCATGCCGTTCCCTCGGGACCTGTCGCTGTCACAGAGAGCAGAGCTCAGCGCTGCCCCTCCGCTCCCTTTGAGGAGCTGCAGCCGCCCTGAGGCCTCCCCTCAGCTCCTCTGCTTTGGGCTGAGCACACTGGAGGGCCTCAGCTGCTCCTCATAAGTCTTTCCCCTCCAGACCCTTCAGCCTTTTCGTAGTCCTCCTTTGGACACTCTCTAACAGCGTTATGTCCTTATGTTGTGGCACCCAAGCCCACACGCAGTGCTGGAGGTGAGGCCGCACAGAGCAGAGTGGGACAGCCGCTCCCCTCGCCCGATGGCAGTGCTGGGCCTGGTACACCCCAGGGCATGGTTGGCCTTTGGCTGCCAGGACACACTGCTGGCTCACATTCAGGTTGCTGTCAGCCAGAACCCCGAGATCTTTTTGTGTGGGGGTGCTCTCCAGCCTCTCATCTCCCCAGTCTGTATCTAGATCCAGGATTGCCTCTTCCCAGATGCAGAATGCAGCACTTGTTTAACTACATGTGGCTGGTGACTTCCCAGCCTTCTAATTTGTCAAGATCTCTCTGCAAGGTCTCTCTACCCTCCAGGAGAGTCGAGGGCTCCTCCCAACTTGATGTCCTCAGCAAAGTTACTTAGTATGTCTTCAAGTCCTGTGTCCAGGTCATTGATGAAAACATTAAAGGGACCTAGCCCTAAAATTGAGCCCTGTGGAACCCCACTAGTGAGTCCTGATGTGACCCTCATTTACTATTACCCTTTGGGCCTGACCCATCACCCAATTGTTCACGCACTGCATCAAGTTTTTGTCTAGCTGCCTGCTGGATGTTTTGTCCAGAAGGGTACTGTGAGAAATAGTATTAAAAGCTTTACTGAAATTCAAAATATAACCTAAATCCAGGTTGCCTTGGTAGGAGGGTTTCCAGCTGGCAGACTGTATTACCTAAGCACTAGAATGCCTTTTGCTTTTAATTTGAGAATTACAAATTCTTAGTATGATGCTTGGTGCTTGTAACTTTACTTCTTGAGGCAGGGAGTTATGTCTGCTATTTTAGTATGCTAACCCAGTCTTGGATTACAAATGTTCAGAAATCCATTTAGGTAAAATTTATGTTTGTTTCTGAGGAAGAGCATGGTGAAAGATCTTAGTGAGAATACCAAGTAAATACAGTACAGTAACAGACAAAGCTGTGGGCCCAGAGCACTTCCCTTAAGAAGCAAGAATTCCATCTTCCAGGCATAGTGAAATAAGTCAGTTTTACTCTGCAGAGCTACATGGTAGCAACTTAAACTACCCATTACTGAGAAAATGCTTTTGCACAGGAAGAATTCCTAGTTGTGTCCAGACATGCATATACTTTGCAGAAAAAGCATTTGGTAAAGTATTAGGGTGGAGGTGAGATAATTGAAAATGAATGTTTAACTCTGGTGTATGCATCCTGGGGAGAAAGGAGGTCAGTTTATGATTTTTGAGTGAGCTTTGGGAAAGCTTTTTGGTCTCTCTGATCTCCAGTTTTCTTCTTGTAACATGGAGGCAATACCGCCTTTCTTTCAACTTCTCAGTTTCTCATTGTTGAAGTCATCTCATCTCCTATGTGTCACTGGTTTTCTGCAGCTGCAGTGGCCCATGAGTTGGCAGGGCATGGGCTGGTATTTTTCTTGCTAAGGGCTTTACTTTCTCTCAAAACAAGGGTTTTTGAACACTTGACACAAGCCAGACCCATGAAATTGCCAACAGAGAAGTGCAAATTGTCTCCTTTTCTCCATGTTTCCTTAGTTCCTGTTTTAATAATCAAGCTCTGACATTGGAGGGCAATTCTTCAGGAGCTTCTGGAGTAATCTTCTCTGAAAGCTGCTGAGAGCAGCTTGTGAAAAGAAAAACTTGCAGAAGATACAGAGAGACCTTTTTTGGATTCTTGAAAGAGTGATTGGGTTAGATTTAAAAAAAAAAAAAATTCTGGTTTTTAATACCTCTTCAGGGAAGTGAGTTCCTGCATTGTGTAACTTTCTTTTTTTTTGTATGCATTCGTATGCAGAATCCATATGTAGGCAGACTGATGCCTTTCTCTACTCATCTAGCATTAAAAGGCAAAATTCCAGTGTTGCTGATTTACACTGAGATTTTACAGTGCATATTAAGCTACTGTAGTCTGAGTTTTCCCTCTTCTCCATCTTCTCTTCTCCTTCCTTATCATAGGCATGTTGTGAAGAGCATTTCAAAGATGTGGAAATGTTACAAATATCTGAAAGGCCCTGGAGAGAAGAAAAAACCAGAATTACTGTCACCTTCTGATACTAATTCTATAACTTTTGCTTGTAATTGGAAAATGTTCTGGAAGGAGAACCTTGCTCTGAAGTAACTGCATGGGGTTACTTTCTGGTTATTTATCGAACAGGAATCATCAACAGCAAAGCTAAGTTGTGGAGGTTTTGGTGGGCTTTTTTTTTTTTTGCATGACAGAATTAATTTATAGGACCAAACTGTGTGTTATTTAAAAGGAAGAGCTACTCTACATGAATTTTCAGCTTAATCTTAAGAGACTTTTTCCTGAGGAGACTTGAGTAGGGGAGGTGAGGAAGAGGTCCCTACTGAAAAAGTTTGATTAGCGTAATGCTGGAATAAGCTCTTCTCCACTGAAATGCCGAGTCCTATGAATAGGGGCCCTTTGTTTGCCTTACAGAGATTGACTGTTGTATTATGTCATCGTGAGACATTTCTGCTGAAGAAAATGTGGTTACCCATGCTCATCCAGCAGTGAACTTTCTCAAAGAAGGGAACTGGGGGTTGTGTCTTCCATCTAGGGAGACTAGTTTTAAGTTCAGATGTTTCTTAGCTTGTGAATTTGCCTGTGTTTCCTGTGTGATACGGTATGTACAAGACATCTGCTTGCATTGTTTGTTTGGCTGGTTTTGAGTGGGTTTCAAGAGGGAAAGAGAGAGAATGTCTGTGCGTGTGTTACAGCGGGTGAGAATTTGTTAAGTAGTGATTTTTATTTTTATTTTTTAAGATGGCTGGCTGGTAAAGTTCCTTTTGAATCACTATTTAATTTTGCTAGAACTTTCTCTTGATGCTGCAGTCCTGCTTTCCAGGGTGACTGGAGCTCAGAGATGGCATGTTGTTATTTATTCAAATATGAAGTACAAGTTTGTGATGATAAGTTCTGTGACATTCAAAATGCAAGTCTGCGTGTGACAGATGAGAATGCTTAAGCTACCAAAACCGGAAGGAGTGGGGGCAAGAAAATGAAAAACAAGAACCCCCTGAAACCTCTGATAGAAACTTCCGAGGAGAAGCAGGCATATTCAGAAACTGGAACACGTGTAGCAGATATGTTTTTGGAACATACTGAAGTGTTTTGGCATGCAGGATGGGAGGATTGTTGAGATACAAGATATCTTTGACTTTGCATGTTTGTTTGTTACATTTGTGTTTCCCTGATGATAATTTGCTAAGTCACGTAGCTTTGTTAGCTAAAAATACAGATCTGGAACAACAGTGTCTTGGAAGAATTTTGGATACCAGTCGAAATGCAAATATAAGGAAGAAATGCACATATGATTTGTCTTTTCTTGATATAATGTGAATGTACAGTTACTGTGCAGATAAATTAGCCTTAAGTTGTCTGTTGATAATGTGCGCCTTGACTGTTAATGGCTGAAGCTTGATATCCTGATATGTATAGAATGTTGAGATGCCTTCAGTAGGAAAGGTACTACTGAAAGTAAAGGTAAATCATGTTTAAATTTAGATACTTTTTTTGGTTTGTTTTCAAATCATTAAGTAGGAGTAGTAGCTCCCTGCTCCCCAGCACTTCATTTGTTTTGGTAACAGATGCATGTAACTGACTTGCTAACATCTATATAAAGCACGATCCTGAACAGAATAAAATGGAGTTACTACGAAGCTCCGAGGGAAAGAAAGAAATTTACTTGATCAAATCATGTCCCTGTTACTGCACTGGGCAGTATGAACTTTCTTTCATATGCCTGGGTTACTCCTGACTGAGGGGAAGGCTTGGTTGCAGTCCTAGCGAGTGTGAAATTTTACTGAAAAAAAACCAAGCATGTCACATGCCTAAGCTCTTCAGTGCAGGGGCAGAAGGCTAACAGAGAGAAGATTAAAAAGTCATTCTGTTAATTACATTTACTACAACTCACTGCTGTAAGCCACTTTTATAGAGGTTATTAGGTGTGCTGTACACCAAATTGAAAGTCTTGGGGCCTCTGTATTCTGGTAGGCTGTAACTGTTTTCCTTGCTTAATACTAGATGAGGTGAAGCAAGTAAGGCAATAGAAAAAAAAAAAGTGCCTACAGAGGTAATTAAACTTAGATACTCTAGGCTAAATTAGATGAAACCGAATTGTAGCTGATAGACATTCTCACAGAATGAGAACACCCTGGAACTGAAAATTGTTTGAGGTTTGCATGTTATAGGTGACTGTGCCTTTGTAGAGTTGCCGCTACAAGCAAGCTGTCTATTGCTTTTGGGTAATTGTTGCCAAACGTAGCTGAAACATCATCATTTGAATATTTTTTTGGATTTAAAGGAGAATTGAAAAAGAATCTTCTTGCTAACCTATGCTTCTTGATAGGTAAGCGAGGGAAAGATCTTCAAATACAACACAAAGTAGAGGTCGATATTGTAGTAGAAGACTGTTCTCTTTGTCCTCTGCTTAGGCAGAAGTCAAAACTTGGTTTACTATTTCTGTGGTGTACTGTTGGATGACATGGGAATGATATCTACTCGGTGTGGTATAAATATAGCTACTAATGAAATAAAGGAAACAGATGACTGTGTCCCACAGTGACAAGTCTTGGAAAACTGTAAACTGGAATTATCCTCAGAAGATTCTCTACAGTTGTGAAGAAAGCCTAAAATAAACAAATTATTCTGCAGAGAATAATTTGTTAGGGTGCACTCACAATATCTTTTAGCATAACAGATGATCGTAAAAGCAGGAAAACAAAATTGAGCCTTTCAAAAATGCATATTTTTCCTTTTTCCTCCTACAAGTGCATATTATAAGCAAAACTTAGAACCTGGACTGTCCTTTTACACAGTCTCCCATTCTTACCAAATGACAGTATTCATAATGCCTGCATTTGAGATATCATAGATTTATCCTTCCATCACAAGCATAACTCTAGCTAGCATAGATTGAGCTGGGCTTGCTGTGTTTTCTTCAGTACATATCTCAGAACAAGGAGATGTTACGTAGCCTCTGCTGGGTTTGTGTCTTGCTTGAACTAAGAAAAGACTGAGCCTGTGAAGACAACTCAATAGCAGTGGCTGCTGGTGGGAGTACCTGGAAGAGGCTGATGCTGGAGGACTTGGTTGTCCAGTGCAAGCAACATGCTCAGGGGCGTGACCGCCTGCTGGAGCCAAGGCAAATGACAGTGACTGCACTTCAAGGGGGATAAGCCATGGACTAGCTATACCACATTTCTCAAATGTAGATTCATTAAAAGGACCCAGTCAGCGGCTGGCAGAGAGCGTATCCCAGTGTGGTTATGCAGCTGGTTCTTCAAGGAGGTGGAGAGTAGAAATTGTGATATAAGGCAGCAAAGCTAACATGGTAGAGGGTAGTCCATGCAGTGCAGCACCATACTTCTTTTAAGGTTAGAAGCTATGTTTTAATCACAAGCCTACTCTTCTCTGCCTTATTATTCAAGACAAATCCCAAGAAGGGGAAAAATGGGAATCAGAAGTCTTATGTTCTTATATTTGCACTAATTATTCAAAAAACAAATGAAAGTGGGGTTGTGAGTGTAGTCTACCTCAGTCCTCTTTGTAGGCTATACTGCTGCTATGCTGGAAGTGTCCTGCCATTGTCACCACTAATTCTTAGCAGTGGTAGCAGGTGGCCTGGTAGTACTTGCTCTTCATGGTGCACAGCACAGGAGCCGGGAAGGAGCCATTCTGCTGCTTCTAGGGCTCTTTGTCCTTCTGTTGCCTCTGATTCCCATTATTATCTTTCTAATCCTCAACCAGAGAGATGACTTATATCAATATTTTCCCATGTTGTGGGAGGGGTAAGCAAATTTGTAGAGTTCTTGAGCAGTGCAAGACCTTTCTGTCTTACAAATTTTTCTATTTCATGACAAATAATCGTTTATAAGGATAATTATAAAATTCCACATAGTCTGGAATAGTTAGCAGTGCTTTTTGGCTGGAGATTTCAAGGTTATGGAAGCCTTTCACAGCCTAAAATGCTGATTAAAAACAAATCAGAATTGAAATTAGTCTTTCCAGCTGATGAAAGTGATTCTCCTTGTGCGCCCTCAGATCAATTATTTTAAATGAATTCAGTGATATAGTGGCCTGTGTACTTAGCAGAAAGTAACTTCTGAACTGGCCCCCATGACCTCTTACTGCCTGATATTGCAGGACATAGGAGGTGAAGTAGTTTCTACTCAGACCTTAGAGAAGACTGAATTAATTAGGCATTTGGGACCTCTTAACATGTGACTCAGACCTAAGCCTTTGCTATAAATTATATATAATATCTATAATTAACAGTACTACAGACAATGTTAATGGAGGATATTGTATTAAAAAACATTGCATTTTATTGCTTCAGCTCACTTGGCAGCCATATGCAAAGTTTCATTGTTTTCAGCATGTAGGTATCTCAAGATAATTTAAAGAGAAGATTCTGGAGCTGTTGAAATGCTGTCTTTCCGGGGTTCTGTAAAAATAAATGTCAGGTGATTTTTCAGATGGAGCCTCATGCCCTTTTAAAATGACAAACTCCAGTCCTGTTGCAGTCTGACTTCTTTTTCTGCAAAGGAATACATCTTTAATTAGCCTAGGAGCTGGCAGAAGTGTTCAGATCCCTCAGCTGTGAGGCAAACACTCTGCAGGTCTGCAGAAGAGTATTAAAAGGTGAGGTGTAATCCTCAAGTTATTGCCTAGTCCTTTTGTCACCAGCCCATAGCCCGGAGAGAAGGTTGCTATGGCTGGATGGAGAGTGCTGGAGCTGAGTTACGAACTCCACGCTAGTCTTGGTATGGAAATGTTAAGCTCTTAATTAAGCCCAGAGAAGTGCAAGGGCAAGCTATTGGCCTGCATTGACTTGCCTGGGAAGAGCATTTGGAACTCCAGTGAGGGACAGGCATAGAGGGTGCACTGTGCTCACGACACTTTCTCAGGAGGTGAGGCCAGAAATCTGTCTCTGTTGCGTATTTCTGCCTCTGTGCCCAAATTACTAACCTTCTCCCACCACCTATCTTCCCACTGTGTCAATATGACATGAGTTGTCAAGCAGGTCAGTTGAAATGATCTATGTGTTAGCCCACACATGACCCCTGAAACTTATTTGCTCCTACCTTCTCCTCCTCCAATATGTTTATTTTTGTTGTTTGGTGTTTTTGAAGTTGAATTGGTTTCCTCGGCAATTTCAGTCCGGCATGCTGTAAGGATGAAAGTGCAAGGTAGTGAAAGGAAAGGTCTTTGCACCCTTAGGACTATAAAGGCCCTGAGTAGTGCCTTCATTCACGACGTGCTGGCTGTGTGTTTGGAAGAACAGGTTGCTGGTGCTTTGTTTTTTCTGCTAAGGAGATTCCCTGGAGGAGGGCGTCAAGTGTGGAATGTCACATCTTTGTTTTGAATGCAAGGCTTAGGATTTAAACTGCCAGTGAAGATCTGTTGTGTGAATTTGGGGAATATAGAAAAGTGACTGCGGTGTGGATGAAGAACATGCAGAAGAGTGTGTGGATTGCCCCATGCTCCCCCAGCCTGAGGTCCTGGTGAATACTGGACATTGGGAAATGAATTAGTTCAGATTAGAAGAATGCTTTTAGTTAATCTCTGTTGGTTGAGAAGATGATTTACTTTTAAAACCTTGTAACTAAAGTGACTAAATATCACTCAGCATGCTCTTCTGTCTCCTGCCTCCTCCCGTGCAGTGTCTAAAAGCATGGGCTAACATAGGCAGGCTTTCTGCAGCCCTGGGTGGCTCTGAGGAAACCAGCATAAATGATGGGTTGCCTCAGAGACAAGATTTGGAGTCTGTCACTGCTGTCTGGCAGCAGCCCATGTTTTGAGAAGGAGTGTGGTGCAATAGGTTGAGTTTGGGAGCGTGCTGAGGAATCTCAAAGAGAAAAAGTCCTCTAAGTGAGCAGCAGTAAACCTTTTGGACCTCAGGCATCAGATTTATCTTCAAGGAGAACCACAGGCCTTTACCACATGGTATCAGCGCAAATGACAGGTGCCAACAGCTTCTGCTTGTTTGCCTAGAGTTAACCTGGTTCTTCTGAGCCCAGAATTTGTTTGGGCTGCTGCGTTGGCCAACTGGAGACCAAGCAAGGCTATAGGGAATGGGGCGGGACCCAACTGTCCTCAGTGCTGGCACTGGGCCTTAAAGAGCCTTGTGATGCCAAAGTGTGGCTTGGGTAGGCATGTGGACATGGCCCCTACAGACTGGGAGTTATAAATAGACATTCTGTAGGCTGCTGCTGTACATAGAATTGTTAAACAGGACAGGTTAAACAGTCCAACCTGTCAGTAATATACTTTTATGTACGTTTAGACTAGCTGAAGCTTTCTTTACTCTCCACCAACCCCCACCAACACACACACATTTTCCCACTAGATTTTTCTTCTTTGTGGATCACTTGGTATACAGTGAAAAGCACTGGATTCCATCCAGCCTGGCCAATAACTTTCACTCGTTAATAAGAATTGCTTGTGTGCAGAGCAAACAGTCCTCTTCAGTTTCCTAATCAAAACAGTTGTGTGCCATGTTAACCCTCTTGGAGCTGGAGGCGCAGATTGCTGTGCTGCCTACCTGCTGATCATGCAGTCGGACCTGCGTGGGTTGGCTTTGCCATCCCGAATTTATAGAGCCCATGCTAAAAGAGAGGACAGTGGTCATACCTTTTCAGCTATGTACAGGTGCTGATGTTGCTGAAATCATCCCTGAGCTTTCTACAAGGAGCCTCCCTTTGGGGGAGGAGATGGGGTGAAAGTGATTGAAAGATACTGGCAACACACACCTGTGAAGTGTGTGTTACCCTGCAGTCAGGTGAGGGATTTCTGCAAGAGACTAAAGAGTATGGCAAGGATAGCAGGCACTGAAAGTAAACAATCTCTGATAAAATCCACAGCAATTATTGAAAAGTCATGCCTTTAAACATATTCCTCTGACCTTTAGAGAAACTAGGTTACACAAGTACTACTGTAGTTGGAGAATACAAGCAATAGCTGTGAAAATACACAGCCATCATTACAGAGGTTCTCAGCAGAATACCTTCATGTCTTCTCTTTAGCACATTTCACGTTTAACCTTTCAGCCGTATTGCTTTGTAGGTCTGTATAATTCACTATTTTTCTAAGTAATTTCAATCACTAGTCCTGCATTTGCGGTGCACTTAATCTGCTATGGTAATCTCTAGTGTAAAGCTTACTAGGAGATGGATCTGGTAATCTGCAAAGGATGAGAAGGGGAGGAGCGTGCTGGGGGCAGAAGGAGCAAGGTGTGGGAGAAGCGGGGCAGAAGCGAGAGCAGAAACCATGTCGGATGCTGAGGAGGGCAGCCGTGGTAGGGTGGCAGAGCTGTTTAGAAACTGGGACTGAGAGTCTGGAAACTGTCACCAGAAGTAGCCTGAGTGTGCCGGAAGAATGCAGCAGCAGCTGGCACAGAGTGCACAGAAGCAGCCCAGCAGATGGGAGGGCCAGGGGGAACTCTCCAAGGCAAAGGCCAAAATTTGAGGGGATGGAGGAGCATAATATCACGGTTACTTTGAGACTTACAGAAACTTCTAGATTTCAGACTCTCAGTCGAGCTGCATGGATTTGAGGAGCCTTGGAAACCCGTCTTTTAATATGACTGTGTCACTTGGCCTATTTTGTCTGGCAGGATTTGATTAAAGAAAGTCTCTATTTCTGCAGCAGAGCAGCAGTTATGAGCTGTATGCAACTGACCCACTCTAGCAGAAAGGTCTGCTACCAAACCATGCTGCCAAAAAGTGGCTTTCTTGATCCCCACGAATATCAGTTGCTGTCCTGGATTCTTTCATTTTGAACATGGTTCCTCAGGCACTGAGTACACAGCACCCAACCCAAAGCTGCTTCCAGAGGGGCACATGATCCTCAGGCATGCCGTGCTCCGCTTTGTATATACAAAGAAAGAAGCTTGGAAGAAGTTTTGTTATCCCTCTGAGAGTGCTTTACATAATGCCCGAGAGGCTGGACAAGATGAAAGTTCCAGCTTTACCTATGTGTTAGCCCCTAGCTTGCATATACCTTAATTCACTGTATGGAACTGGCTTCTGTTGCCATAACTTCCAAAAAAGCAAATTGAGCGGCAGTAAGAGGAGTTGAAAAAGGTGTGGGGAAAAGCTCAACTGTATTTTCTCTCTCAACAGTTAGAATTAGTGTGTGAGTGGTAGTAGTTGGGTGGCCCTGGCTGTGGGATATGAGCCCTGCAAGGCTTAGATGGGTGCAGTTGGTACATCTTTTACCACTTAGAGTGGCAAAGTGACTGGGTCTCAAATGCAGATCTGGGAGTCAGCTGTGACTTGGCATCTCCAGTTGCTGCACCTCTCTTATGAAAATACAGTAAAATGTTGTTTTCAAGAACAGCGTGCTTGGAACTTTATTTTGGGATTCTTACAGGCATCTGCATCAAAAACCTCAAACAAACACCTTCCCTGTCAACCTCCAACCATTTTTGATCTTCTTCCACGTTTAATTGTCACGTCAAAGAAGTAATAATATTTTTACTACAAGCGTGCTTGCAAACTCATCCACACAGCACAGTGCTTCAGTCTGTGATGTGAGTATGATGATAGGAATGTTAAAGTCTTTCATAATATGAAGTGGAAAAGGTGTTAATCGGAGAGAATTATGTATTGTTTGTATTAAAAAAGCAAAACATGCTCTGAAGAAGTCTTTCCTTGTTCTGAAGCATTTTTTGAGTAGTCCATTAATCAGTGTTTTAATCCTGTTTTTTGATGGAAATGTACTTTAGGGGAGCTATAGCATGTCTTAAACTGTGCTTCTGGTTTGTTTTATTTACAGGAAAGGTAGCTATTCAGAAAGAAGATCTGCAGAAGTATCATAACAGAGACACCTGGTTTCAACTCCAGCATGTTGATGCCGATTCAGAAGTACAGGTGAGGTGACCTTGGCAAAGGAGTGTTTGTAACAGGGCCATGTAGTAGCTTCATGGGTTCCGTGGCTCAAGGACAGGTGTGTTGCATCACCACAAAAGAGAAGTATTGCTCATTAGTATGGACTGTGTTTCATTGGTATTTGCAGCTTGTGTGGGGTGTCTGTGCACAGGCTGAATTGTGAGTATGCTTAAGTCAATGGGGCCCGAATTCTGCTCACAGAAATAATGAAAACTTAGTGAACTACCAGGATTACTAATACAAGGAAGAGCGTGGTTATCTGCTAGGTATCAAATAACCTCAAAACTTTATAAATAACTGTTGATTCCTTGGGGAGTTGAGCCAGCTTGAAGATAGTACCTGCACAGATACTATCTTAAAGGATTATATAGGCAGGTTGCCACAGGAATGGCAACAAGTACATCTCAGACAACAAAAAAACAAACAAACAAACAACATAAAGCAAAATACCTATTCCTTGCCAGATTTCTGGGCCCTGCTCCAAGCTGTTGGAGTGCTGATGATAATGCTGCTTTACCTCTACTTAGAGTTTGGTACTTGCAGACACTGGTGCACAACACAGCTCCTCTTTTTATGCTTGTTGTAACCTCTTTTGAAAAGATTCTGATTTCTCTTATATTGTTAGGTCTTGTGAATACAGTCATTATAGCAAAACAAGAAATTAAAATGCTGTAGCAGAATATTAAGTGTATATAATTCGGTTACTTTACTATTTTTTCTATTTAAAAACAGCAACAACAACAAAACAATAAAAACCAAACCCACTTTTGAACCACAGTGTTCACTTAGGAGTTCAGATATTGTCTCCAACAATCTCCAGTAAATTTAATGGGAAATGCTGCTTAGGTAAGTGTGTGCTAGGGTTAGAAATCACATAATGGCTTTTCAGTTTGCAAACGGGTCTGCCCATACTAGGTCAAAAAATGACACACTGCACAATCATTGCAATATGTAGTGTGGTTGTGTATAGTGAAGCAGGTGCAATAACATATTCAAGGGTAGGTTTTCTGTTTATTTGGAGTGACAGATAATAAACTGTTGTACACATGATGCAAAGAAAGCCTCATGACAGCCTGTTCAGTTTGTAGCATTCTCTTGTAGAATATCGATCCTCTTTAATGCCACATTTCAATGCCAGTGGTGATGGAAAGGCTTTTAATAGCCTTTTAACATTGAAGTCTATTTCGTTTACCCTCGCCTCCCTTTCTCCTTACCCCAAAGCCTCTTGTGACAGTGACTTTAGAACAATAGATTTAGTGTTTATTTCCTGCTGGAAAAAGTCTTTCCCTTTATAATGTATCAGTTGAAAAACACTGATATTTGGAATAATCTTCTGCATAGTTTATTTTGGTGTAACGTTTATGCAGAATGAGCTTGAGGGATCTCTTTAGACCCGGGGTACTTTCTAGGACGGCACAGGTAATTTAGACTGTGAACTGAAATGTTTGCAGTCAGTTTTTGGAGAGAAGAGGAGCACGATGTTTGCTGGAAAGCATATTCCCTGGTTGTAACAGCACAGTTTATCACTTCCACCGTTTCTTTACAAGAGCCCAAGGGTTAAAAGCAATTTCTGCACTCTGTGATAAATATTTATTACAACTAGTTTAACAATGAATGGCACTCTGATGGTTTTATCCACTTACTTAATTTTTCCACAGTCCTTATATTAAGTAGCCTATATGAGGGCTTTGTGCTTTCCGAAACAGTGGGAGCAAATTTGTAAGTATTTTGTAGAAATTCTTATGTATAGGAAGATAGCCAAATGAATGAGTATTTTTGTTTGTGTTTTTTATACTTGTGGTATGTCAGTATACAACCTTTTCCTGAACACTTACTTCTGCATTTATAAGAGAAAAGAGTATTTGTCATGTTAAGTATGCAGTGTTACTCAGTTTTTCTCCCATTTTAAGGAAAATCATTAAGGACATTTTAGGTGGTTAATACTTGTAATGAATCATACTAATCCTAATAATCAGAAAGTTATTTTAGTGTGGCAACTGTAGGTTTATCATTCTAGCAGTTATCCCCATTGGCCACATATCTAGGGGATAAACACTGAAATGTGCCAGGAAGTGCCTGAATCTTACTTCTCTTTTAGTCAGTCAGTGACCTTAATACTATTTTCCATGTCATAGAGCACTTTATGGCTATTTAGTTATGCATCAGAGCACTGCATTGAGGCAAGCTACTGTCACTCCCACATGATGAATATAGTGAGAACTAAGTGTCAATGAGAGTGTGACCTGCTTGAGGTCATACAAGTCAGAGTGATGAATTTAAAACAAACAAAACAAAACAATAAAAGACTGGTTTCTAATTCTCTCTAATCGTTGGGCCATGATATGAAAGAAGCTCATGTAGGCGTTAAGCTCATGTAGAATTGTTGTTTGCCAAGCCTGAAAATATCCAGGTTTTAGGCACACCAAACAGCACAATCAGAAATTGCAAACCAGCTTACAAACAGTGGATTATTAAAGTATTAATGAAATATTAATGATCTTGGGTGCCTTGGTTCTCAGATGCCCTGCTCTGGGACACGTTCGGCCTTATTATTGAGAACAGAAGGATTGACTTGAAATTGTGGATAACAGCATTTCTTATGTAAAACTGCTATTTTTAGCTGGCTATCTGCAGTTTAATATGTATAATGAAAATTTTGTTACTGACATGGTTTGGACTTCACTTCTGTGAGTTACGGAAGTGATGCATATTTTCAGATGGAAATACTTCTCTCTGTTTTCACACATAGAGACTGATATGCAATAGGAAAATGACTTTCTTTTTTGCAAATGTAAATGAGTAGCAATGTTGAATTCTAGTGTTAATGGAAGTGGAGTGCATTTTTTTAAGAGTCACTATGCCTGGAGATGTTCAAGACCCATGTGGATGTGGTGCTGCAGGACGTGGTTAGTGGGCATTGTGGTGATGGATTGGTGGTTGGAGTTGATGATCTTAGTGGTCTTTTCCAACCTTAACAATTCTATGGTACTATTTCCACAAATTTTTCTCAGAAGCTGCTGCTTCAATTATTCTGATGCTGTAATCAAAATGTCAGTGATAACATATAACAGCATCAGACATAGTTGCTGAGGTATTTAGCTTGGGGCTTTGCAATCAGTCTTACGGTTTTCCAACTCTGCTAATTCTTACTGACTTACAAAGATGTTTTGTATTGTCAGGGGTCAAGCTAAGACTGATAAACTTTATTGTAGACGAGAATGTTACTGACAATAGGACTGCTTAATCATCAGTCTACACAGTTATGAGCACTGCTGTCAGATGCTTTAATGCCACATGCATTCCTTGCTTGACAGGAAGACATACCTAAGTTCTGCATGATTGCTCATCTTGAAGGGAAAAAGTGGGCATTGTCCATCTGGGCAAAGCCAGCTATAAGGCTGGTTGTCTAACCACCTGCTGCTATTCACTGTGCTGCACAGTCCCATGCTAAGTGGTAGAGATGTTCTGCAGCAACTTAGTCCACAGGAGCAGATTGGGCATTACCTACCCACATGTCTTTTGTGGCTTTGGTTCATCCTTTGTTTCAACATTCACCACGTTGTCAGCAAACTAGCTAGTTCAGTGGGGGCAGCATAGTCAGATGCACCTGAATTTCCCTTCATTTGGGAAGGTATCTAGCAACAGCCTCAGAACAAAGTGGTGTGTAGTTCAGCAATCGACAGTAATTGCCCTTTGGGATCAACAGGTTTTTGTTCTAGTGGCAAATTGGTGCCCTACAGCTTACTAGCTGGTTTTGCTTCTTATAGATTTTTAATATCATCTTGCATTTCCTTCTGCAGTCCTGTTAGTACATAATCCAACTGCAGTTCAGATATAACCTGCACGATAAGACTGTTGTGCTGTAAGGAGTTTAAGCTTAAGCTCCTCTATGAAACAAATTATTAAACTTAACCAAAATTATAATCGTTTGTCGTATGAGTATGAATTCACATCTTCTGATGGAGCCTGCTAGCTCCTCAATGGGACACTACAGTGCCTAGAGCTAAATATGTGTCTCGCAGTACAAGTGCTTGAATGTTTCAGTAGAAAGTAAAGCAGGACTTGGGCCATTACTGAAAACATTAATATTCTATCTCAGTGCAATAATTAAACCAGTGGGGCAGCCTCAGCTGAGGGTGGAAGGATTAGCAGCAGAAGACAGAACTTGATAAGCTGTTTGTACTCAGTAGAAGTGTGGTCTTGCACACTTTCCATAGGATGTGTCTCTACTAGCTGTTTGTCTTTCAGGACTTGCTGTTTTCTCATTCTCATGCATTTTGATAACTGGAAGGAAAAATTTACTATGCTGCTGTGTGTACTTGTCTCCTGATCCGTAAATGATTGCCTTTCCTCCACATGCAGAAGTTTACTTGACAGTAACTGATTCACTGTTTGCCTGGGGCAGTAGATGACAGGTGCTCCCAGTGGTCCATATGTTCTCAGTGGAGCCTGATCCCAAGTGCACATCTGACCTTTCAAAACCAGAAAAGGTCTCTTAGCAGTTTTCTTCTTCTTTTTTTTTTTTTCATGGTAACTTCAGCCCTTCACAGTTAAATCTATTTTGTGAAGCTTGAACTCTGCAACCCAAATACCCTTTGTGCGTATGTAATCAGTGAAATAATTACCCTGCCTGTGGCAGTTGGGGTTGCCCAAGGAGGTTGTGGATGCCCCATCCCTGGAGGCATTCAAGGCCAGGCTGGATGTGGCTCTGGGCAGCCTGGTCTGGTGGTTGGCAACCCTGCACATAGCAGGGGGGTTGAAACTAGATGATCATTGTGGTCCTTTTCAACCTAGGCCATTCTGTGATTCTATGATTTTTGAACTAGATGGTCTTTGAGGTCCCTTCCAACCCAAGCCATTCTATGATATGATTGTATGATAAGAACCAGAGACATTCTGACTAATATCAAAATGCGCTAGCATGTTCCAAACAATATAGTCAGTATATGTAAGAGGGGGAGAAATACAAGGAGAGTTGCATTCTGACATGTTTTCCTCTTGCTTTGAAAAGATCCCATTTTCAAGTGTCCTTTGAATTGCTTCCTCCACAGCAATGACAAATGTAAAATGGTCATGTTCTTTTGCAACAGAGTTCTCAGTATTAAATGACGGAGTGATTTTTCAAAGCCAGTCATGCTCAAGGTCTTATGTAAAATTCATTGGGGTCTAGAAGAGGACCTAAAAAAAAACACAAGTAAAACCTGATGTGAAAACTTGAAAATTGTTCATTTCCCTTTCCTTCTCTTAAGAGCTTTGATGTGTCTGAAATGTATCTACTGAGTTATCAAAAGTATGTAAAAGGCAGAAAACCAACACCGAGGAAGCAAATTGTCTCACATTTTAACCTTCTGTATTCAAGACCTTGTGTGAAAAATTTAATGATGTTAAGAAATACTTTCTTCGGACTCCAAAAATCCTTTCTTCGACTACTACATTAACATTTTGCTTATCCAGTCCTTTCATTCTGTTGAAGTGTGCCTGTTCTTGAGTGTGGAGCAAAATAAGCATCAGTTGGTGGGCTGTACATCATGAGAGGAAAACATTGCATATAGGTATATTTGGAGAGTACATCTATAATCCTTTTGTAAGTGGAAATCTCTGGAAATCACCTTTGTTGCTGGAAATCACTACTGGCTCTGAAATGCTTGCTGTATTTTAGCTGGAAGAATATATTCAGGGCACTGTGTGCTGCTCAGAAAAACTCTATTCCTTTGTCAGCACCTTCCCATTGAAAGCAGCATCTGTATTCCACGCATCGGGCTTTGTGAATGAAATCCTGGCCTTGCCAGGGTGGGAGGTTTGCCATGACTTCAGCGGAGCCAGGATTTCACCACAAGCTTTTGAATTAGCTCTGCTAAATTCAGTCCTGTTTGACAGTTTAAGAAGTTGATCCCAGATCATCAGAGGAAGCTGGTAATGTGTTACCGTTGCTTTCTTTTGCCCTACTTTCATAATATGGTGGAAGTTGCCCTGGTCTTTCCCCATGTCTGTCTGTTTCCTGTTCTATAAAAAGCATTAATTTATATATGCAGAGAGCAAACTGTTCTGAACTTGAATGGTTCCGATGTTAATTTTTACTTTTCTGAAGTATATGGGCTTGAAGATAAATGAGGTTAAGCAACTTTAGGAGCATCTGTATTAGGGTGATAGGACTCCAGTGACTGATAGAAATGTCCGCTCTGTTGAACAGTTAAGAGCATTGCATGCCCACTGCCCAACACTGAAATTAATAGTGTTTGTGTAGGTATTTAAATTCTTCTAGCATGAAGATGAGTCACCAACACATTTTGTGCAACCCTACTGTAAGCATGACTGTATGCAAATCTAAAAAGAAGAAGCTGCTTCCAGATTTGGTATCAGCTTTCCACCACAGGCAGGAAATAAATGGGTGTTACCCTCTTTTTTAATGAACAGTGGGTTTTAGGTTTCCCCTCTTTCAGTTGTTTTGAAAAGATATGAAATCTCTGTTTTGATGAAGTGGGAAGATTCTCAAGGCTGCATGCCTACCAGTGCAATTATTTCAGAGAACTAGATTGTTTACCGGTGTTTAAATGTTTCATAATAATGTCTGTGTTAATAAAAAGGAATATTTATTATTATCCCGCTTTGTTGCTGTATTGAGTTTACATGTTAGAGTTTTGGTAGCTGTGAGCAGAGCCCAGCAGTGCCCCATGGCTGTCACAGCCAGCTCCAGCTGCCCCAAAGGGACCTGCCACTGCCAGAGCTGAGCCACAAGCAACACTGGGCGTGTGCTCTGGGAGAGCAGAGTAAGGAAGGGAAAACTGCTTTTCTACAGCAGCCAGGAGAGGAGTGAGAAATGTGAGAGAAATGGCCCTGCAGGCACCAAGATCAGTACAAGAGAAGGGCAGGAGGTGCTCCAGGCACAGAGCAGAAGCTCCTGGAGCCCAGGAGAGGCCTATGGAGGAGCAGGCTGTCCCCCTGCAGCCCACGGGCACCACGCAGAGCAGATCTCCACCAGCCATGGAGGAGTCCATGGGACAGCAGTGGATGAGGCCTGGAGGAGGTACAGCCCATAGAGAGCCCTGAAGGAGTAGCCCTGGGCTGGAGCTGCAGCCCGTGGAAAGAGGCCCACAGTGGGGCAAGAGGGCTGGGGGAGTTCTGCCCATGGGGACCCATGTGGAGCAGTGCCTTAAGGGCAGGCCCTGTGGTATGGAGCCATGCTGGGGCAGTGCTGGGAGAGCTGCAGCCTGTGGGATGCCCATGGGGATCAGCTCAGGAAGGATGGCATTGTGGGAAGCCCATGTGGAGCAAGGACAGAGTAGAGTGGCAGAGACAGTGTTATGGACTGATAGATGCCTCCATTTCTTTTTCCTCTGTACTCCTTGAGGGGAGGAGATAGAAGAGGTTGGCTGGGGGGAAGGTGTTTTTAGTCTGCTTATAGTTCTCACTGCTCTAGTCTGTTAGGAATAGAAAATATCTTGATTTTCCCATGGTGATTCTGTTTTGCCTGTGGTGGTAATTGGTGAGCAGTCTCCATGTCCTTGTCCCAAACCTTAGCCCCTTTCGTATTTTCTCTCCCTATTCTTTTGAGGAGGGGGAATGAGAGAACGATATGGTGGAATTTAGCTGCCCATCAGGGTGAAATCACAGTGGTGACAAGACTTCCTCCCTATGTGAATGTGAGAGCTCTGAGTTCAGACTTACCAGCACAGACAGGCAAGACAGCCTATCTGGTTTTGCTGTTACTTCTCAAAAGCTAGCCAGGAAACATGGCATGTGGTACAGAGCACCTACTGATGAATAATAAATTTGCATTGTTTCAGAAAACATGCCTGGATTCTCCATCTGCAGAGCACAGTTTGTCTGGGGAAAAAAAAAAAGCAGGTGGCTGATAATGACATCATTCATCATATCAAAGTATTTGAGAGGGACACAAGACAAATTTCAGGGCTGACAAGTTACAAGGTTTTTGGTCATATTGAAGCATTCTTCCTTTAGAGAATTGTAAGGGTTTGCACTGTGCCATGTGAAGGTGCTTTGTCAGTTACTGAGTGGTTGTGACGTGCTTGCATTTGCTAGTTTGCACATACAGAGACTGAGCAGACATCAGTTCTGCTCTGCATAGCAGTTACAAGTCCATGCAGTGTTCATTAGATCTGTTATACTTTCATGAACAACGGACTGGATTTTGTTCCAGACCTTTGTGTGCAGCACCGTGGTCCAGCAACCCATCTGAAGTGATCTGGAGCCTGACCCTTAGACCTTTCCCAGCTGCCTGCTGTCCTCTGCCAAAGGAAGGAAAAGTTTTTACAGCAGCAGATGTAGGCAGCAAGCAGACAAGCTCACCCTTCTGACCCAGGCATGCCATTGTGTTGTGACCTTACATGGGGCTGCTCTTTGTACTGCAGAGCTGGGTTTACTTAAAGCACAAACTGCACCCTTACTCTTTCTTCTCCCATTACCTCACAGACAGCATTTAATGAGCCCTTAGAAATTGGTTAGGTTTTATTGTTTGTTTCTAAGCTTTACCAGTGCCAGAAAATGACATCTCAGAAAGTTGCCCAAGAGGGTGTCAAAATAGACTGGATCTAATTACTTCTGCCTGAAACAAAATTTGGAAAGACAGATACAGCAACAGTACAGCTCATCCCATCGTTTCCAATGGTCTCTGTGCAAAAGCAAGTTTTTCCAAGGCTCCTTTCTGCAGACTGCTTTCAGTGAAATGCTAAACAGTGATTTTCCTGTAGCAAGGGAAAGTGAACCAATGTCACAGGGGATATTACAATCCTCAATTTATGAGATTCCAAAATAATGAGATGCTGGTATTGGCCATGGGCCAGTTCATGTCATCTCCTTTGCCTAGCCCTCTCCCACATCCCATTCCTGTTCCATCTCTTCCCTTCTTCATCTTTCAGAGCTGGAGTGATACTGCTTGCTGCCATTCTGTACCAGCAGGAGGAAGAGTGAAGAGCCAAAGGCGGGTCCCAGTCCCTCTTCCCACACTTCAGAGCAATGAGCAGGGTAGAGCTGAGCTGCAGAGCTGATAGGATTGAGCTGTGCTGGAATAAGGGTCCCCATGTGGGATAAAGCTTTGAAAACTTCCATGCACACACATGCTCACTTTAGAGGTGAAAAGTCTGCAGCAAAGGTAGACTAGTGAGAACTGGAATGGTGGGTGACCATCAGCCAGTTGTCCAGCAGGCTTGATAGTGGATTGATACGTTTTTTACCAGTCTTCTGGTATCGTCTATTCTTATTTTGCATATGATCTTCATATGTGACAATAGTTGTCTTGGTATTCGATATTCATCTAAGCAGATTTGGATATTTTATATATTTTTGTTTAGAGTTAACAACACATATGCTGTTAACATCTTTGCTTTTTAACAGTGAGGTATTTCTAAAAAGTGTTCCTCAGTACAAGAAGAATGTACTTAGTGGAGATGTAGTTGATACTTCACCTTGAAGATGTAACTTAATGTATTAGGTTAGCTCCTGTTTTTCAAACTTAAGCAGACTGTCAAGAGTTCTTTGTGCATTTGCTGGAGCTTAGGAAACAGCTTAGAGATTCCTAGTGTTTGTCAGTGTTGGTTTTTTTTTTAACTTTTTCCCTGGAACACAAAGATCAGACCCAGGGAAAAAATTGGATAATTTGAATTGACTCTCAATCACAGAGCTGTGGGATGTGAGTTAAATTTCAGCCCAAAATGTGAGCTCATAACTGCACTAAGAAATGTGGTGTGCCAAGTGGTGTGTCCCAGTGTCTCCTACACTGTGGGGATTCTGCCTCTAAGGCCCATCCTTTGTTAAAAATGTTAAAAGTGACTCATACTAGCATGGCAGAACTCTGTCAAAACAATAACCTTGGGATAATTTGTAATTATGTGTTTTCTTTCCTCATTTGACATACTGTGTTTAAATTAAACCAGAAATTTGCAACTGCTGGAAATGTGATACAGGTAAGTGGTGTCTGTATGCTTCTACTTACTGTACAGCCGTCTTCTGGTGTTTCAGTCTTCAGTAGCTTATAGTTACATTCCAAGGAGAAACGAAATTGTGTAGACAAGCTTTTCCTGTAACTGTAAAAATAGAGCTTGGATTCTGTTTTTCTTTCCTTTGCAAGGCTTGATTAGCTTCAGTTCGTTTTTCAGTCATCTGTGTGGTGTAGTTCTTGATACTTGGTAGCGTTAACAAGACTAGAACTTGATTCCGTTATTTTCTTAGGAAAAGCAATCTTTAACAAGCGTGTATTTTTTCTTAGGATGGCTTTTTTAATGTTTCGTTCATTACTGATTTCCTTTTGAGTGTTCTTTACTTGCCTGCAAGAAATTCAATCTACTGATGACTTCTTTAATCAGGAACTGAAAAATGGAACCTGGCTGGTCCCATTATGGTGTTTTGGATGTGATTAGGAAGGACATTTGACCTATCAACCCACCCATCTATATCATCTTGAGTTTATGAAAAATGAAATATTGCTCAACAATTGAATTGATACTCCATCAGCAGCTTGTTCCTTGAAAAAATCCTACTATTCCAAATGTGAAGTGCATGCTAATGAATGTAGTTGCTTCTAGGAACATCCTGATATATTTTCTAGGTAAATGTTTTAGTAATTAACACATTCTACTTCAAAGTTGTCAAACCTTCAGATTCTTCTCTGAGTTTGTTTGTTGTAATGAAGGAAAACAACAACAACTCTTTATGATAGGACACAGGCTTGGGACTGATCCTGGATTTAGTCCCTGGATCCATAACAGAGATTTTCTCTGAACAGAACCAAGGCATGATGCTTCAGGTGCAGAACGGGGGCACCGTACTCTGTGTTCTGCTTCATTATCTGGTTGTTCCTGCTTATGAATGCTGTCATCAGCTGTGGGCACCTAATACAATTGGAGGTTCTACCTATTATTACAGTAGTTCTTTTAGTAATAAAAAATACAAATATATTTGATACTGTAAGTACTGTTGTTCTGTTGAGTTTTGTTAAGTTGTATGTAAATATATCACCACCTTTCTGTTTGTTACATTGAGTGCAGTATAGATGATTAGTTGACCTTCTGTTGGTTAGGTTAAGTCTTGATTTTTATAATACTGATTTATTGCATGGTTTTCTGTGTTCTCTTGGAAAAATGTGCTATCTGGTATTTTGTAAACCAACAACTAGCATTGTGAAGGAGCAAATTTACTTATGTTTTGTCTAACAGTACTACTGATTTGGGAAAAAGCATTCTGTTTACATAGAAGTAACATTTTCTGTGAATTAAACCTGCAAGTAAGTTACTTATTTAAATATATATAATAAGCCTCATTTAAATATACTTAGATATTTGAGTTCTTAATTAGAAGTAAGGAAGTAGTCTGGGAATAGTCATAAGGCTGCCAGGCCGAGTGATCTTGTGACCTTTGTTTTGCTATTTGAAGCTTTGACTCACTTTCTCAGCAGCTGGCCGTTTTCTGAGTCTTCTCAAGAGAAAAACGAGAGCTACAAGAAACACTGGCTTTCAGCCCACAGGAGGTTGCACTGTATTTTCTTCTTAATGCAATTGGGAAAATGTGTGGAGTACTGCTTACTCGAGAGCATTTTTGGAGCTTAATTTTGGAAGTAGGCAGCTTCTGTTGTAATTACTTAATTTGAGCTGCATCTAGCAAATTGGAACAGTAAATTAAGTTTACCTTCTTGGCATTTTTCTACAAGAGGATATTTTCTCTAGAGTTCCTAAATCTCTTTCCTTGTCTCTTAACTCTTTCAAAGCTCATTGCTGATTTCTCTGATAAAGGTAATATGCAGGATATCAACAAAGATGGCAGCAGTGGTTGTACAGGTTCATAATCTAAATTTGTTCTCTAGAGCCCCATAGTTTAGCTCTAGTGATAAAATATTTGGAAGAGAGAACAGTGAAAAACAAGGGAGAACACTGTAAAATAAAGACGGAAAGCTGTCCTGCATAATCCAAGCACTCAGCCAGCTGTGCTTAGCCCCTGACACCTGTATGTATGATTGTCACTGTAGCAAGAAGAAGTTTTAAACAGGTGGGTCTAGAAGTGGCCTTATGCATTTGTGCAGGGAGTGCTTCCCTTGTTCATGAGGTCAGGCTCAGTTTGGGAAGGAAATGACATATGTTGAAATTTGTGTGCAGTGAAAGAATAAAGGAGGGGATTAATTTCTTCTTTAAAACAGACATGAAAAATCAGGAGTATGAGACAAACTCTATGGGATTTCATTTATATAGCTTGGAGGGGCCTTTTTTTCTTGTTTTCTGGATGAACAGCAGTGTCATTTGCCACAGGAAAGCAAGGAAGCATGAAGTGAATTCGAGATTGTGCAGTAAAACTGGTCTCTAGTAAGGAGTGCATGAAAGGAAGGAGGAAGAGACTATTGCAGTAAAAAATGCTGTTATTCACTGATTTCCTCAGGACAAGCATTCAGGCACTGGCTTCACAGAGGGAGTGTGAGGCATTGGCACAGGCTGCCCAGGGAGGTGGTGGAGTCAGGATACCTGGAGATGTTCAAGAGACGTGGAGATATGGCTTTGAGTGACATGGTACTGAGCATGGTGGTGATGGGCTGACAGTTGGACTAGATGAGCAGAGAGGTCTTTTCCAGCCTTTATGATTCTATGATTCAGAGTTTGTCTGTACTGCTAGATGTAGGAGGGCTGGGAAATGAGCTTGAACTGAACTTCTGAGTGTCTGTGCCATTTGTTAGTGCACTCCCCGCTCTACTTCCATCTGCTTTCACCAGCTTTCATCCAGACGAATCTGCTGGAAAGGAGGTAGATCTTAACAACACAATACAAGTAGGGGTCAGGGTTTGATCTTCAGTCCCTTCTGTTATGCAGGATAGGCATCCTTTGGCTGGGGTTCTGGTGATGTGAAAAAAGAGGAAAAGTCAAATCTGGAAGATGTTATGAAAGGGCTGGCAACAGGAATCGAGATAAAATTGAGTCAACAATTCCACCTACATTAGAGATAGTGGCGTAGATTTTAGGGTGCTTTGGTAACAAGGGTGGAGTGGAAGTAGTGTTAAAAATGAATGACCCAATTTTGGCTATCATGATTGAAAAAAGATGATTGGATAATACTGGCATGTCAGAATAGATTAACAACAAAATGTATTTTCTGTTTACTCTATCCATATATGGTAATAGTTTTTGCCAGTAGAACCAGATGCACATGTTTTGAAATGTAATAGATCTGATGAGAGTAGCGCAGTCTGTATTTGTGATTTGACTTTATTTTCTTGGCATGTTAGAGCATCAGGTTTTGGCCCAAGTCGCAATAAATTCAGTGTGATGATTTGGAGTTGAAGACTTTATAGCAGTTGATGCTATGAATGCTGGTGATGTGATTGACTTTTTTTTTTTCTCCTATAGTTGCCCTGTGTAGTTTTACTGGAACTTGTCTCATAGTTTTATCTTATTCCTTAATTTTTAGCCCCTTCAGTTTTCCAATGTTTTAATCAAAGAATCACAGAATCACAGAATGGCCCGGGTTGGAAGGGACCTCAAGGATCATGAATCTCCAACCTCCCCACCATGGGCAGGGCCACCAACCTCCCCATTTAATGCTAGACCAGGCTGCCCAGGGCCCCATCCAACCTGGCCTTGAACGCCTCCAGGGACAGGGCATCCACAACCTCTCTGGGCAGCCTGTTCCAGCACCTCACCACTCTCTCTGTAAAGAACTTCCCCCTGTCATCCAACCTCAATCTTCCCTCCTTCAACTTAAAACCATTTCCCCTTGTCCTGCTGTTATCTACCCTTTCCAAGAGTTGACTCCCCTCCTGTTCATAAGCTCCCTTTAGGTACTGAAAGGCTGCAATTTATAACACACTGATGTGATATGTTTTCAGTGATTGTGTTGGAGATCTTTGTTTGATATTTAAAATGCTAAATACAAATAAAGCTACAACAAAATACTTTTACTCCAGACCGCAGACCCTCCATTTCCCTCACTTAGTAAAACACACAGAAATAAAAAAGGGTGGGGTGGAAATGAAGGATTATGCACTGAAATCAAGTGAAGTGGCTATAGAACTGGCTTCCTTAAGAAATAAAATATGTCAGCTGCACAACTGTTAACTAATCTTTAAACTTCTCCTGGAATTGCTTGTATTAACCAACTTGCTTTGTTTTCAATTGGAATGGTGTGGCTGGGTATGCAAAGCACTGATTTTTCATGCGTTATTTTTTGTCGGTTTCAGGGAAAGGTCCACCTGGAGCTGAGACTGAGTGAAGTCATAACAGACACCGGTGTCGTCTGCCATAAGCTCGCAACACGGTAAGACTCAAAGTTATGAGGAAATATAGTTACATGCAGTAAGCAATTGTTCATTTTAAAATCGTTTGAGGAATCATGGCATTGACTGGAAATTGAATGTTCTTATGGTCAGAACTTACAGCTACTTATGGTCAGAACTTACAGTGATATTCATATGAATTTATTTACAGGATGAGTTTTTTTTGTTCTCCTTTTCTGCACATAATTTACCTAATTTTCTTCCTAACACTTTAATGTTAATAAATGAGATGCAGAGGAGACCTCATTGCACTCTACAACTTCCTGAAGAGAGGTTGTGATGAGGAGGGGTTTGGCCTCTTCTCCCAGGCAACAAACAGGACCCGAGGAAATGGCCACAAGTTGTACCAGAGGAGGTTTAGGTTAGACATGAGGAGAAACTTTTTCTCTCAGAGAGTGGTCAGGCACTGGAATGGCTGCCCAGGGAGGTGGTGGAGTCGCCGTCCCTGGCAGTGTTCAAGAGGTGTCTGGATGAGGAGCTACGAGATATGGTTTAGTAGCTTGTGGTAGCAATGGGGATGGGAGGACAGTTGGACTAGATGATCTTGCAGGTCGTTTCCAACCTTATGATTCTATGATTCTATAAATCAGTTTTTTTAGAAATATTAAAAGCACATCCAAGGATAATGTCCTTCTGATTTGCATTTTAAGGGTGTTACTAGTTAAGTGACGTTGTAGCGTAGCTTATGTGGTAACAGGGTGTTACAAAGCTAACTAAACAAACAAATGTCTGCCATCAGTTATTAAAGCAGTCTCAGAATCTCACTTAAATTAACTGAAACCTTGAAGTCCTAGGACTCAAATAGATGTCAAAATTTTGCCTTCATATGAGGAGTCGGAAGGCCATTGCCCAATGACCACAACAGAGCCTTTCAGGTGGTTACTTCAGCAGCAGTGGCAGTACTGGTTGGCTTCTGCCAGGAATCTACCTTGTGTTCTGTGTATGGCAGAATGTCATCAAAATTGGAGTGTTAGTATCATACATTTCTAGCTGATTGGTAATTGTTTCACTAGAGAAAGACTCTGCTAGTAAAATTGTGACCAGCCTTATTTTCAGACCAATATTTGACATTGTTTTGTTGTTCCCTCTGCAAAGGCTTTGCTTAAAAAGCTATCATGGTAGTCTTTGCAGCTGGGATCTATTAACAAATGCAGGTGTGCCATGAGGTTGATCGCCATCCTTCTAGGCTCACATGAATATGTGGACTTTGTGATCTTGCATGCCTGTGTATATTTTTTCTAGACACACAGTCCCTACCAAAGCTCTGTGAGTAGGCATCTTTGAAATCTTTTGCTCTGTAGTCTGCCAGTTAAAAAACAAAACAAAACAAAAAACTGATGAAGCATGGTGAAAGTTGCTGTGTAGGCTCTGATCTCCAGGGATTTTGCTAACACAAACCACTTGAACAGAGCTGTACCTCTTTAAGGTTTAAAGTTGCCTTGTCCGTATAGCTGTGCACCACGTTGAAGGCCCAACCTTCATTTAACTACTGCTCAAGGACTCTTTTTTGTGTCTTTTGCCATTGTGTAATTTGAATATAACCAAGACATGGTGTTTCTGAAGTGTTATTTCTGTTGTCATAGATCCCAGGGCTTGCAGGAGAGGGGGAAATGAAAAGCGGGAAAGGATGCTTTATTGTCTTACTCCACTGTCTGTCACCTATGTGAAGGCAGATGTGTATATGAGGCATTTGTAACAGTGAGCTTATTACTACACTTGGACTGTTCCTTGGAGCAGGCCTGGAGGATAGTGTGCCTAGAGAGGGAAAAGGAGCAGAACTGTTCCAAGTATCAGCTTCATTTGCTTTAGTCTTTCTGGAAGTGAGCAGTGCACTCCTATGTGGTGCAGTGCAGCAGGAAAGGCCTCTGTCTTTATCCTTTGAACTCCAGCTGTGAGGTAAAACCATGGGCTGTTTGACTCTTTGCCAGCAGAGATTATATGGAACATCCTTTCACTCTCACCATGATCTGTTTTGAATAGTTAGGTGATACACTGAAGGACTTTTAAAAGTGTTTTTCTCACTTTGTTTTTGTTTTGAGGGAGTATGCCATACCACAGCCAGATTTTGTCTTCACTTAAATCAGATCTTGGTAACATTGTAATCCCAGTGCTTTTTTTCAGTGATATTCCTGAAAAGCTAGAAATAAAGTCTGAAACAGTCCTTCTTAAAGTCTTAAACGTACAGCTTTTTGCTTCATGGAGAGCAATAAGGCAGCATCAACTTTTGACACAGCATTTTTTTCTGCCTTTCTATTCATTTGACCAGTCAGATTGTAAATCAAATTCTTGCCTTTGTGGCTGTGCTTTGAAGACTATTCCTTTTACTCTGTCCAATACAAAGAAAATACTTTGAATAGCTTATGAAGCATTCTGTAACTTTGATTTTGAATGTATTGTTCAGTAAATGCAACGTATTAACTGAAATGTGTGTAAAAATTCCAAGGTTTTAGCCACTGGCTTGTAATGCTCAGAGGTGTTTGTTGTTGCTGTTTTTTTTTGTTTTTTTTTATTTAAATCTAGCTCTTGGGTCTTAAAAACAAAACCTGAAAATCGGATCCCAAACAATCTTTTGTCTGCTGAAGGTATCCTTCCTGGTGATTTCCTGCAGTAGTCAACCTGAGTACTCTGTTTGGCTCTGGCTAGTTTCTACAGCTATTTGTTATTTGGGTGGTAGATTGGAGTAGAGCTAAGATGTACATAAGGGAACTCAGAAATAAAAATATTTCTACAGTATGTAGTTCCATTGATGCAGGTTTTTATGACAGTCTGTCTTATGAATGAGAAAGACACAGGGAATAGTATAGAGAAGGAAAGGGGATTGATTACATCAGGAAGAAAAGCAGAGAATGTCATTTGGCATTTTCTTCGTGGTGCACATTTTTGTTAGGGAGGTATACAGCAAACTGCAGCTTTATAATGCTTTTCAGCACTGTCTGAAGTCTCTTTCAGGTTTGTTCATAGATATTTTGGTTGTAGTGCATAGACGTGCAAGAAAGGAGAGAGTAATTAAGTGTCAGGGTTTTATGATTTTTGGTTATCAGTATTCCACATCGTAACATCATGTAGTGCACTGGGAGTTAAAGTGTTCTGGGTACCTGTGCCTGAAGAAGAACTACGTTCCCCAGAAGACTGTTCGCTGTGCTGCTATCATTTCTGCTCAGGGGGAACAGATATAAGGCCTTGGTAGGTCATCTGATCGGGCTCTTCTTTGTCAGGCTCTCTCCCCGCTGCTTGACCAGACTGCGCATCTCACCTCAGCGTTATGGTGAGGCCTACCCAGCCTTCGGACAATCTTTCTCATTATATTTGATTTTAGCTTCAATTCTAATTATATTGTATTATAGTGTGTTATCTTGCATTCCGATACTATATTTAGTAAATTAGTTTGTTTCTCCTCAGATCGTTGCCACTGTTTTTAATTATTTTGGGGTCCCCTGTTTCCCTTTTCTGGTGGCGCGGATTTTGTGAAATCCCTCCGCCCCGCTAGTCACGGAACCGGGCCGAACCAGCCCGTAAACTGTCGATGTTAAGTAATGCTTGACTAGATGGATATGGAACCAGAAGTTGCCAAGTGAGAAGAATGGCAAAGATGGGAGGCAGAGCCTTTGTTACAGGTCATTCATGAAGTAAAAGTAGAGACTGGGTGAATTAGAGGAGTGCAGCTACCAGATGAATGTTGTGAAAATAACTGTTGATTTTTAAATTTTTTTTATTTTTTGAACAGCTCGTGCATTTATTGCAGTGCACAAACAAGACAAAGGTGTAAAACTGTGACAACTGTGAGGTTGTCATCCTGTGAACTTCCTTGACTTCCTATACTTTTTTCCTTTTTTTTTTTTTCCTTTAAATGAATTTTGGGACTCTTAGTGGCAGAAAGGTGAACATTATCCTGCAAGCTACCGCATAGATAAGGCTGACTAAACAATTCAGAACAAGAACTGCTTCCAGTGGGCAACTATTTAAAAATACCTTAAAGACTCTTGCTTTTTTAAGTGCTGGCATAATGCTTGTATTTTACAGACACATATGCGGTCTGAATGAAAACTAGGACTAATTGGAAAACTTATTTTTGCCTATCTACTAAATAAATAAGCATGAGTTTTCTTACCAGCTCACCCACAGGTCAGTACTATGCCCTCTGTGCCTGTGTGCATTGCCATCACCTCTGTTTTCCAGAATATCTTGACAGCAGCTGGGGCCTTTGCTCAGCAGTCTGCGGCCCTATGGAGCATGCTGTGAACAATTAGCTCAATGAGAGGATGGCAAAATTCATCTGAATGGAAAGGCAAATTGAAATTGCTGAGTACTGAGCTCTTGAGCATTAAGTAGCAGATTATTTAAAATGTGAAAGGTATGTGAGATTCCTTAGCCTCTGCAGAGGAAGCAAAAACAAAATGAGTTCAAAACTGTTACCTAATAGCTTCTCCCTAGGAAGCATTCAGTACTTTCATTTAGCCCTAAACCACTAAGCTGTTGTGCTTCATTAGAACCCTTCCGAGGCCCTAGTCTCTGCCAGCTGCTACAGCACAATCTCTTGGACTGAATCTCTGTAAAAGAGATTATAAGGAGAAGCATTAGTGGATTTAAAAGTTACACTGACAATACAGATGCAGGCACCACGCTCAGACTTCTTGTGTCCCCAGGCAGCTCCTGCTGTCATCCTCAGTGAAAACCAGAGCTCTCACTTCTTGCGTGCTTCTTCAGGGAGCACTTTGCTACTCTTGGTTTCCCTCTGTGGAATTGCTATGAAACTTGGTGGTCCTAGTGACTTGAGTTGGGCAGAGTATCAGCTGAGACTCTGTGGGTCCCTCATGTCCTTGTTACAGGATTTGGAATGCAGTGTTTTGATAGAATAGTTCAGTTGGAACGTACAGTCAAAGATCATCTAGTTCAGCTGATGTGTTGTATGTTCATGCCATACAGAGAGAGGATGCCTTCAGCCTAATGAGCACAGACTTTTGCCCAAGTGCTTATCAAGTAGAAGAAGACATGTATGGGCTTCACCGCCTGGTATCTTTGTGTAACTGCATTTATACTAACTACAGTTGTGCCGTGAAATGAGCCATCATGAGTACAAAGTATGCTAGGAAAAGGTCTTAATCTGTAGGTTCTGGTATCTCCCTCTGTAGGGTCTGGTTTCTTCACTCACAGATCATCTCAGGTTGTCTTTTTCCACGCTGTTTAGAACTGCAGCCTTCCTGGACCTCTGCACAGTCAGCTGCTGCTTCTTGTTGCAACCAACATATAGCTTTACCTTTCACTGGCTGTTAAGCGAAGACTGTCAAGTGCTTTGTCGTATGCCAGGGATGCGTAGTTTTGTGAATGTTTTAAGGTAGTAAGACCATGGAAGTAAGTGCTCAGAACTCCCATGCCTCCTTGCTTGTGTCCATACCCTATCATTTGTGTTGACACAAGGTTCCTGGCTGCTGCTTGAGCAATGGTATATTTTGTTTTTTTTTCTCCTCATGTTTTTTAAGTTGAATCAGGCTTTAGTCCTGTACATCCAAACTGCACCCTTCTCCAGTGCAAAAGACAGAAAATGAGCAGCAAGTAACAGGGAAGGATGCTCCCACAGCCATGCCAGTTTGAAATATTTGGAATAAGTCATGAGCAGTTTGTGTGTATCTGTATTCCATTATTACATTTGGAGAACAATGGATTGTGCTTCTCCCTTGGATTTTTTTTCAGTCCTCACTTTCCATATGCAGATATGGACCATAGATGTAGAACGTTCCCTACCATCTTTAAAGCAGAATTTGTGCAGCCTGTTTGTGTTCAGCACAGAAGGGTCATCTGTCAGAGGCTTAAGACCTCTGAGCTGCTCCAGCTGTCTATCATCTCACGGAACAGTGTAGGCTATGATCAGTAGATATGTGCATTTTTATTTATTTAACAAAGAGAAGGGCTCAATATATACTATTTAATAAAGAGAAGGGTTCCTGCAGATAACTTTGTAGAAAGTCTGTAGGCTTTGCTTTGATTACACTACCAGAGGCAACATTTAGAAGCGGTGTTCTGTATTTAGCAAGATGACGTCTGACTTCCAGAATGCCTAGAGGGACAGGCCACTGAGCTCCTGTTGAAAGTCAGTGTGAGCTGGGAGTCTGGCTCCCTGATATTCCTCTGAGAATTCCAGCATGTGTATGTAATTAGTCACATTTAAATGTCTGTATTTATTCAGTGTCCCCAGCTGCTCCTTCAAGCGTTGTCTTATGTCTTGTCTCTCTCTTAGGTTTAAAAAAGCTTAGAAACATCTACTTGGGAGAACTTTCCACCCCTCTGTGCTCCTCCATTTGTTCTTTCTCCCTGTCATGGTAAATCTATACAGTTGAAGCAGCCACTGCCTTTCATATGTAGGGACACAGTTTTCCAGTGAGTGGTTCACAAGTCTGCAAATACATGAGCAATGCCAAAGTTTTATTTGATAAATGAAGTGTTTGTAGTCGTGGTGTGGAGGATTTGGCTGCTATGCATTAATTTATGAATTAAACTGAAATGCTGTGCAACTCTTGAGAGCTGTCTGAAATGCATTCTGACCATACGGAACACAGTTAAACAGGCTGTGCTTGCAAGGGCAGGCAAGAAAGGAAACAATAAGTAGATACAACATCTCTAAGATAAACACTTCAGAGGTCATTAAGAGAATAGTGACTGAGCTGTGGGTATTGAGGAGCTTTAAAAGCTCTTCTGAAGAGGAAAGGGGGAAGGTAAGGAGGGAGTCATTTGTCAAGTGTCTTTAAAGCAGGTCTCTGCTTAGCATTGGGTGTGCTGAGACACAGTGACCATAGCCCAGCCTTGACTGCCGTGTGGATAGAGCACAGAGCATGCAGTGGGCAGCATCTGCTTTCTAATTGCTCACATGAGCTTTGCTGGGAAGTGGTGTGGGCAGCATGTTGCTCACAGGTTCGCAGCCAAGTGACCTAAAAACAGCCTGGCTTTCTGTAACTTCAAATTCTCTTAGCACAGCGTGGCATTTCTTAGGTTAAGATAAATGATACTCTATTTTGAAAATTTTAAGTGGTCAACCTCTGTGTATCAAGTCTAGTTGGAAGGGCTGAGATAAAGGCTATTCCTGTTCATGGATTAGCAGGCTGAATCCTAATTTAAGAATTAGGGGAAAACACGATCCCATCTTGACTAGTGAAGGTTTGCTGTTGTCACCAGTGATTGTTATTGGAGATACCTTGAAAAACCACAGGAGTGCAGCTTGTCTTTCAACCGTGGAATATATTTAAATGCTTTTGTATAAAATAAAAACAAATAGGCATCATCTTTGAGTCAGCTTGGAGCTGAAAATTTTCCTTTATTAATTAGGTTCCTTCCTGCTCTTCTCGTTTATAATGAAGCAGGTTTTCTTTCCTTTAGACAACGATCTTCATCAGATCCCGGGAATCGGTTAAGAAAGTGTCAAAAGGGTTGAATTAGCGAGAGAACTTTGAAATGCATGAATGTATTGTATCTGTGACACAGAAGAGCAAAATGTGTCTGCTTTCTGTCGCAGCTGTATCTCTGATGCTGATAAGAGCGGAAAACAGGAGTTCAGAAAGGGTAGGCAGCAAAGTTTTAGATTATGCTTTTCTGTGCTGTTTTTGTTTTTGTTTGTTTTGTTTGTTTGCTTTGCATGCCATTTCAGTGCAGAAAACTCTGGGGCCCTTTATTGCCCCTTTATTGATTCAGTCTCTCCCAGTATTCCAGTTTGCTGTAGTAGGTAGATGTGAATCCCAGTTTTGAAATGGAGAGCTCTAGTTATTTGTCAGTTCTGTAGGGCAGGGTTTGGCCCTCTCTTGAGGGTGCTGCATCATCCAGTATTTTCCTTTTCCAAATTAGAAGTAGTATTCCATTCACATTCAGTCCATGAACCACCTTGCCACGTGGGTTCGCTGATTCTGAGCTTAAGGAACATAACGTTTGTATGCTGCTCTAGATAAATTTCTACTCCATTGCACAGAAGGGCAGCCTACAGTCAGGTTTGAACTTGCTTCAGGGTCAAATGAAGCTTACGTTCCTGCCCAAAATATGAACTGAATCAGGGAAGAAATGGTATTGCTGACTACAAGCAGGGAGGTTTAATGTCTGCATCGATCAGTTTATGTCACGGTATTTTGAAAAAAAGCAACTTTTGTTTGCTGCTGGTAAGGAATGCTAATGAGGGCATAAAGTAGTTTCAAGGCTTAATTTTCAATAAATGTATGCATCCATTAAAATGCATCACAGTCTCCTCTCTCTAGAGAGCAAAGCCTGCATCATGTTATGCATTTTCTTGCAGGATGGCCTCCTGGTCGTGCTTTTAATCTTGCATGTGTTTCATAACAAATTCATGGGGGAAAATTGCTCACAGATGAAATCACACAGTATCTGGTATTTTATTATGTAGAGCTGCAATGCTGTGGGTTTTGGGGAATAGGGAAGGGAACGGAGAAGGAATGGATATGTCTCTCTGTCCAAGGTTGTAGCACAGTGCATGGGTTTTCTTTACTCCCAGCTCTGGTGCTGTTGAGGATAAAATGCCTGCCATCTAAGGAGGTCTCTCCCCTTTGCTTGTCTATTGCCACCAAAACTTTTCTAGACTGTTTTGTGATCTAAATCAAGTTAAAATTGCTCACTCTCCATCAAACCTCCCTATACCTATAAATATCACCTTTTCCTGTTGCCTAATTTCCCACTAACTGAAGTATCTGTTTCACCCTTTGTTTTTGCATTCAGTATTTCTTCAGCGCTTCTCCTCTGTTCCTGAAATTCTTTCTGTTCATTCAAGTCACAAGCAAGTATCTTGTTATTTGTAGCACTAATTAAGAGCATCTTTTTTGATTAGGCCTTTTGCAGTCCAAGCATTAAAAAAAAAAAAAAAAAAAAAAAAAAAACCTTAACCATTTTGAGATTGAATTGACGCCTGACTGTGGAATAAATATAAGGCTTATTTTGTAATGCAAGACTGGAATGCAGCTATTCTAGGTCAGTCTATTTCAACAATAGGTACCACTGTTTAAATAACATGACGGCACTTCCTGTTTTAGCCAGAGTAAACATCGTCTGGGATTATACATTGAAGCAAAGTATTCAAGCATGAATCCTTCTAATAAATGATTTTTAACTTCTAACTCTACTTGAGGTCACAGTGTTAGTGTGGATTGAGAGCATTAAAGAGCATTCCTCTAGGATCCGTATTTGTAAGAGGCGCATGAATTTTGAGATCTGTGAGTTGCTACCACCTTGAGATACTGGCAGTGCCCCGGGTGTCAGCCTTTCCCATTTCAGTGATGTCCTCCGATGGCAATCATCTGGAGCAGTTAAGTCCCTAGGAGAAAACAGTGGCCTGTATCAAAAAGCTCTTTGACCTACACAGTACTTAGTGTAACGTGTAGGCAAATTTCTATGCTGTTTCATTCTGAATGATTGCTGGAATTCCTGTAGCTTCCATCACAGTTACCAACCAAAACCAGTGTTAACGAAGCTTCTGAAGTAACAACGCAATGGGATGTGATGGAACTTAAAATCACACTTCTCCTTGAAAGTGTTATCTGTTGCTGCAAGAGCAGTGCTTGACAAGGTGATGTTTAGATGTCAGCAGAGGAAGCTGGAGGCATCAAAGTATGGTAGGAATAGAGGAAACTGCAGGGTAAAGGGGAAGTCAAAGGGCCCCAGGTGTTGAAGTTGGGTTTTTTATATTTTCATTTTTTTAAATTCTTTTTTTCAAGTATAAGGAAAGCTGAGACATGGTACACAATGCATAGGAAACACTCTTCATTAACTCTATTGTTCGCAGAACTATTTGTTGAGAGGAAGCGATGGCAAGAAGTCTGCCTGTGTATGTGACAATAATGAGAAAATACCTCTTTCCCAACACCATCAAGATGACCTAGAAATCATATTCTCATTGCTGGGTACATTGTTGTACTGGAGCTTAGCTAGTTACGAGCAAGTGCTTTGCAGAGTTCACATAGCTAAAATCATCGGATGTCTCCTTTTTTTGTTGTTGTTTTCTTTTTCTTGGTGTAGACATTTGACTTGGATGCTACACACTGTGTGTACTGATGGGTTACGGGCTACACAGAATCACTGAGCCACTATTGCCTGCAGCCCTTCCTTCCCTGGGGATGCCCAGTAGTGCTCTCTTCTCTTCACAGCTAGTGGGTTTACCAAAATGTAGGACCAGAGTATCTTTTGACATCTCTGCCACTCTTTCAGGCTTTGTGGAAATCACTGACTGATTCTAAAAATCACCAGGGGAGATTGGCACAACGTAAACAAATAGCATTTTCTCAGAGCCCTTATCTTGAGGAGGTCAGGCTATAAAGGATGCTGTTAGACTTGAAAGCATTCACAGAAGAGCTACAGGAGGAACTGAAGACCTGGTAAACGTGTCTTAGGGTGACAGTGTGTTTGATTTATGCAAGAAAAACCTCAAAGTGATGAAACCTTAGTATGTATTGTACTCAGAGAAGAGGCCTTCTGATTGCATGATTGCTTATTCTTACCACAGTGACACCCAGTGATTGGAAGCTGAAGGCTAATCTAGTGGAAAGCAAGTAGTAAAGCACTTTTTTGTTGTTGTTCATTATCATTAATCAGTGAACAGTTTCCTGTAGAACACTGTGAGGATGTTTTTATCATTGTGAGTCCTTTGGGCTCGGTCTTGATTTCTTTCAAGAAGGTGCTCTGAGGATGCAGTGAACATTACGAGCTCAGTGCACAACTTGACTAGTTGGCAGATTTAATCGCTGTAATGAAAGAGGTCAGACTGTGCAGTTCTCGTGTTTTCTTTTGGTCCCCAAGTACAGGGAGATACTTAATGCAAGCATGAACTGTTTGTGTAATAACGGGAATTATAAAGTTGACGTGGGCTACTAGTTACATCTGGTTATACCAGAATGCCCACCTGACCATGCCCTCATTTGCATCTTGTTTTTCACTGAGAAGTTCTAAAGTGACAATACACTATGCATTTTTTTTAAAGAGAGCATGCTTTGCATTGTTTCTCATCACCAAAGGTCTTAGTATTGTATCGACAGCTGTGTAACTACGCTTTGTGAAGTTGCCTTCTTTGGGATGGAATATCATGGGTTTTAGCTGAGCATAGGACTCATGACTGGGCTTTCAAGACAGAACACAAAATGGGACAGTGTGCAATCGGAAGCTGTCAACGATATGCTTAATGCATTGCTCCTTCTAGGATACCAGGTTTGCCATTCCAGTGTGTTCTGAGTGTGCAGGAAACCTCACCTGGTGCTGTATCCCATCCAGCTAGTCAAAGTATTTTGTCTTCTATTAAAATCCCATATCTTCCTCTCCGGACATCTTCTGGGGATTACTCTGTGATGATTCAGGTGTAGGCCCTCAGTTGGAAAATCTAAATCATTGAATGCTTGAAAACAATATATGTATGCATTTTTAAAGGAGAACATATCGGGCGGGATCATCGCAGGTGGGTATTTTCCTTATGTCTTAAAAATACTGGAGAGTCTGAGGAGTCTGGTGCTTCACAGAAGTGTTATTTCAGAGGACAGTGCTGAAGGCAGAGTTGGTCTGCATGACCCACTTTGGTGTTTCTGCAGAAAGACCCCAAAACATTGTTCCTGCAATTTCTGTGTTGTACACACCATGTGATCCTCTAGGCACAGAACACTATAGCTCATCTCCAGGAGAGATGGCCCCCATTTCTGCTGAGGTCTATAAAGGCATAGGCTGTAGCAGGAATCAGGAGCACCAGCAGCCATGCCTATATACCAGTACTAATCAGAAGAAAGGGCAGCAGTTGATCTAGAAAAGCGTTACAGCAGCTCTGAAAAGCTGCATATGTATTGCAGTACATGTGTGCTGTTTCAGTGCATCTGAGTTTTAGTAATTTTAGCATAATCAAGTGTCACAATGAAGTAAGTGGCCTTATAGGACCAGGGGAGAAATTCATACATATTAAATCAACATTCTATGACAGCTGTTTTTTACATGAATGGTTTATGAATTCTATTTAATCTCTCCTCTTGCCAAATCAGAGACATCAAGGAATATATTTTTTTTTAGTTAATTTCCTGGGAAAATTTATTACAAACTTTGTCTTTTGATGGCTGTGATGTTTGTGCATCTTGGAATGAATAGCTCTGGAAAAATTGAGATAAATTGAACTTACCAAGCCTGATCCATCTTTCTGTTTGGATAATGAGGAAAGACTCTACAGCTGTGTTTCTTGGCTGCCCCTCACAAGCTTGGTGTACCTGAATACTGATCTAAATTTAAAATTTTTAATGTGTTTTATCTTTTAATAAAAAGTGGTTTTTCAGAATAGAATGCTGTGATTTCACAGTTAGATGTGTGATACCGTATGAGTTGTGTGTAGGTTTTTTGTTGTTGTTTTTGTTTTTCTTCTTCTCAGTGGGATAGATAAGTTAAGGTTTTTTTTAGCTAACTAAATCTGGACAGCATCAAGTTATCAGTAGTATATCTAGAATTCTACTTACAAGAGAGCATTTCCATAAGAGCTGTGACATAAATCACATAACCTTAGTCCAGTTCTCTTATCAAAATGAATTCAGGGCATCAACATTACTTTGGGACTTGGTTGGCAGCTTAACTGACATCGGGTTTCAGTAGAGGTGATGAATCAGCTTAATTTCAACTCCCTAATGCAAGTACTGCATCTGGAAGAAAGATCAAAACCCTTTCATTGTAAGTACTGTTAATCAAGGTCACACCATCTGATTATTCATATAAATGAAGTCAAAAGTTGTTCTGACTGTTCTGACCTGTTTCAAGTTACGTTTTTAAAGTATTAAAAGTTGTACCTATCTCAGGTGAGCCAAGGCATGCCAAATAAAGAAGGTTGTAGCCTCCACGTAGATTGAATAACTACTGCTTAATTTGTTTTGACCTGTGAGTTTATTTGATCTCTTCATTTAGAGAGGTGTATTTGATGCTATAGTATGAGTACATACATTTAATTAGGTAGAAAAATGATATAAGAATCCATGAAAGAGTCATCAAAGATTGTTTAGTAGAAAAAAACATTATATTTGGACTAGATAGTACTGAGGGGAAACTTGCTGGGCTTTCATTCTGTCAGTGACCTTGCTGAAGTCATCTCATTCCCATCCCTTGCCATCCTGTGTTCTCCCTCGTGCCCTGCTGTCACCCTAAGAGTTGCTGAGATTTGATCCAGTAGGATTACTGCACCCCATGGTCAAAGGGTGTTGTTGGCATGAAATTTTGATGCTTTTCTCCTACATGCTCTATTCAGGCTCTCTTAACTGGGAGAGACAGAGGTCTGTCTGTTAAGGATGCGTACATGTGTGTCAGATCTTTTATTCTTTTTATTTATGTTACCATCTGTGGCCAACCTGGGATTGCTGTTTGACTTGACTATACTTGCCACCTAGGACGAAATCCTTACTCAACAATTAGAAAACCTTTAGGTTAAGTCAGGGATGTGCTCCTTCTGTTGTGCTCTTTTCTTTGTTTCTTCTAGTTGAATACTTCCCTTCTTGTCTCCTCCGAGGATCTTATTTTCTTCTCTCTGTCTTAAGTTCTGTAAGGCTTCTGTCTCTCACCTCTTAACTTTTTACTTACCACATAATCAGATTCCTGTCAGTAGACTCAAAAGCTCTTTCTTTGAGTGATTCCTAAATTGCTTTTTTGGTAACTTTTGCCCTGCCATATATCACACTTTGAATGAATTTCAGTCATTCCAAAACTAGCTTCTTCATTTTGTCATCCATCTTTTTGTATCATTATCAATCTGTCTAATGTTTGGAGATGTCTGTGGCCTCAGATGACTGGTGGAGGGGAAAATCAGGACATGCTTATGCAGCTTATTTTGTTTGCTTATGTGTTCATTCATGTACCCAGGGACATCCATGAGTGTCCTGCAAGGTGTTTATGCCAAATGCAAGTAGTTCCTTCCTGGATGCAGATTAAACTTCAGCAGACCTCAAGTCAAAGATCACTGCAGTTTGCTTCCCATAAGCCCTGCATATCCCATACAGCACACAGTGCATTTTCTCGAGGCCAACTGGTGTTACCAAGCAAAAGAAAAGGACATGGGAGACTTTGGTGTCACTAGCCAGCTTCATTAAGCAGGCTATAACTGCCTTGCTATGTCTCAGACTTGCATGCTGTGTTTTGGTCTTTGTTCTTCTTTCCTTCCTTATCTGCTGTACAGACAGTATCTCACTTCTTCCATTTCGTATTGCCTTAGGCTACAGTCAGCTGAGCTAAAGCTGTTGTTGAGACTCTAATCGTTGTCAAGGCTGCATATCATAATTGTAATCATTTTGTGCTTTCCTCTTTTTACTCTCCTCACCATGCTGCTTTCACACAAATGCTTCTGCAGCCGCCTTGATGTACTGACCTGTTCTTTGGCTTCCTGCCCTACTGTATCAAATAGATTTTTTTTTCTTTCCTTACAAGAACCAATATAGTTCTGTCATTAAGCAAATTCATCCTTTCCTGTTAGCACCTACTCTTTTGTGTTGCTCTTCCCTTATAATTTTTACATACTAACTGCTTTGCTGCAAGTTACGTTTGAATCTTCTGTCTCCTCTGAAAATCTAAGTATGCTACAAAATTCTCCTCCTCCTTACTTACCATTTCTCTTTGCTCTCCCATAGCTCAGCTCTTGCTCCCTGTTAATAATTGGGGCTGCGAGTCAGAGAACAAGGCAGGAGGAAATGCTGATGTCGGTGCCAGTAACAGTCACTAAATCAGTGCAATTCAGAATTCTGGCAAGCTTGTGTCTTTGCTGAAGCCCTCAGGGCACTGTCACTGAAGATATTTTTTAGGTTTTTTTTAAAAATATATTAACCTAACTAAAAATGTTTCTGAAGTGGCTCTTAGGGAACTTGCAGCTCTTCTGTAATTGTCTCATAAACCGGATGAACTGCTAATGAATTAACTCCTTGTCCTGTGAGAACAGTAGGGCTAACACCCACTTTTTATCCTGTTTTCTTTATTTAGTACAGAGTACAGATGGTGTTCTGCAAATGTATGGTTTCAGAAGTCTCTCTATAACTGATATTGGGAAGGAGTTTTGATGGTTCAAATTGTAGAACAGCTCCCATATTAATAGCAGAGAAAAGTCTGTGTGATTTTAAACTATTAAGAAATGTTTAGACTTACACCGATGTGGTACCTTCTTTTGCAGTTTATTTGGAGTGATCATGGTTTGAACAATACATATATATCAACAGTATTTCTTCTTCTTTATGTTTAGTATAATGATTTTTTGCAGTGCCTGTAGTTTTCTTGTAGTATCTCTAGTATTATTCACTTCAGCTTGTGAAACAGGGGCTGCCCTCACTACTTTGTGTTCTAGATATTATTAGTTGGCCTTGTATGAATATTTGTTCCTGTTTTGCTTCAAAATGTCCCCAGTAAATATCTTGGAAATGAATCGTTGCTTGAACCCAAACAATTAAATCCTCTTCCTCTGCTCTGCCTGAAGGAAGTCACCATTAACAGTCCTGTGTTAGCAAGAGTTATGTGTGCATGACAGAAGAGCTGCACGTATGGAGTTTTCCAGTTAAAACCTAAAGCTCACTGGGGTGCTGCGAAGGCAGTTTCAAGGTTTCTGTCGTGCTTTTGGCGTGGAGGCTTTGGAGGGTATTTTAGAAAGGAAAACCAAAGTAGTTGCCTGCACAGCCTGTTCCTGTGTCCTGGATAAACTCTATCAAGATTTCAGGAGCTGAAATGGAGGTGAGTTTGAACATACAGCATGTTACGTATAAATGTTTCAGAGCCAATGTATCAAAGGCAGGACAGCATTTAATTTTAAGCAGATACATACCTAGTGAAATGCTTGTCCCAGGTACAGTTTTGCCATATATTTGAAAAGGGCAGGATTTCATTCAGTGCCCCAGATCTGTGTGGCAAAGTGCATCGTCACGTGAATGGCAAAAAGTGGCTCCAGTTAAGCTCCTATTAACTCCCTCAGAGATTAAGGGAATGGCATGTGTTTTATTGTTTGTAAGCCAGAACACGTTTGTTCATTAAAAAATGCAAACAACAAAACTCCCTAAAGGAGAGTGGTTTTCCTAAAGAGGCAATAGAAGAGATGGAGGGGCATGCTTAAGAGAAGCAGTGTGGCTGAGGATTCATTCAAGGCTCTGGCTTCAGATTTACTGGAGAGATGGAGAGCTGTAGTGCAGAAGAGGCTAGAAAAATTACAATGATATAAGTGAGTAATTATGTGTTTTGTTCAGGATTGCTGTATCTAATGGGACTTTGTCCCATCCTTTCCCAAATTCACTCTAGCAAGCACAGCCAATGGTCATCAGACACTCTGCAGTACTGTAGCATACTGTGTTAGAGCAGGACATTAGATGAAGGTGAACCAGGACACATCACTGTGGGCTGCAGATAATTTCTGGCATGTTGGAACCATGGTCGATTCCCAGTGCGAAAAACAGACAGGTGAAAAGCATACTAAGAAACTGACGTTTGAAACTAACTTTGATAGGAGCAGATAGCTTCCAAAAGAATAGGTACTTTTGAAATCATCTCTTACTAGTGTTAACTTAGCAGGAGTGGACATTACCTTTTGGCTTCAAATGTTCATCCAGAGGATATAAGGCTGGACTCATACATTGATGCTGTACTGTTGCCATCCTTATTCCCCAGGGACATTCCCCATTGCCCATGTATGGGTTGGTATGGAAACTTTCAGGACATTGAGGCATAATTGCTGTAGTGTTTTAGATGGTGGATGCAGAGTGTAATTTATCACCAGTATTGAGTAAATTGTGAAACTGTATGCCTTGTTCCAGAAACCATAGGCCGCTCAGTTAGCAGAGTGTCAAAAATGTTGTGTGTGTGTTCTGTCCTGAACGCAGATCCAACAGGTTACTATTCAGAAGCAAACAGTTCAAGATAGAACGGTTGGTCAGACCAAAAACCAAGGAAGCTCTGAGTATGTCTGATAAAGAATTACAAGTGCAGTCGTGCTGTGATACACTCTCCCGGCCTCCAGAAATTTATGATTTGGGGAATTCCTGAGCTAGACATAGTATCTTTGTGCATAGTAGTTGTGGAGGCAGATGCATCCAGGTAAAGCCACTTTAAAGCACATGAGTATGACTGGCTTAGCAAGGTCTTGGTCCCATGCAGATCAAGGGAGTAAGGAGGAGGCATTGGAACAGCTCCTGGTTGCAGTGCAAGAAGGAAGGTGATTCACAGACCTAAGAGCAGCAGCCATATACCAGCGTAGCTATGAGATTGGCCAAGGTATGCTTGGAAGTCTGTCATGCAGTGATAACCTCAAAGTCATCATGCAGTCTGCACTGAAAGAAAAAGGACATTCAAAAATGAACCGAATGTGACATGTTTGTTTACCCCAGAAAAAGAACTCAGAGTGATTATATGTTGCAAGATGATCCTGTGGTCAGTAGGAAAAAAAAAAAAAAAAAAAAAAAAGAAATCTAGAGAGAACTAAGAAAGTCACATACCCTGAACTTTGGAATGTCCCTTACCATGTAAATACCTAACCATAAGCCAAAGATGCATTCTTTGGATCACAGTCATGACAAATCTGCCACAAAGTCGTCTTTTAAGTTGATAATTCTCAGTCTAGTAAGACTTGCTGTGCAAAGCACTGAGTATTCAAGTTGTGACTTGGTCACTAGAGCAAGCAAGGAGGGGGGAGCCTCTTGACTTCAAAATGATTCAGGGAAGAATGTGAGTATAACCAAAACAAACTCAGATGAGACAAAGCCTTCAGATAAAGAAATTCTTAATCTCACATGAAATGGTGGAACAAGCAGATGCTTCAAATGAAAAATAGTAAAATTTGCTGAGCATTAAGATTTATCTTAGGAATCTTGTACGTGTGTGAAAACAATTACAATACACGGATTATGTTCACTGATAGATGGTGTAGAAAAAGTGTATTTTCTGTTGAGGAATCACAGTGAGAAAACAGTCTGATTTGAGATAAGGGAATGGGAACACTGTAGTGTTCCTCGGTTGAAGCTGAGGGAAGAGCTGAGCTGACTAGGTACTCTGGAAGTACCTTGGGGTGCCATTTCCTGGGGAAGTGGTTTGATCTGGAAAGCTGTAAGTGCAGCTGTATCCCTTCTCATTCCTCTTGTCCATGTCTGCCTTTGTATCGGTTGCACATCCTGGCTCCCAAAGATGCTGATGACACATGTGCATCCCTGACTAATCAGAAAACCTATAATTTTCAAATAATTTTTGTGATTCCAAGAAAGGGGTGTGGAACTCCCACAGACTTGGATAGCTCTGATGTTGCTTGCCTGCATTAGGACTGATCTTGGGGTCTGATTGTTGCAGAGGCTTTCAGAGACTACAGCCTACAGCTCTTGGTTGGCAGCCCAGAGGCAGGAATGCTGAGTGTTCAAGCTGTGAGCTGCTTAGTCTTTGATGAAAAATCTTCTCTTTTCTCAAAAACTTCTGCCCCTGCCTCTCTCTTGACTTCTGTAATCATGCAATTCAAAGGCAAGGGGACATGCTCATGATGTGTTTGGGTTTGAGGTTTTCTTTTCCCCTCTGGGAATTTTCCAAAGCATATTTAGTCTTGTGAAGGTTTGGTCATGAACCACATCGAAAACTGAAATCTCTTGTTCCTTGAAACCTGTTAATTTTATAAACCACAAGTAAAATATAGCAGGCAGCTGTGTTAAGAGTTTTCCCATATGACCTACCAGTAACCTTAGCCCAGCCCAAGCACCCGCTAGCTGCAAGGGATTGCTAACCATATCCCAGCTGGCCTGTAGACAACTAATGAGCAGAAACTACCAGTCGGACAGAAAAGGGTCTAGCAGCCACCAGACGTTTTCGCTCTGGGGGCTGATGAGTCAACTTGTAATTTGTGAATAAGCCTAGGCTTTTTTCATTATCTTGGTACATCTATATTAAATTAATTCTGCAGATGATTTGAGCAAGAGCTCTAATCATTTTTACTGTCTTTTTTCACTGCTTCCTAGTCTATCCACTGCTTTAGTAGAGAAAGTATTATACATTTTTTTTCCTCGTAATCCAGATATCAACATTAATAATATGATAGCAGTGTGGGAGAATTGGGGCTCTGTTTTATTTTGTCTCTGAGTAGCTATCATTTTGTTCTAGCTCTTTTCCGTCTTATACATTAAAGCAAGTATTTTGGTAACAGACTGGGAGAGAAGGAATGTTAATTTACCTAACAGCTTTCCCATGACTGAAGAAAATGGCCAGAACGAAAGCAGGTCTAGAATTACAACTGCTAGTTTCTTACAACTAGAGCATGTTTGTGTTTTGCTGACTTTTATTGCCTTTCCTCACAATACTTAGTAAGAGACGAGAACCAAAATGAACCTTTCTCCAGACACAGCCTTCCTTCCTCAATGTCCTGTCTTCAGTCTTTTGCCTGCTTTCTCCAACATCCTTAAACAATAACTCTTTTAAAAAATTACCTGAAAGGCTTTGAATACCATTCATGTCAGGGTCTGTTTCCTGTTTTTCCACACTTTGTTTCTTTCAAGGTTGTTTTTGCTTTTTCTTATTCCCACTGCACACAGAGGAACATCTTACTCTAAGTCGTTGTGACTTTAAGAGAATATCTGTGTATTCTGATTTATTTGGTTGGTTGGTTTGGTTTCTGTTTCTTGGTGTTTTGTTTTGTTTTCTTTTTTTTCCCCAGAGAACACAAAACACCACCCTACTATTTTAAACACATCTCTGGTCTAGCCTAGAGCTGTCTCTAATACTTGCTGCTGAACGATGCTTCAAATGTGGCACGGTTGTTCCAGTGTTACACCCTTCTTGATCAGCAGCTGGGGCGTTCCTGAGCGGGAGGAGGCTTCTGGACCGTTATACTTTCATAGCTCCCTGCAAACCTGCAGTTCATTATCTGTATAATCTCACTTTGAAGCCCTGTGTTCTTTTGGCCTCTGTGACATCCTGTGACAATACGTTTTGCAATCTCATTATGCATTGTGTGGAAAAAGAACTTCCTTTTGTTTATTTTAAACCTGCTGCCTGCTCATTTCATTGTTTGCCCCCTAATTCTTGTTTCGTGAGGAAATGTTCTTCACATCATTCATGATTTTATGAGCTGTTCATGAATGGATAACTTCTGTCTTCTGAGATGAGTCATACAAACATGGAGAGCACACGAAATCAGGAGTCATTCTGTTTTCTGCTTAGTTTTTTAGAGCACACCTGATTTAAGATGCCAATGCCCAGTGTTACTGTGTTCTCTCTGACCAGCTCACGATACTGCTTGTTGATGTAGCCATCGGTGACAGCTGAAGTGATGGTGTCAGAGTGCTGTCCACAAAAACCATAAAGATTTTTTCTAGGTGGTGGTATGAGAGTAAACCCTGTTGTTGTGCGTGTGTATACTTAGAGTATGCTTGTGTGTATGGCTAACTTCATGCTTTCCAGCGTTCAAATGCATCTCTGATTTTATTGTGTGGAGCTCTACGTGTCCTCAAGTTTAGATGACACTGCCTGGGATCCTTTTCTATTGTCCACATATTCTGAAAGGACTGCTTTTGTTAAATCAGGAATAATTCTGTCTCTGAACATGCTTTCATTGTGTGACTTTCAAATAACTCTTCCTGTATGGATGAGAGCTGGCTTGGAAACCATTCATGAACAGCAGAAAATTGACTGGCTGCTAGAAAGCCATTGAGCTAATGTTTCATTTCAAGGAACTTAAAGGCTGCCTTAAGGAAGCAGTGGAAGGGGGTTGGGTTTTGACGCTGACACATAGCGTGCTGTTCTTCTGTTCACATATGAATGTGTTCAAGCCATCCAGAAAAGTGACCAGCAGGCATGCTCACAGTGTTTCTCTGTGAATATAGTGTCGTTGGGATAAAGAGTACTGGCAAAGAAGTGACCTCTCCTGCACTCACAAGAAAAATCCAGCTGGACCTGACTCTTCTTAAAGACTTTCCGCTCGTACTTACAGGTTTTCCACCTGCACTTCTTGCTACTCTGCCTGAAGGCTGCAGTGTGGAGTTCCCTGTAAATGTTCTTTCTATTCATGCTTACCTTTTTTGAATTTAAAAAGTAGCATTTTCCTTTCAAATTGGAATACTTGGGGACTGTTTGTATTAAGCCAATTATTTAGCCTTTATCCTTTATCCTAGGTCAGGGAATCCAACTGTATAAGATACTACTTCCTCTGCCTGTGTGTGGCACCTTAGAGTGATCTTCTGGCTTTTTGTACTTGCTGTGTGAACTTACCTAGATTGGATTAGGGCAGAAATTCCTCTGGTAAAAGTAGATGTCTGTATTGAATCCATCACTGTAGTCATCCCTTTATGTGGAGTAAGTAAAAGTTTTGTGGTTAAGCTGCCTATGAAGTCCACACCATATGTTACAAAATATTTCTTTTGCGGATAAAATTGTGGAGCACTGGTATTGAATCTTGTCTACTGATTATTATTATTATGTTTGTAAATCAAAGTTGCTGTCATTGAAAGCAGTAAAATGAATCTTAGCGTTTTGCTGATTTTATAGCGCCCATAAGCGTGCCAGGTATTTCACTCTGCAAGAATAGTGCTACTCCCCTGTTTAAAGCAGAGCTTGTTTCAGGAGGGAGAGCCCTGGCACTAACCTCTCTGCTTTTATTTTCAATTTGTGCTGCATTCCTCAGTAGGTTTTAGCTTTATGGAATATTTTTTCAATGGCTGTGGTTTGGTTTTTTTTTTCCAAAGAGATGTTGAAATCAGAGTGCGAAAGTACAGATTTCTCACCTTGGCTTGCAAGAGAAACCCATTTGTTCTGTTTTGTCCCTGCAGTGTCTGTTCTCTGACTTCAGTGGAAAGCTGCTGGATGTGTTTCTTTTTTCTATTTTGTTTTTTAAAAGTTTAATGGAGAAAGATGGGTAAGACATGCTGTCTGTGGGACTACAGTTAACACAGCCTGTGCCAAATCTTGTCCAAAGAGTGGAGGCCTTCATGGACGTGATTCTGATAAACTATTTGACTACTGCAGGGATACGCGTGTGTGATTTTTCTTTTTAATCCTTTGTTACAGAAATAAATTCTGGCTATTACTGTTTCTGGTGAATAAATTGTTGGAGACTTTTCAAGTGTTGACAGTCCCCATCTTGACAGCATACTCTTTTTTTCATGAACCTTAAACTGTTCTACTTGAAGAGTAAGAGTCCTTCAAGTTAAGGTTCCTCTGCAATTTAACTTTAATTTTGTCCATGTTAAAGTTATTATTTGAGGCCAAAATACATTCTCAAGTTTTAGTTGCAAATTAGAGGCTTGTGCTTAGCTACATTTCAATTCTCTAGTAAAAGTTATTGTGAAAATGGAGCAGGATAAAGATGCATTGCTTTTATTTTCATTTCAGTCTCTTCCTATTTTATTGATCTGTTTGTCTGCGTTTTTTTTTCTTCTTTTTACAGAGTTTTAGAATGCCAAGGCCTTCCCATTGTGAATGGGCAATGTGATCCCTATGCCACTGTTACCTTAGCAGGACCTTCCAGGCAAGTATTGCTCATTCAAAAACTTCCATTTCACTAGGATATTTTCTGTTTCCTTTGTCTAGAAATCCCTATTCTCAGCTAGACAGAATTTTTAGACAACAGTGAAATTAAGTATTTATGTGTCTATGTATGAACTACTAAGGTAAGTAAGGAATTTGAGGCTTACTTCAGTTTTGTTTTATGTAAAGGTCTGAATAATCCCTGAATAATCTGAATATCTTGGAGTGTGTAATTTGTGGTTAGGTTTAATTTGTGCATCTTCTCACCTCACAGTTGGAGGCCATTTCTTTTAACAAACATATTGCCTAATTTTGGGCAAGGACAGAAGAGAAAGCTGAATACATCAACATCTTGCAGAACGTGCACATTTGTATGTGAATATTTAGGGTCTTTTATGCTTTTGGGGTGGGGCAAATTAGGGTATATGTAGAAAACCCTAGGTAGCTCAATCCTTTTACAACAATTTATTCAAATCAGCGTAAATGAGATGCATTCTTGACAAATACCTTGCATGCAGAAGAGTCTTTGAGGCTGGTCTGCATTGCTCATTTTTCCTAGGTGTCCTATGTCGAATGTATCTTAATGAGCAGTGTATTTGCATTGTACACTTTGACTCTTTAAGCATGTAATTTCTTTCAGATGGCACTGGGTGTTAATAACTGAAACTTTATGGAGATCTCTTGATTAACTCTGTTATCCTTGAATGTCCAAACTTGCCTCTCTTCATCTGCTTCCCCTCCCCTGCCCAGTCTGGATAATGTATGACAGCTGATAACATACTTCCCTTTAAAATAAGGGGCACAGCTCCATCTTGTTCCTCTCTGTTTTTGTTTCATTTTCTACTGGGGAGAGAAGGCTTGCCTCCTATCTTCAGCAAGCAGCATGCAGCTTATTCCTATCCAGTGCTTTAATTGCCCAATAATTATGCCTGTCTTAATCATCTCCCGTTCTACATCCTGCTTCCCAGTCCCCTCCCTGATGGGCTTATCAGTAAAGAGGTTGATTGGCAAGTGTGACTGATGAGATGGGATAGGCAATCAGCCCCATGTCCTGCAGGCGATTAGTCTCTTATCTCTCATCTCCTCCTAGGAACAGTGAGGTATTTTTAATCTGTGCATCATTCTCTTCTCTGGCTTTTTCATTGCCTCCCCTTTTAGGAGAGGGAAAGCTGCTTTTGCTACTGTATTTTATGCAATGCCAAGCATAAAAACATCAACAAATGCTCTGTTGTTTATTCTGTAGTTTGTACTTACAGAGCCAACAGATCTCTCAGCTGGAGCTGCTTCTGGGAAAGCACTGTATACTTGTGGGCTGGACCTTTCAAATCACACCGGAAACATGTAGTGGCAATAGAAATTTAACCCAGTTTTGCTTGCCCACTGTATATGTATATGCCCAGTTAATAAAAACAGTTACAAGCTACCTAAGCAGCTTTGCTGCATGAGAAATGAGGGATAGATTCTGGAATGAAATGATTACTAGGTCAGTTTTCCACTTGGTTGGTGCAGCTCTCCATCTGTGTCTGTTTTATCTGTGCCTTGCTGTTGCTGGAGAGCTTTAGGGGAAGATATGACAGGACAATACAGTTTCTCACTTGTACATAACTAGAACAAATTAAGCATAGGTTTGTAGCATTTGATAATCATCAAACAGCTGTTGGCTGGCTGATGTGGAATACGTTGACCGGCTCTAGCCCATTAGCAAGCAGTTAGATGTCTGTATTCTAAAATGCAGATACAGGTGGATGATGCTGCACAGAGACAAATGAATGAGCAGTGCTAAAGTTTGTCAGGCCTATTCCCCAGTGGTTTGAGGGAGGTTTGCCATGTGTTGTTCCTACAGAGCAGTAGAAATCAGAGACTTCTGCTCAGCACTGCTCGCTGTAATTCAACAACATACCATTTACTAGGGGCTGTTGTGGCTGCAGGGAAGAGAGTGGTATATACCAATTAAAATCTGACCTTTTAAGTTTATAAAAAATGAGGCTTTAGAAAGAAGCCTGAAGACCTTCTGTGCTCTACTGTTCCTTTGAAAAACTTCTTCATTCTTGTGAGAAAATGTTTTTTCGATTGTTTAACACCACTGAAAAGCATTCATTGATGCCTCAGGCTAAGGTTATAAAATATAAAATGCAGAAATATCTATATCAGTCCTCCTGACTCCTGTGCTCCTAGGGTATGAGAAATTCTTGAGCTGACTCTCCCCTCAAATATTGTTGTTCAAAGCTCCATTCCTGCAAGTCATTTTGTTCAGATATAAGATGCTGCTGGATCAAGAAAGTAAGAATATCAGAGTTCAAGGACTTAGTTTAAGAAAGAATAGCAAAATGTGGTTACTGCCACTTGAGAGAAATAGGCTGCAGTGAATCCTCTCTGTGTATGTTTGTATGCCTTGCTGTGCTGGAGCCACATGGCATGCCAGTTTTACCAAATGAGTGACCATTTGTTCCTCAGTGGCTCTGTTCTAAGATCATGCTTCTGCTGATGTTTTCTTACACTTTTTTTCTTTTCTCCATTCAGATCGGAAGCCAAAAAGACTAAAGTTAAAAAGAAGACCAACAATCCACATTTTGATGAAGTGTTTTATTTTGAGGTTGGTATTTCAAAGGAATTGGGTGATAAGCTGAAATACTATACTGTAGATAGTTGGCACAGCATCCTGCCCCGTGTTGTGCCAGCTGTCTTCTTTGAAGGCTGTTTCAAAGCAAAGTGCAGGGGAAAGAAGTATCCAGGGTCAGACTAAATGTCTGCTGAGGCAGCAGTACTTTGCTTCAGCCCAGGTGCTCTGAAGGAGAAGCTTCAACGTGGGCACTTCTCCTGAGTAGCAGGCTTTACTCAACCCAGGTATAACTCAACCCAGATGAGTTCTGAGAAAGGAGAGTTAAGAATGGGCTTTTATATATGTATATTTTTTCTAGCTTGTGGTTTTACAGCAGCTCCGCCCTTCTTTTCCAGGCAATGGGAGGAAGGTTGTCTCAGAGGTACCATGAAAACCATAGAGGAAAGATACTTTTTAAAAAGAATGTTTCAGCAGTCTACCAGTCTGCTGTTACACTAGCACGTGAAGCCCCTACAACTTTATCTAACACAGAACATTTTCAACAAGTCCAGATAAGACAAAGTATAACTCTTAAAGTACTAGTTTTGGTTCTTTTTGGCAAAAGTACAAGTAATTGTGGTGTGTCCTTATGTATACGTGCATGTGTTTGTAATATGGATGCCTCTTGAAATTTTTCATTCTACCTGTAAAGTATGTGAATCTTTCTCTTTTATTTTTCTCTTGGGCGTTTTAGTCTTGGTCTACACTGAATTGTTCTGTTTCAGTAGATACCTCAAAATCTAATCTGGCGTAACTTAATCAGTGAAAAGCCAGAATAATAATACCGTGCAGTTGGCACATCACTGGAAAGCCCGGCTTATTCCTATGTTGTGCATTATCCAGGCTGCATCTGCATCAGAAGCTGCTGGCATAGGAATGGTACTAGGGATGTGATTTTGAGAGTTAGTCCTGGGGCACAGGCAGCCGTGTTAGAGAGGAGACGTGAGGAGAGAGGAACCGGACAAGCACTGTTGCGTCATGCAGATACGAAGTGCATGCATCCTGCATGCAGTGCCTGTGAGGGGCCTTGCTGCTGTAATCCACCCGCTCTGCACACTGCTGTCTTTGCTTAGAAGCTGACCGTTGTACCAGCTGATCTGAAGTCAGTCATTCCAACAGCAGTGCACTCTTGAGTAATAGATACTCAAGTTCTCTATTGGCACTTTCTTGCTGCTCAAATGAGTGGAAGCCCTGAGGCTTGGTCAGGATAATCTTTCCTTCGGCAATCCATCAAATCTCTTCCTAGGGTGTAAGTTCACTGCAGCCTTACTTTTGGCTAGCACTGAGCCCTTATGGGGCTGACCTGACTCATGAGAATGTGGAGGTGCTGCACTGAGTGGGGAGGAGAGATCCCATGATATTAAATACTGAAACTGCACTGTGGTGTCTGTATTTAGGATTTTGGTCTGTCACCTGTCCCAGAGCTGCAGCCCTTGGCAGTGAAACAGGAGTTAATGCTCTGTGTTAATAAACTAGAATGGGCTTCCTGATTCTTAACACAGGCAGTTCTGGAGGTGTCTGACAGTGAGAGCTTTTTAATGAGCCTAATCAAGGAATTGAGCTTGTACACCACAAAGCTTCACCTGTCTCATTCCTCTGCCTTCTGTGTGCTGCAGAAACAGCGAACATTTGGTATTTAAACACTGAACTTGGCAGGTGGTGCCAGATGGAAAGAGAGGAGCAGAAAGCACCTTCCAGCTGGAGCTGTGGAAGGGGGCTGGTGGTTTTCTTTGCTTGCCTTTATGCCAAGAGCTGAGTTGCTTGCGAGTATCTGCAAAAGCAAAACTTGAACTGGAACCCATACCCTCACTGTTCTGCTAACTCAGAGTAAAGGGTTTTCTGTATGGGTAAGGACAGTGCTTGGACAATGTCTGAATCAGCCAAGAATAAACATACCCTCAGTGCCCAACAGAGCCATCATAAATTTATGTCATTTTGAGTAGTTAGTATATACCAGACTAAATGTCTCCAAGGAACAAGGTTCAGTAGCACTTGCTAGGGCTGGGAAATACATTCACTAATGAGACGTGGGCAGACCTGTAGCTAACCTGATTCCTGTGGAGCTGCACAGATTCATGCTGTTGACAGACGTATCATTTACTGCTTCCGAACAGTTTCATCGGCTTTCCTGCAGTCTGCTAGCACAGCAGTTGGTCATGGCTCTAAGGAAGAAGAAAATCTGTAAAAGTCAGTGAAGACATGCATTCCTTTCTGCAGCAAAATAGATTTAATTAGCTAAATGGAAAATAGCTTATCATTGGTTTGGAAGATTTAAGGGCTTGCTTAAGGGTGCTACAAGTGAAACTTGCACCTGATGGTTTGGAGCCATTTTCACCACCACTTCAGCTGCAGCAGTGAAGAGGCTTAGAGTTCTGTACACAGCTACCGGGAAATCTCCCACTCATGGAGAAGGAGGTAGTGCTGGGAGCCAGTTTGCAAACCAGATTGTGCTAAAAAGAATGAGCAGCTGATAAATAAGCTTGTCAGCTTGCAGTCTGAGCTGAAAGTTCCCTAATATCTAATTCCATCCTTGAAACTGATGGACTTCATAGGACTCTCTTTTTAGCATTTCGATTAATCTGCATGCTAAGCAGTCACACAGATGAACAGAGGGACTTCATGCATGCAGACTCCAGCAAAGCTTCTCAGAAGAGTGTTTACTTGTAAGGGGTGTGCCATAAGTTACACCTCTGCTGTAACTTCTTGTAACTCACAGGTAATAAAACACTACAGTTTGCTTTCTTATTCAGAACTACACCATTAGCTTTACAACGCTAATACAAGATACATAATTTTCAGTTATATAGGATGATTTCTTGAAGCCACAGTGAAGATGGTTGCAAGGGTAGGGGGAGAAAATTTGTTCTGAGCTGCTGACATTGTAGGATGCATTTAAATTATCATGAATTATCATGATATTGGGCTTACAGGTGCATTTCATTTGGTTATGGGCTAGAGCACTTGGTCCCCAGTGCTGCTATGGTACCTTTGGGTTTATGTGTATCGCCTTGAATATGGAGCCCTCTCTTAAGCACACAAAAGACTGTTGGGTGTCCAATCTGAAGATTCTTTTCTCATTTCTCTCTGTCTGTGCAGCTGCATCTTTGGCTCTCTTGTTTGTTCTGTCTGCATCTGATGTAACAAGAAGTCAAGTTTATAATAAAAGCCAGTTTTTGTGAGTGGGAAGCATTAAGCCACATTAGTATTTAAACATGTAATAAAGCTGAGCTTCTGTGTGCAACCAAGAGCTGAACCCACACATCATACGCACTTGTGTTTGATCAGTTCCTGCTGTGGTTTCAGCTGGGTGGGGTAGCCTTTTTCTCAAGTTTCTGACACACTATGGAAAAAAACAAAAATATCAAAGGCTTTTTTAGATCATGCTAGAAGAGAGATTTTAAGAAATGTTTGTACAAAAGCTTTCTTTTGCTAATGCTCTACACCTGCAGCTTATCTTCCCATTCTTTTCTACCCGTGCTTTCCTTTACCAGTGTTGCAAATGTGGTTGCTGAAGTGTGCACCTGGTTCTAAATCCTGACATACATAGCACAGTGTAGAATCTCTTGGACAATTGATCTGCTCAGTACATTTTGCAGGGGTGTGATAAATTGAATTCCAGGATATCATGACAGGCTGAACTTCCCAGTTTTAATTGGATCCATTGTAAAATGTTTTTAATGGTGGTTTTGCTTTTCACCTCTCTCCTCTTCAGAATGCCTCAGGCATCTGTTGTACAGCTGTACTTAAGACATGAGTATTAATTGCCCTTTTATTTCCCTTGACGGATTATAAAAGTGGTATTCATTTGCATGATTTTTCTTCTTTTGACAATGTAAACTCAAAGTACTGTAGTAACATTAAAGACATCCTTTCTCTGGTCAAGAAAGTATGCAGTATTTAGTTACCCTTGAATAAGATTCTTACCACATCTGTATAGTGAGGAACCTGCAGTCTACAGGTTTGTTACCATGCTTGAATGTTTTCAGAATTAGGGATGAATTCGCTGCTGATAGTTGAATGCCACAATCTTCCAGAGCGTTGTAGAAGTAACACAAATGCTTTTGTATCAGTTTAATTTGTTAAAGATTCCTCTTTTTTCTTAGGTTACAAGACCGAGTAGCTACAACAAGAAGTCCCAGTTTGATATTGAAGATGTTGATGAAGTTGACAAAATGGAGATTAGGTAATATAAAATACTTTCTACTAATAATCTTCCAAAGTTGTGTACTTTGTAGTAGACTCTTCTTTCAAAATGACAAGCATGATTTCATTGTTGGTGACTCAAAGAGGATTCTTTGTCACTGTGTCTGTTCCTTTACCTGCATGATCCTGTAGATCCTATATGAATTTGTGACAGTTCCGCTGTGGGAGACATCCTCATTATTTTCCTCAGTATCCTTTCTCTCTGTGTGTAACGTGCATGTGTGTATGCTAATGTGCATTTATCATTAAGTGCAGCCTTTTATGTCTGGTCTCTCCTTCCAACCCTTCCTCCCTCAGTTTCCCAAGAGAGCACAAGAGCTCTGTGATGCTCTTTGTTAAAGGATCTGTTTTCTTTTGTCACTTAATTTTAGCAACCCAGATAAGGTCCTCCTTCCCTGAAAGGAAACTCTTGAGCTGAAATTTTCTCTGGGTCTGAGGCAGTTTCTCTTCTCTTTTTCCTGCCAGATTGTAACCCCTTCTTGTGAGGCTGGGTATGATCCATTGCACAGGAAAGAAGTAACTCTGATTTCAAAAACAAAACAACCCCACCCACCCACTTACTGCTATTTTGGAACTTGCAGAGGCCTGTCAACAGTGTCTGTGGGGATGGGTGAACAGTCAGAGTGGGGAGGAAACAGTAGGGGTTGCAAAGCCTTGTGGTATCTCATGTATGAGGTACTGTCACATACCTGAAACTTAAAGGTTTTGTCCATCTGGTGATCTGGGTGCACAGTAGGTGGAAACTGCTTTATCACATACATGTGTGGTGTGATATTTCTTCCCTCCCTATGCTGTAGGATTTAGAGAAAGAAAAGTTGAGGAAGAAAGGCATCCTTTCCACTCCTTTCTCTCCAGGTGTTCCCACTGGAGAGGCAGTGAGGACTCCTCTCTCAAAACATTCCCTAGTCCCTTCAGAAGCATGACTGGCAGTAAAGAAAAGAGAGGGGACCGGGCAAGGGGAACAGTACTTATTCCCACCAAGCAAGATGTGTTTATGTTAATGAATGGGTGAGGGCTGCCATGTTACCCCGTACTTTGCCTGTCAACTGCTGGTGCGTGTAGCCCGTTACTGTAATATTGTGGCACTGCATGACCATTAATAGACGTGCGTTTGCCAGGACTCTGTGAGACAAGAAAGGGAGGTTGTTTGTATGCAAGAGACACAAGAGATATAGATGAGTTTCAAAGAAGTCTTCCTTTCCTTAACAACAACACATCACAGTGTGATGTGAAAGACCTGTAAAAATAGTTGGGAAAAGATTAAGCACTTAAATAATAAGTGAAAGTAGATAAAGAATTAGTTTTGGTTGGGCAAACTCTTTGCTCAGACAGTTTGTCCCATATAGGACAGAGTGTTTTTGTTTCCATCTTGGGTTCACCTCCCAGCCCCCTCACTTCCTCCGCTCTGTTTTCTCAGAGTTAGATTGCCCCCATGCCCTCTGGATGGATCATACAGTTAATGGGTTTGGGGGTTTGTTTTCTTTTTCTCTCCTGAGAAAATACCATTCCACAGGGTACAGAGGCAACTCAGTCTCTCATGGTTTTTCTCTAAAGCTATGAAAGTTTCTCTTTTTGAGTGGGTGTAGGAAGTTGCAGGCAGAGCATATCAGCACTAAAGGACCAGATGTTCTGGTGAAATTCATTGTTTCTCCTCCTCCTCTCTGTTGTTCTTTCTTTCTTTCTGTGACCAGTGTCTGACCAATTTAGAATAATGCTTTAGACTCTAGGGTCTTGTGTATAATATTTTCTTTTAATTTTACTTACGCTTTATGCTTCAAGCACACAAAACAATAATGTCAGAATTTGTATGCCTGCTTTGCTTATTGTACAGCATGAGATCTACCTTGAGTTTTGAGTTCCCCTCCTGCAGAAACATTTTACTGATTTTTTTTCTATAGCTCCAGTTGCTGTAGGGCACGCCCTTTGGAAGTGTGTGAGGCTCTGTATGTTTGAAAGTGTTATTGCCAGTGAGCATCTAGAAGGTATTTGCATAAACTAGAAACCAGTTGCTTGTAAATTCTTTGTAAATGCAGAGTTGGACTGTGTGTAAATAACCTTCTCAAAAGATTCGTCCCCTCCTGAAGCTGCATTTAGCCATTTGAATTAGTTTGTAAGATTGCAATCAACTGGATATGGAGAAAGAATAGAGCAGGTAGAATTTTCAAAGACTTTTCCTGTTGGGTCATTTTTGCCCTACAGAAAAGAATTGTTAAAATATTAGAGTATGAAGAACTTAAAACTAGCAGGCACGTAACGTGAGCTTTTGACATGTCTGGCGTATGAAATTTGATGCATGAGACAGTGGCGAGAGATGCAAGGCTCAGGGGATTTATAAGTGACATGCTCTGCACTTGCATAAAGTAGGTTAAACCTCTAACAGGACTATCAGTCCTCATTCCTTGACAGCCTACTGTGACTTGCTTGAGACTAGGGAGGTGGTGTAAATATGTCCATAATCAAATGATTTTGCACCTCATCCAGATTAGTTATAGTTCTCCTAAAAATCTTAATTATTCAAGAACCTGTGTTTTTCCCCATACAGACTTTTTTTCCCAGAGTTTAAGGCATATTCAGACTGTCACTTAGCTGAGAAATTCTTAGCTGTGACTGTTTTAAAATAAAAGTGCCTCTCAAAATATGTACAGAAACATCTGTCCTAGAGTTTGAAACCCTTACTCCGAGATGGGTATTGTAACATTTATCCACAAATGCAAGGTTAGACACCAGTACTTCCACTATGAATCTGAGAGCAATTGTTTTACATCCTGAATGTTAAAGAGCGCATGAAAGGCAAGGAAGCATCATCTAACAGAACTTCCATGTATGAGGGACTAAGTGACAGAAATTGCATAGATTACAGATAATACACACGATACTGTGTGATAGAACAGTCTTATTGTCTGTACAGAACAACTTTAGGTGCAGCAAATTTGTAAGCTTGACATGGTGAATCTTCCCAGACGCTAGAGCATTGGGAAGGGCTGTGTAGAAATTCAGGCTCACTCTTTAAACTGTTGCTTACACTGCTGGTAGATGAAGTTAGTCTGAGACTGAAGGTCTCTGCACTTTTTCACCACGGTATTCATTTTATCTGTATTTTTTCCTTTATCTGGGATATACAGAGAGCCCCTGGATGTTTATCAGTATGGACTGTGGAAACAATACGGATGAGGAAAAGGTAGTCTAGATGATTTTTCACTAGTGTTTCATGGAGATGAGTTGTAATGCTCCAGAAGTCGAACTTAGCCTCTTAACAGTTTGAAAACCAGTATTGTATGGTTTTGGAACTTTCTAACTTCTGGGCTTGAGGAGAAAAACCCAACAAAATTAAAATAGGAGTTTTATTTATTCCTTATGACACTTCTAAAATTACTTCTTTTTATTGCAGAGTTGATCTGTGGAATGCCAGTAACTTGAAGTTTGGAGATGAGTTTCTAGGAGAACTGAGACTTCCCTTGAAATTTCTGCGACAGTCTAGTTCTTATGAAGCATGGTACTTGACATTTTTCTTTTGGAGTATAAGTAGAAACATATGTTTGCTGTGAAGTCTTTGAATAATTACTGCTATGTGATAAAGTTTAAATGGATTTAATTTGTATCTATAATTTTGTAAGCAAGCCAAAATGATCTTAGCAGATGTAAGAACAAGAAGTTTTGATAATATGATTAGAGATTGGAGTCTGACTGTGTGTCACATGTGGGAATTTTAATACATTGAGTTTTGGATATTATTTACTGCAATTCAATAGCAATGCCATAATTTTATGAAAATATGGGGTTTTTTATATGTTACATTGGCATAAATCATAATGATCAGAACTTTCCATGTTGGAGTTGGTGCGAAATACACTAACAAATGATTAAAAATTCTGATTCAGAACTCTCAAGAAATTTAATAAGTTTGTAAAGATTGTTTGTATCATTAATCTATAACTTTTATATATGCTTATGTATAGCCTGAGATAATCTTGTGTTTCAGCACAAACTTTATCTATTTTTGCATTTCAGGTATTTCCTGCAGCCCAGAGATAATGGTAACAAGTCACTGAAACCTGATGACCTTGGTTCCTTAAGGTTAAATGTGGTTTACACTGAGGACCATGTTTTTTCCTCAGACTATTACAGTCCACTTAGAGACCTCCTGCTAAAATCTGCAGATGTTGAGGTAATTTGCTTGTGCTGCTTGTTGTTTACCTGTAATTCGTTCTCGCAGGGTTCTCCCTGAACGTTAGGCACAGTCTTGTTGGCACCATAGGTGTATAATCACCAGAATCTTCAACTTCTGCCTTCTTACACCCAAGGATCTTATTAAGCTCTGCATATCCTTCATGATTGTTTTCCGTCCTTACAGAAAAGATCTTTATCTGCGTATAGTATGGTGGGTGGAGGCACACCCAGGAACACCAGTGGTTTTAACAGCAGCATATTCTCTGTGGCTTTCTAATTTTACGTGTGAAAATGCAAAGTAAACTTCAGTTTGATCAATTGGTTTTCCTTTATTGGAGAGGAGCAAGTTTACTTGCCTAATTTAAAAACAAAACAAAGTGAGAAAACAAACCAACCCCAAACAGACAAGCAACTCTAAAATGTCAGAAGGATGGACTTCGTCTGCCATTGTGTATAGTTTTAGCATTTGACTTGGACCTGGGGTATGAGTGTTGATTTTTTCAGCTCCAGAACTGGTTTCTGTTGTTACTATAGTGTGAAAATGAGAAGGTTTATAGTTCTTCAGGTGCTTCCCAGGCAACAGTCACATTCAGTGAAAAGTCAACTGTTAAAAATGCGGGAAAAAGACTGTACTGCAATAGTTTTTAAATTGCTGCCCTCTTCTGATCAAAACTTAAAGCCAACAAAAACTGGAATGTGAGGCCCAACCATGTTATCTTTAGGCATGTTTAGATAATTGACCACTGCAATTATTATGTGGGTTTATGCACTAAGGAGCAATGGGGAAGAGAATGAAATGATGCTTGTCCTATAAGGATCTCTCAAAATTTTTCTTTCTTTCTACTCTTCAGCCTGTCTCAGCATCAGCTGCACACATTTTGGGTGAAGTTTGCAGAGAAAAACAGGAAGCAGCCATACCTCTCGTCAGGCTTTTCTTACACTATGGCAGAATTGTGCCTTTCATAAGTGCCATTGCAAGTGCTGAAGTGAAGAGAACTCAGTAAGTACCGACAAACTAATTGCTGTCAAGCCCTGTGTTGGCTTGTGGTAGGATCCTACACTCAGTTTCTGAAACTAAATGCAATTCCAAAAGAAACTATTGAAGTTACTCCTTTTCCTCCCAGCTAAGTCAGGAAGCCATTGTGTGGCAGGCAAACTATGACTTAGTTGACATTACGGAAAGATGGTGATGGTTATAAGCTCTTCAGAAGAGATGGGCAAGGAAGGAGGGGTGGTGGCGTGGCTCTCTATATTAGAGAGTGTTTTGACATTGTTGAGCTTGGGGCTGGGAATGATAAGGTTGAATCTCTATGGGTAAGGATCAGGGGAGCACCAACAAAGTGGACATCCTGGTGGAGGTCTGTTATAGACAACCTAACCAGGATGAAGAGGCAGATGAGGCGTTCTATGAACAGCTGGCAGAAGTTGCACAATCGCCAGCCCTTGTCCAGTCCTCATGAGGGACTTCAACTTCAGACCGATTATCCTTGGGGGTACCCTACCCCCTGACCTGGAAGTCTTGAATGGGGAGCAGAATAAACCCCCGATGATTCAGGTGGAAACAGTTAGAGACCTACTGCTCCATCTGGACTGCCACAAGTCCATGGGGCGGGATGGGATCCACCCAAGGGTGCTGAGGGAGCTGCTGGAGGTGATAGCCAAGCCACTTTCCATCATCCAGCGTTCGTGGTCGACCAGATTGGTCCCAGAGGATTGGAAGCTTGCCAGCGTGACTCCCATCTACAAGAAGGGTTGTAAGGAGGATCCGGGGAACTACAGGCCTGTCAGCCTGACCTCTGTGCCAAGTAAGATTATGGAGCACATCATCTTGAGGGAGATCACACAGCATGTGTGAGGTCAGGCCTGGCCAGCATGGGTTCATGAAAGGCAGGTCCTGCTTGATCAATCCGATCTCCTTCTATGATTGAGTGACTTGCCTGGTGGATGAATGAAAGGCTGTTGACATAGTCTACCTAGACTTCAGCAAAGCCTTCAACACTGTCTCCTACAGTATTCTCCTTGAGATACTGGCAGCCTGTGGCTTAGATAGATAACACTCTTTGCTGGGTAAAGAACTGGATGGATGGCTGGGTCCAGAGGGTGATGGTGAATGGAGTTAAATCCAGCTGGCAACCGGTCATGAGTGGTGTTCCCCAGGGGCTGATACTGGGGTCTGTCCAATATCTCTATTGATGACCTGGACGAGAGGACTGAGTGCACTCTCAGTAAGTTTGCAGATGACACCAATTTGAGGGGAAGTGTTGATCTGCCTGAGGGTAGAAAGACTCTACAGAGGGACCTGTTCAGGTTGGATTGATGGACTGAGGCCAGTGGGATTAAGTTCATCAAGATGAAGTGCTGGGTCCTGCACTTTGGCCTCAACAACCCCATGCAACACTACAGGCTTGGGGCAGAGTAGTTGGAAGACTGTGTAGAGGAAACAGACGTGGTGGTAATGTTTGATGCTTGGCTGAACATAAGCCAGCAGTGTGCTCAGGTGGCCAAGAAGGCCAATGGCATCCTGGCTTTTATTGGAAATAGTGTTGCCAGCAGGAGCAGGGAAGTGATCATCCCTCTGTACTCAGCTCCAGTGAGGCCACACCTTGAGTACTGTGTTCAGTTTTGGGCCCCTTGCTACAAGAAAAGGCATTGAGGTGCTGGAGCATGTTCAGAGAAGGACAACAAAGCTGTGAGGGGTCTGGAGCACAAGTCTTTTGAGAAGCAGCTGAGGCAACTGGGATTGTTTAGTCTGGAGGAGACTTGGGGTGACCTTATTACTCTCTACTGTGACCTGAAAGGAGGTTGTGGCAAGGTGGGGGTCAGCCTCTTCTCCCACGTAACTAGCAATAGGACTAGAGGGAATGGCTTTAAGTTGTGCCAGGGGAGATTCAGGTTGGATGTTAGGAAATACTTCTTCTCTGAGAGAGCAGTCAGGCACTGGCACAGGCTGCGCAGGAAGGTGGTGGAGTCACCATCCCTGGAGGTGTTCAAGAAACGTTTAGGTGTTGTACTGAGGGACGTGGCTTAGTGGGAAATGAAATATTGGTGATAGGTGGACGGTTGGACTGGATGATCTTGTAGGTCTTTTCCAGCCTTGGTGATTCTATGATTCTAATGTCAGTGTTCTTTATAAAGAACACTGAAGAACTGGCGAGTTTCATTTGAGGAGGAATTCCCATCATGTTTAACAGAGTTTACTTGGAAAACTATTGTGAGGTCTGAGAGCAGGGATTTTCACTCTGTTCTCTGTATTGATAGTTTGATAATAACTGTAAAAACCTTCAGCTGTTCATATGAAATCATTTCAGCTTCAGTATGTGCTAAGAAGTCATTTTGCACTGAGTAAAAGTGTTTGCTGGATTTGTTTTAAACAAAAAGCAAATTTCTTCCTAAATATGAATATTTAAAGCAAGCTGTGTGTCTAATCTTTCAAATTAGAGGGCTGAGGAACAAAGACAGGATTGGATCTGGCATTGGATAGCAGAGAACAGAATCTTTTTTCTGGTCACTCTTTGTAAGTCAAGTAACTGACTTGACTTACAAAGTAAGTCGCTTACTTGACTTACAAATGTTCTGGCAATTTAGTGGTGTAAGAGAGTATTTACACCAGACAAATCTCAAAGAACAGATATTGCTACAAGCCTTGTGCCTACATAATCGTGCCGTTGGCTGACAATATTAGAGCCAATTGATAGTGAAGGAGAATGACAGACTTTGGCTCTGAAGTACAGCTCCTCAGTACAAAATAAAGTCTTTGCGTGAGCTGCCTTTCTTTCAGTGTGCCTGGGGGCTAGGGTGTTTTTCTTCCTGTAGGTAAGTGTATTTTTCTGTGCTTCAGGTTGGCTGGAACTGCTTGGTTGATACAGCATGAGGAAATTTGCTGCTCCCTAGTCAGTCGTGTTCCTGAGATAAAGTGGCAAAGATGTTTGCTTTCATGACTTTTTGGGCATTGTAACAGGCAGGGAGCTTACTTCTGTAATTAAAAGAAGAAAAAAGGAATCTTGTTGTTCATCTCTTGTAAATGAGTACAGCTGTGGTAAGCTATAAGCAGCAGAGAAGATGTTAGTGTGTATACAAGAGCTAGCAAACTTGATCTGATATCTGTAGTCAATTTTTGATCATATATGTGTAGAAGACAGTTGCTTATATATGGATCTACATAACTAAAATTAATATACAACTTCAGTTGAGTTTTCAAAATGCAACAACAAAAAAGTGTATGTGATAGTGCAGATAGATAATTTTTAGCAAATTACAGTGGTCATATATCTAGTACAAGAAGAATTCCATGGAGGTGATCTTTCAGAAAAATGTGAGAGTATGTGCATGGGTATGCCCTGTATGTGTATTGGATGCCCAGTCCCTGGAGGTGTTCAAGGCCAGGTTGGATGGGGCCCAGGGCAGGCTGGTCTAGTATTAAATGTGGAGGTTGGTGGCCCTACCTTTGGCAGAGGGGTTGGAGATTCATGATCCTTGAGGTTCCTCCCAACCAGGGCTGTTCTGTGATTCTGTGGTATTAGCCCATACACAGTTCTCAGTTTAGGACTGGGACTTGCGCTATGTTTAATAGTGTTATCATAGGGCAGTGCTGTGAGTCACTTAAAAGAGATGCCTGTTTCATTGGAGCTGGTGTTTTCATCTCCCTGCCAGTTTACAACCGCTTATTTGGTAGAAGAAGGTCATTTGTGATGTCCAGTGTTGTTACAAGACTGAAATTGCTCCCTTCCTTCCCTTACTCAAATAAATGCTGTTCAGCAGCGTGTGAAAACAGGTGCAGTTTCCCTCGTTTGTATTGTAAACCCTTTTGAGCCTACGTTGTTGCTGCCCTGTGTTTGGATGGTGAAGGGAGGCTTCTGCGTTCTGTGTGAACACACCAAAAAATCTTTAGTCCCTCAGGATTTAACATGATTGCTGCTTTTCTGTTACAGCCTGGAAGTGACTACATGGCTGCATTTAATGGCAGGCTTGTGTCAAAAGGAATTTTTGTTTATGTGTTCAGAAGCATATTTCCATCACCTTTAACTGCCGCTTGTATTTCCATATGTTAGCAGTTTGTTACAAAGAGACTAAATTACAGAAAATTGTTCACTTCTAGAGATCCAAACACCATTTTCAGAGGAAACTCATTAACTTCCAAGTGCATCGACGAGACAATGAAACTGGCAGGGATGCATTATCTGCAAGTTACACTAAAGCCAATTATAGATGAGGTAAGAGCATTTAAGACTTCTTTTTTTTAATTAAAATGTCACTTCAAAAGGCCTTCAGGGGGCAGGTTCTGTTTTTCCTTCTAATTTTAAGGTGATTTGTAGGAAAAAGAGTTAAGAACCTGTTTCTACGTACATTGAAATCTTTTTTGTTAGTTTAGCTTAGCCACAGCTGAGTCACCCAGCTCTGAAACAGTTGGATTGTATTAAAGGAAATTGAAAGTTTCCACTTGTCTAACTAAATTAAATTATGCCATTTTGTAACATCTACCATGTATTGTTTCTGAGAAATTAATAAAGTAATAACTGCAATGGATAAAGGATGTACACAGCAGAAAGCTGCTGGGAGGCTGTAGCCGAGACATTTCATCTCGTGGCTTTAAAGAAATCAAGTTATTCTTAGATAACTGTGTATGTGACGTATATATTGTAGCAATGGTTTATTATCTGTCCAGTCCAGAGTGGTGGGTGTGGGGTTCTTAGTGCAGTAATTGAGCAATACTTTGAGACCACGGACTTCCTTCAAATGATTTGACAGTTTCTTCAGCAGTTGGTTTATTGTTTCATCAAAAACGTGTTCAGTTTTTAAAGAATATAGATATACTTTGAAAATTGACTCTTTTAGCAAAATAGGGCTTTTCTTGAGCAGTCTTGAATGAGAGTATCTGAATAATTTTTCATCTCAGTTGAAAGAAAAAATAGAACAAATTAATGATTCCTTTTGGAAAAAGTAAAGGTCGCTGGTAACTGACCTTCCATGCTTTGACAAGAAAAAAGTACAAATTATGCACTTGGCTTTTTACACAAAAAATAGGTGAGGATTTCTACAAAACTTTTTCTTCTTGAAAAGTTCACTTGAAGGTAAACTAACGTACTAATTGTGCACTGTATCTTATTTCTAGATCTGCCAGGTACATAAACCTTGTGAAATTGATCCTGTGAAATTAAAAGATGGCGAAAACCTGGAAAATAACAGGGTACGCATTAGATTTTGAAGATAGAGTATCTGTTTATACTACCTTGTGTAACTTAGGCCCTCAGACATTAAATGTTGCAAATAAATCTGTCATTTATTAGAATACATTGGAAGCTCTCTTAACATCACAAGCTGTATATACTTATTTTATATCGGTTTTACATTATACTATAAATGCAGTATCTGTCGAATATTACACGCATCCAACCACCCCTCTTCCCACCCCCCCAAAAAAAGGTTAGGTGATTAGATTAGGGCTTGCTGACAAATGATTGAATATTTAGCATTAACATTGGCAAGGATAACAGCCTGTCTCTCTTATGTCTCTAGCAGTGTCACATAAAACAGTGCTGTGAAAAGAAGGAATATGTCATACTAGCATATAAGTTGATGTTTGTTTTTCATATGGATAACATTATTACTCTTAAATATGTACGTTCACTGAAGAGAGTATCACTGAGTGTGAGATTGTTTTACGAGTATATAATGTTAAAAAGTGAGAATCTCTTATTAATGATTCCATTACGAATAAAACCAGGAATAATGCTGCTTTCCATAACAACAAAAAATAATTTTGTCATAATTGTTGGGTTTTTTTCAGGAAAACCTGAGGCAGTACGTTGATCGCATTTTTACTGTCATTACAAAATCTGGTGTAAGCTGTCCTACGGTGATGTGTGATATCTTCTTTTCTCTGAGAGAATCAGCTGCTAAACGTTTTCAAGGTGAGTTTCAGTATATTATTTTACTTTACATCTCTGATGGGTGTAGTGTAGGTGCAGTCTAGAAGTCTCTGTGATCCATGATACCTTTACTAATTGGACAACGTATTATCCCAAATATGATTTGGGGTGTGTATTAATTCTGTTTTTTCCCTGATTATTCATTTTGCAAAGAACACGACCTCAGGTGATTGCGAGCTTTCCTTAAACATCATTCAAAGTAAGACAGCATTTTAAAAGAGCATTTTGTTGGTACATGTTTATGGTTCCAGTATTTACAATTTACGCTGAGTTTTCAAATGTTCAGATTTTTGTGATGGCTCATTCTGCAGATTCATAGAATCATAGAATGACCTGGGTTGAAAGGGACCACAATGATCATCTATTTTCAACCCCCCTGCTATGTGCAGGGTCACCAACCACCAGACCAGGCTGCCCAGAGCCGCATCCAGCCTGGCCTTGAATGCCTCCAGGGATGGGGCATCCACAACCTCCTTGGGCAACCTGTTCCAGTGCGTCACCACCCTCTGAGTGAAAAACTTACTCCTAATGTCTAAACCTCCCCTATCTTAGTTTAAAACCATTCCCCCTTGTCCTATCACTATCCACCCTTGTAAACAGCCATTCCCCTTCCTGTTTATATGCTCCCTTCAAACACTGGAAGGCCACAATGAGGTCTCCCTGGAGCCTTCTCTTCTCCAAGCTAAACAAGCCCAGGTGCCTCAACAGGTCCTCCTCTGGACCTGTTCCAAGAGTTCCACATCTTTCTTGTGGTGAGGGCCCCAGGCCTGGATGCAGTACTCCAGATGTGGCCTCGCAAAAGCCGAGTAGAAGAGGACAATCACCTCTCTCTCCCTGCTGGCCACTCCTCTTTTAATGCCGCACAGAATATTATTGGCCTTCTGGGCTGCAAGTGCATACTGCTGGCTCATTCCGTGCAGCTGAATTATTTTCTGCTCATATATCAACTTGTAATAATGACCAATCTATAAATTAGAGGAGTTGCTGCAATCTCATTGTCCTAGGAGAGCCATGTGCTGCAAAAGTTTTCTGACTGTCGAGAAAGCACTTTTCCACTCCCTAATAGTTGTTTTAGTTTTGTGAGAATAAGCAGGCAATGCCAAACCAGAATCAAGCAAAACAGCTAACACATGTATTTTCATGAAGGACAGCAAATTATAATAATGGAGATTGAATTTGTGGATTATATGTATTTCCAGAAAATGTTTGAGTTAACTTTTTGAAGGCATTCTGGTAATTTCAGAAGGTTTTGAAGGAAGTATTATTGAAATATTGAATAGAGGTATTTTTGTTTTGTTTTATATAGGTGACCCAGATGTGAGGTATACAGCTGTCAGCAGCTTTATTTTCTTGAGATTCTTTGCTCCTGCCATTCTTTCTCCAAACCTCTTTCAGCTTACACCACACCATCCAGTAAGTACTGCATCACTTTTTGTAGCTGTGCATGTAGTTCTATCACCAAATTCTGTCTAGCAAGATTCTTTTTTACATTATTTCAGTAATCCCTAGGAGAAATAGCTTTGTTAGTTCAAAGATCTGCTAGGTCTGTCTTGCGTATGGGAGCCTATGTTGAATGACAGTTATGTGAAGAACTTGGGAAGTACGGAAGGAACAGTGAACTTTAAGGTGAGACAAGGTAGATAGTTACTTTGGAAAGAATGATCACTGCTTCATTTATACTGTCTTACATTAATGCTAGATTGATTGCCAGCAACAATTGGAGGTGTTTTGACTGTGAACAACTTATCCAAACTTTTCAGTAGTTGCTTTTACTGGGAACAGGGAGGATCTGAGCAGTTTTCAAGACAGATGTCTCTTTAGTTTTGCATGTCATTGCTCTTCAGAGAGCCAAAGGCAATGGCTATGATGCATGGTGACAAGAGCCAAAAGCCTTTGAAAGAAACAACTCCTTTCCTATAGTGTTTTATTGAATCTTTTTCAATTTGATGTTAATTTTCTACAAGAGGAGAAAGAAATAAGGAATATTCTAAATATTCTAAATATAATATTACTATTATCTTTCCTAGGATCCACAGACTTCTCGAACTTTGACACTTATCTCTAAAACTATTCAAACATTGGGCAGTCTATCAAAATCTAAATCTGTAAGTATATCATTTTAATTTAAAGGTTTAATTTAAGAAAGTGATTTTTTTAAGCTTTTATCACCCATTGTAATTAAGCCTTGAAAATTCTTGAGTTGCACTAGTCTCACACAAGACTCTTTCGGTCTGTTTTGATTATCAGCCTCATGCTCATGGCAGAAATAAACTTGTCTTAATCTGAACTACGTTTTAGTAAAGCAAAATTGTATGACTAACCTAGAAGACTGTTCCAGGGCATTACATTCCTTAATTGAGAAGAATCACCCATTAAGGGAAATGACTGTGCTTTCCTTTTCATACCAATTTAGTTTCCAGTCAATCAGTGCTGAAATTAGATTTAGATGCCCATGCTCTGGATTTCTAATTGAAGTAAAACTTGCATGTGTAAGGCACCGAACTGCTATATCTGGTGACAGTTTGGGGTTCCTGGTGTTCTAGTTACCATTCACATGGGCAACTATAGATGAATCTGTATCCTAACTATGAATCCTTTTAGACTATAGAATTCCTGCTACAATTTTTCAGATTTAGGACCAGGATCAAAAGCCAAAGCAGAAGCTTGAAGCTTTAGAACAATACATTAATTATAGCAAACAAGCTATATATATATATATACACATATATATATATATATATATAAAATATATATATATATATATAAATTTGGAATGTGTTCTACCTTTTTGAAGTAGAAATTTGGTAATACTTTTTTGAACATGTACTGTACAATAGGAAAGAAGATTTGCATTAATTCTACCTCTGGACAGGAAAAAAACTTCTCTGTGGTGATTTTTGTCATGGTCTACTGCTGTTGAGAATAATAATTTGAGGTACAAACTGTATTATGACATGCATGATTTTGGTTTTGTATTTCAGGCAAATTTCAAGGAATCCTACATGGCTACCTTTTATGACTATTTTAATGAGCAGAAGTATGCAGATGCAGTAAAAAACGTACGTAATGCTTGTGAATGTTCTAAATAATCCTTAGGGGTGGTTGAGATTGAAGCTTGGAATCCTATTACGTACTATTTGTAAACCAGGAAGTGTGTGCTAGAAAAAGCAGACTCCTGATAGCAGTAGTTTTTGAGAAACTTGTATCAAATTATGTGCATGTAGGATTAGAGTCTCAAGGAGCACTGGAACAGGCTGCCCAGGGAGGCTGTGGAGTCTCCTTCTCTGGAGATACTCAAGACCCGCCTGGACGCCCACCTGTGAGACCTGGTGTAGGGAACCTGCTTTGGCAGGGGGGTTGGACTCGATGATCTCTGGAGGTCCCTTCCAACCCCTACGATTCTGTGATTTAATAATTAGGTTGGATCAGTAAGGCTGCTGCTTAGAGCTTAAGTCATGTGCATACTTCACAGAGTGCTACAGATCTGTGACGAAAATTGCTCAGTACAAAAGCAATTGAAAGATGTATTACAAAGAAAAGGCTTGGAAAAGAAGCACTGGTCATCTGCAGTTTTTGCACTTAGTAACATTTGTGCTATTTTTAGTCTACAACACAGGAAAGCTCCCAAATTCCTCAAATATCTGCCAGTACCCTTCTGTTTAACTACTTTCACAGTATTTCCTTGCAGTGCTATATTGTACAAATGTTTAAGATTAATTTTTTTACTGCTGTGCTGTCATTTTATCTATGCTTTTTGTTCACCTTCTAGTTTCTAGATTTAATTTCATCTTCAGGAAGGAGAGATCACAAGAGCATAGAGCAACCTATATTGCTTAAAGAAGGGTAAGCATGCACATGCAACAGCACCTTCTAAATGTATGCTTGCTACTATTCTAAGGCAGCTATCTTCTTCCCCACTCCTATTCCATCTGTATGTTCAGAAAAGAATGTAGGAAGATTGTTGTACTGCTGTTTCTGCTCTCTGTGGCTCCTGTAATTGATTTCAACATCCTTTCATTTAATTTAAACATCTTAAATTTAAGTGTGCTTTGAAATATATGGAGGAAAAAGAAGTCTGTAGACCTTAATTAGCACAGCTAAGGCAGAATGAATTTAAATCAGCACTGTACTAAGATCAAGTTCAATTTTCTTTTTTAAACAACTGTGAACAAAAGCTGTAAAATTTTGCTGTGAATGCAGATACTGCATATCTTAGTGAGGGCAAAGCTGGCAAATGGGATTTGCTTCTGCTGCCCTATTAACTCCATATGCTAATCAGTTTCAGGGCCATTTTGAGGAAAAATTGGAACAGTTTCCTGTTATAGTATCTTTCTGTTTCATGGAACCATGTTATATATACCATATTAGTTTTAGAGACTAATTATTGGCATTTTTTTGTGTTTGAAAAATGAGTTTTTAAGATCATCAATGTGCACTGTGAAAAGCAGCTTCTTTGGACTAAAAGGAAGAAAGTAAAAATCTAAATTCTTCCTGTCAGACCTTAGTAAGCTGAGCTGCTGCTGAAAGTAAGCTGTCATGGTAGTTCCACATCATGCAGTAGTTAGGTTTTCAGTGAAAACGTGAACCCTTCCAGTTAGCCTCTGCAGTTCACTTCACTTCTCTGATGAGGGTCTGTCCCTAGAAGCAAGTTTGTCTATTTTAATTCTGTACATTTATCATTCTTTTGTTTTTGAAAATAAATGTATAGTTTGTAACATTTTCCCTCTAACTCTAAAACATGATTTTTTTCTGCCTCTGTCTTTCTTTTGCTCCTGTCTGATTTTTTTCTGTCTTTTCTTGCTCGGCCTGTGGCTGCTGTTGTAAGGACTCTTAAACTAACAGTAAAGAAAGTTGATGGTAATAGTTCATGCAGGTAAGATGGTAGGGGCAGTTGGTGCTTTGCTGTAGCTACTGGCTGACAGCATGTCCTTCCTTCACAGCAGTAGTCTTGTCCGACTTAACTTTGGGAAGGAAGTAGTCTGTTTAACAATCCTGAAATGCCTGTGTAAAAGTAGCAGAGAACATTCCGTTATTTATTTCTTAACGCTGACCAAATCCTTTTTCTTTCCTTTCTTCCTTAAAACAAAAACCTGCTGAAAGTAGAGAAGTATAGACTTTTATCTGTAGGCAGAGGCTCCAGGAAGCACTGAGATTTGCTTAATATTCGTTGTATATATCCTGATGAACTCACTGAAAGTAGTTAAGAGGTTGCACTTCAAGGCGCTTCTTGAACAGCATTCATGTAAATTGTTCTCAAGGTTATAGAGTGGGCTTCAGCCGTCTATTTTTCCCAGTGTTTTGCATTATTGCCATACTTTGTCATGGAAGATGGGTGGGAATTTTTCTCCAGATTGATTGGCTGGTTAGTGGGGTTTCTGCTTGTCTTTGCAATGTTTTTATTTCATTTCCTTTTTTTTTTTTTTTTTTTTTTTTTTTAAATCTATCCTTCTATTAAGAATATCTAAATGGAAAGCTATAGCGTATGTACTCTTGTACTTGAATGCACAGTACCAAAAATTTTAGTCACTGGCACTTGGGTTTGCTGGCATGGATCATGCCATCACTGCTTGGTAACTGTCTGCCTGGTTCTTCCCAAAAGGAGGAGAACCGAAAGGAGAATTAGTCTTGCCTTTCTTGTGGGTAAAAGTTGCATGCTGACGCTTCTAAGCAGAGCTAAGGCAGATCCAAACTAGGGTCTGCCATAACCACAAGAAGAAAAGGTTTCTCCAGCCACCCAGCACTGGAATGGATTTTATCTTAGACTGTGTTTTTTTTTTTTCCTTTGTGCTTCTGAATATTTGCTCAGGCTTCTCACACGTTCTGCAAATATTGGAAACAAACCCTATTAAATTGACCTTGAAACTTCAGTGGTTTTGAATGCTGCTCACCTATCTGTGAGAAATAAAAGCACATTCTTCCCTTGGCTATGTCAGCAATGAAGAATTAAATTAGAAATGTGCTCTTAGCTCTGCAGTATGGAGTTTGCTTTTCTTAAACAGGGAGGCTCAGTAGGCAACTACAGTTTTGAGTAACCTTTTAAGTGTTAGCATGAAAAGGAAGAGAAACTGACCTGAAGAACATATTGTCCAGCCCAAGGATATTTGCTCTTCCCTTGAAATTTGCCTTAACCTTGAAATACAAAGTCTACCACCCATCCAGTCAGCCTGGTGATGACTTGAATCATATGGTTATGTTAAATCTTTCTTAAGGAATCCAAGAACAAGGACTTGAGACAGTAACTGACCATTTAAAAAATGGAACTGGTGTGTGACTAAGAACGATTAATGAAGAATATATGTATCTTTTGCTCTGTACAGTGTTGTCAGCTTTTGCCCACACAGCTTAGAATGAGCAGGAGGCACCAGCCCAGCTGTTTCACAAAACAGTTGAAGTCTGAAGGAACTTGGGCTTCTGTTTGTGCTTTAAACAGCCCTACTGTTCAGTTGGATGCAATATGATTGTTTCTGACTGAAGATACCAGAAGCAAGAAATAGGATTGGCCGGTCTAAGCATTTTATCTCTGCTATTGAAAATCTTCAACCAAATCACTCCCTATTCTCTCTGTATGCTCTTTCTGCTGTGTAGTGCCTTCCTACCTGATAAAAAGAAGTGCTCTGTACTGAGTCGTTTTTACTGGCTCCACTGTGCAGTTATTTATTTTGCACAATAGTTAATGTAATGTAATGTGTAAAGTAGCCATTAACAACTCCCTTCTGCATACACATCTTACACAAAAAGTGAGGCTGAGCAGTATGAAGTCACCAGGCTTCCAAAGTCACCTTGAAGCTTTTGGATTGATTTAGTGGATAGGAAGGTTGTGGATGCATCACAATTCCTTGCAAGCTAATTCAAGTTTGAAATTAATTAAAACTGACAGCTCACTAAATGAACACCCTTCATCTGAAAAAAAAAAAAAGGAGGGAGTTCTATCTTTCAGTCATCAAATTGCTTTGTATGTGACTGGATATCCATTTCTAACTGCAGCATCAATATGCAATTGCAAATGGCATTGTGGAACGTGGTGATTTTTTCTAGAGCATGAGAGTGACTAAAGCATGTAAGCACAGACCCTGTGCTCCAGAAGCCTTATACCCGCTTTTTAGTTGTTAAATATACTTAAAACTTTTTGAGCTTAAAAAGGAAAAAAATAAGAAAGAAGACTTACGGAGACTTGTGTTGTCAAGCTTTAGTAGGTCCTTTTTCTGCTGCATTAGGAAATCTTTCAGCTGCATTTGTAACTGCAGAAGGAGCACATGCTGCAGTTCAGCTAATCAACTAGAATCCCTGTGTACACTACAGATCAATCTATGTGTCTTGCCCTATCCTGAGATCTGGAAAAAGGACAGGTTTAACTAGCAGGTGCACTAAACCTATCCAAATGTGACTTTCCTTGTCAAGACAAGGCCTCAATAATGAGAAAACACTGTGTCCCCTCCTAAAGCTTTGCAAGTGCCATTGTGTGTGTGTATATATATGTATATATGTGTATATCTATATACATAAATACATATTTTATATGTATGCATATATATCTATGTAAGTATAAAATCTGGTATATTGTTGTAACAGCTGTCGTTCTGTTTACTAGGTTCATGATCAAGAGAGCACAGGGAAGAAAACGATTTGGTATGAAAAACTTCAAGAAGAGATGGTTTCGCCTGACAAATCATGAGTTTACATATCAAAAAAGCAAAGGTAACAGGTTTGCCAGTACCTGCCAGTACCTTTTTACCATATATTAAAGCGAAGATTAAATTTACTGTAAGAACTGAACGCTGAGATCTAGGTCTGTAACTATAGAAGGCACAGTACGGAGAAGTCTTGTCAGCCTGTATCTTCTTGCCCTTTCTTTAATATTTCTGTACTGATTGCTAGAGAAGATTCTTGGATAACGTAGGACTATATAAGTAAGCAGAATTTTTCATGGTATTTGTTTAATATTAGATACTAAACATCATCTGTAGGTTTCAGTTACCTAGTAAATAGTCTGAGGAAAGAAAACTAGGGAGCTCAAATACCTTGCACTGGGTTGTTTTTTTTGTACTGAACATTGTCAGATGCATTTCTGATGATTTTTGTAAATTTTGTAGAATTGACATAACTGACTGCAGTAGGCTTGAGGTTTGACTGCAGGCTTTGAGCCTGCAAACATTTGCTCCCTTAATACTCCCTAATATCAAGAATTTTGCTTTTGACAGATTAATTCCGGTGGCTCAGTAGTACACAACAAATATCACTCCCGTCTATCAAATAAATAAATCTGGAGTGAGAAAGATGAAAAAAGATGTTCAGATAATGACAGTCATCATTTCACACTCAACTTCAAGATCTTACGTCACCACCATAAACCTAGCTCAGCTGAGCAGACAGTAATGATTTCTTTCACCTCCTCAGGAAATATACTGTGTCTTGCTGCAGTAGTCAATTTCTCAGAGATCTGCTAGCATAACATAATGCTGCTGAAAGCAGAAATGAAATTAAGGTAATACTTCAGGACTGTGCTGATAAATCCCTGCTGAGTGAAAGGTTTTTTTCTGTGCAGTCAGAGTGATCTTCAAAGGAACTGAATCAGCCGTCAGAATAAGGGCATAGGGTGAAGTTGAGTTGTGAATAAGTTGCTCAGCCTCTGTGTATGTGCTCTGCAGGTGATCACCCTCTGTGTAGCATTCCAATTGAAAACATTCTGGCAGTGGAAAGACTGGAGGAGGAATCCTTTAAAATGAAAAATGTAAGTAGGTCATCTTTGTTAACTTCCTTGTTAGGCTGGTCTGGATCCACCAGACTAATCACCTTTTTCCCTTTTGTAACCCGGATTGGGTTTCTATTGAAAGATGCACAACCACAGCTGCTTGTTCTATATATAGTAGCAGGAGTTTCCAAAAGTACAGCCCATTCAGATTCTTAACAGCACAGTCAGCAGTCCTTGGGTTTCGTGATCCGCAGCACACTCTATACTGACCACTGCTGATCAGCTGCCTGGGCTCCATAGTGTTGGGTACAGGTATGGTAATCAAGTCTCTGCCCTTTCTGCCAGACCTTTCTGTTGTGAAGGAACTGACTGCTTCTGTTTGTGGAGGATCACAGACATACAGCTGAGATAAAACTTACTGGGTATTGAGAGGAGCTGAGCTGTAATTCCGATTAACTCTTCAGTCAAGGCAGTCTTTAGCTCACGCTGAGTTTGCTGGGCTGAAATGCATTCAGAATATCCCTTTATTTAAAAGATTTATTATAGGAAAAGTATCCTTTTATTGTTAACAATAGAAGATATTACTGTGAGCATGAACAGAAAACATGAGTTGCTTTGGATTCTTAAATACCTTATGTAAATAAAGGTAACTACATCTATTCAAGAAAGTAAGATTCAGAGTCTTTCCAACAGCAGTAGAAAGCACCATTATCTCCTTCCCATTGTGACATTTGTGTTCCCATACATAAATAGAATACTGCAGTGAGAGCAGAATCCTCAAAAATCCACATTGGGTGTATCTGCAACGCATAGTCCATCGTGGGTGCTAACTGAGATTAAAGATTCACATTTTCTATAAACATTCTGTATGTATTTGTGCTCTGAGTTGTACCAAATTTATTTCCATCACTCCCGATAAAGCAACATGTCTGGCATTAAAGCTGGTAAGTCTGTGTATTGCCTTTCAAGTAGTCTTCATTTTCCTTAAGCGCACTGCAGGGTGTGGAGTGTGGATCTAAGTATTCAGGTTTTCTGTGTTGTTTGAGAATCAGCTGGTGTTTTTGACAGTTTGAAGGTCTTGGCAACCACTTGAAATTCTTGAATTAGTTGTTGGCTTCTCAGTAGCATTTGCCATATGCTAGTTCACTTAGGTTCGTATCCCCTTACATAAAGCCATACCCCTTAAATTTTTTCCTTTGTTCAAATGCAGAAGGCTCCATTTACCCCTGCAGGACAATGAAATTCTCTTTCCTGTCGTCATGTGTCAACAGGAGTTGAGCTGCACACTCCTCTTTCCTTCCATCTTCCCTTTTGTTCCCATTATCCGAACTTAGATTGCCAGTTACAGTCTGGAAAGTTTTATTAAAAGGACTCTCTTCTCCAGTATTTTGGCAATGCTAGACTGACCTTAGCAACTCCTCTACTGCTGCTATGTTAGTCTTTGTGCCTTTCTGATTATTGTCTGGAGTTTGTAAAGATACTAAATCCAGGGAAATTACTGTTGTAGCTTCTGTTTCATGCTGGATGTGACATTGTAATTACAAGAAAGCTGTTCATTCACAAATTAGCAAATATATTTGCAAGACATTTTGAAAGATCCCAAGAGAAGAGAAGATTGTGCCTGGTATGATCCTGCAACCTTCTCCCCAAGGGCAGATGGTGCCTGACCAATCTGTTGGTCTTCTATGATGGAGTGATGGCATCAGTGGACAAAGGAACTGATGTTGTCTACCTGGAATTATGCAAGGCCTTTGACATGGTCCCACACCACATCCTTATATCTAAACTGAAGATATATGGATTTGAAGATTTGACTGGCAGATAAAGAATTGATTGGGTGATCGTAGCCAGAGGGTTGTTGACAATGGTTCTTTGTCCAGGTGGAGGCTAGTCATGAGTGCTGTGGGGTCTGTCTTGAAACCTATGCTCTTCAGCATGTTTATGAGTGACATAGACAGTGGGATTGAGTGTACCCTCAGCAAGTTTACTGATGACATCAAGCTGATTGGTGCACTTGACACAATAAAACGGAGTGATACTGTCCAGAGGGACCTAGACACACTCGAAAAGTGGGACCACAACGATCTAATGAGATTTAACAAGGCCAGAGTATATGGTGTTGCCTTTGGGTCAAGGAAATCCTGGATATGAGTACAAAGAATTGTGAGCAGCCCTGCAGAGAAGAACTGGGGGAACCTGGTGGATGGAAAGCTGGATATGAGCCAGTAGTGTGCTCGTGCAGCCCAGAAGGCCAACGGTATCCTGGGCTGCATCAAGAGAGGGGTGGCCAGCATGGAGAGGGAGGTTATTGTCCTCCTCTGCAATGCCCTTGTGAAGCCCCAGCTGGAGTACTGCATCCAAGCCTGGTGCCCCCAGTACAGAAACCATATGGAGCTGTTGGAGCGGGTCCAGAGGAGGGACACGAGAGCCACTAAAAGAGGGGAGATTTAGATTAGATTTTAGGAAGAATTTTTTTACTTGGAGGGTGGGGAGGGTCTGGAACAGGCTGCCCAGAGAAGTTGTGAATGCCACATCCTTGGAAGCATTCAGGGCCAGGTAGGAAGGAATTCTGGGCAGCCTTATCTAGCAGTTGGCAACCTTGCCCGTGGCAGAGTGTTGCAACTAGATGATCTTTAAGGTCTCCTCCAACCTAAGCCATTCTATGATCCTAGACCTGCCAGGCACAGAATTCAGACCGATACTTTGAATCTTTGTAATACACACAGATGAATTTCTATTTTCTTAGAAACATAGAATATCCTGAGTAGGAAGAGACCCACAAGGATCATTGACTCCACCTCCTGGCTCACACAGGACCACCAAAAGAAAATAATATATATACATATATTTGTGTGTGTACACGTAAATATGTACATATTTTTTGTGTTGCATCTTTGTTTTGTCAGAAGTACCACAGAGAAGTCAGCTGTTTGGAAAATAATATTCAACATGATATGGGCAGTGCAGTGTCTAACCATTTGAATAATCAAATGGAAAAGTAGAGCAGGAAAAGGATAGTTTACGGATACACCTGATAGAGGAAAACCCATTAAAATGAAGTATTTGCAGAAGGTAAAGGAAATGATCAGTGTGTGAAATTTGGATCAGTGTAATCAAGCAGTAAGGCTCGAAACCTGTGTCTTCAAGAGGATGAAAATAAAGGCAATTGTGCCATCTTGGAGCAGAAGCTGTTTTGGACAGGCAAGGGAGCTTTCATTTAGATTTTGAGTGCCCAAACCGTAATGCAGAATTGATGTGTAATTATTTGAACCAGGCAATTAAAGAGAAACAGAGAAAACTGCCTTACTGTGATTTGCAGCTATAGTTGGGTGCAGAACTGTGGAGGTTAGTAACAGGAAAAAATCATGTAAGTGTTAAAAAGACTAGAGAGATGCCAGTTAGAGCAAAGCTGCCCCAAAGGCTGGATCTAGACTCTCATTATTTCTCTTTTCTGCCTCCTGCTGACTAGTGTTTCCTTTCAGCCCCGTGTTGGTTCCTTCTTCCAGCCATCCAAAACTTGGAGCTGCAGCATTACTAAAATTGCATCCCTGAGGCTGACAACAAATCTTGCTGAGGCCCAACCAGCAAGTTGATACTAGCTGCTTGTAAATCATCTCCTTCAGGGAACAGTATCTTATTCCTTGTACCAGATGAAAAGTCTTGTTTCAAGGGCACATTTGTTTCTTAGTTTCGTGTTGAAATATATTTATTGATACATTCTTTTAGTATGATTGGTTTTTACTTTAATAAATTGATCAGTCTGAGTCTGCTGCTGGGCTCAGCGACTCATTCTGGTAGTTTATTCTGTGGTTTACTTCTGTGTTTGCAGATGTTCCAGGTGATCCAGCCGGAAAGAAGAGTCTTGTATATTCAAGCGAACAACTGTGTGGAGGCCAAGGACTGGATTGATATACTCACCAAAGTTAGCCAATGCAACAAGAAGCGCCTCACAGTCTACCATCCCTCTGCCTATCTTAATGGCCACTGGCTTTGCTGTAAAGCTACTGCAGATAATACTCCTGGCTGCACACCTTGCACAGGGTAAGGATCGATAACATGCAGGTCTGTATATTGCCAGGAGAAGGTGGATCACTGCAGTGTGGCAGGAATGCAGGTACCAAGATGTGCCAGATATGCAGGCATTGCGGTGTTTTCAGAGGTCATCTTTGCTGTCACTTCTGATGCTGTCAGTATCTGCATATCCTAGTCAAACTGCTGAAATCTTCAGAGTTCAAAACGTTGATAGGAGTTGACTGTGGGATATTTTGATTCTGATCATCTCCTATTAGAAAATAAGCCAGAAATCCGTTCAGTGTTCTGTTTGTGAATTTCCTAAACAGGCAAGCATCTGCTTCTGGATTTAATTCTAAACCAGTCTCTTCTGAGCAGGTTACTCATCGTCTCTGTTAAATGCAGAGATACTGCCTTGTTTCTAGGAAACTTATTTTCATCTAAACTGAGGAAAGCAGCAAGTCTGTAGTGGTAGTTTTTCTCGGATTATAAAACCCGGATAGCTGGGAATACAGTGCTTTGGCTCCTCCATCTGGTTATAACAGATGAATTCATCCAATGTCTAGATTCTGAGTCTTCTCTTTCAAGTCACAGTGAAAACACGCTGGATGAATCCGGGCATGGAGAAGTTTGAGTCTGTCTTCCTTTTCTCCTGGGAAAATCAGGAGGTTTTGTGCTCTGTTACATACAGTCTGTCGTCTTTCAGGAATACTGCTTTCATCCTTGTTGAGTGCTTCTTGTGCCATAACGCACTGTTTAACAACTAACTCCTACTTCTCTTCCTGATGTCTTGCAGAGGCCTACCAGCAAACATACAACTGGATATAGATGGAGATAGAGAAACTGAGCGCATCTACTCTCTTTTCAACTTATATATGCCAAAATTGGAGAAAATGCAAGGTGAGGCTGAAACATCTTTGCAACTCTGACACACTTAGCAAGGCAAAAATATCTTTGAAAAATTGCGTGTTTTAGTTACGCCAGCCTTGCAGATCAAACCCTCTTTAGCCATTATTTGTTTCCCCTTCTGCTATCTTGAGGCAGTTGTGTGAATTATTTTTGGTGCAGTGTGCAGTCTCACAGTCTGTGCAGAGTTTTTTACATGCTAAACAGTTATTTGAAATATGGTCTTAACCATCCTGAAATATCAAAGGCACAGAGCATAGTCTGGATGCCCTGAATTGACAAATCACTGTGTGGACTAAACCAGAATTTGCTGATCCTGAAAAGAAGCACCAGCAAAGTTGAGGTTTCGGTGCAACATGGTTTTATATTACCAGAAGCCATGTGCACATTCCCTGATTCAGATTCCCATAACAGGCTGGATCCAAATGGATTTCCTAGGCAGGCTCTTTCAGAATCATCAACAAAAGCTCAGCTTTGGGTGTCTGTGGAATGATGAGAAGTGGTGTTTGGGCTGGGAAACCCTTAAGAGCTGTGGGGAGCAAAGATGTGACATGAAGGACAAAAGAAAGAAGAAACAGCAGAGGAAGTTAGTACTGGTAGACATGCCAAGAAAAGTATCCGGTGTACACGGTGCCAGACTTGAAATCCCAGTTTAAGCACAGGGAGTGGCAGGGAAGCCTTCACCGTGGCACTGATCTTTAAATAGCACTTGATTTTATAATATGAGATAAGTTGGTGGTGTCAAACACACGGATTGGAAAGCACTTTAATCCAGTCCTGGATGCCATGCAATTGCGAACTTAAGGTCCCCCACCACTTCCGAGCTGTCTGAACCAATGCCCAGCCTTCCCCTGTTCCGAATCCCCGCTGCCAACACCAGCATTGAGTTTCAGTGTCAGGGAAAAGGACGCGGGTTTGGCACAGGCAGCGCAGCAAGGGGAAGGTAACTGGGCAGCCGGGACTGAAAGAGCAGCAGAGCTGGAAAGCTGAGGAAAAAGAGTAAAACACTCTCTCCCTTTCTGATGTGCTCACCTTCCATGACGAAGTAGATAACACGATGGATGTGATGCACGTCCATGTAAGCAGTGTCTTGATGTAGCCAGGAAGGCTCCCTGCATAGGATAGAATGTGATATGGCATATGACTTATGCTTAGTATATTTCCTTGAAAAGGCAGTAGTCATGACACGCTCTGCTTGTGCTTGTTGTATGTATCTTCTGCAGAGCAATGTTGTAAAACATCTTCCATGGTTACTGCAACCTGTGTTTAGAATTCAGTCTGTTATGAAGCGCCGTACCTAATGCTGTGTATGACAGCAACCCATCCTTCTGACAAATAAGCACTTGATTTCATGCGGCCCAATCCTGCAGCAATCTGGCAAATAGTTCCCAAGTTCTGTCAGAGTTCCCAAAACGTATGTGTAGTAGTGCTAGTGATAATGTAGGTGGAAGCATTGCCTGTACAGCACAGGACAGAGTTGTGCAAAGCCAGGAGCAGCTGCCAAGCTTGCTGCCCTTTCTTTATGAGACTAGGAGGAGGGAATGGGCATAAACCAGCCGCTGCGCCTTCAAACAGCCTAGCAAAGGGCAGGGAGCTGCTTGTTCTGCTGTTGATGTTGGCCACAGTTCTCTGGTAGTTATAATGATAAAAAACAAGGAGAACTGCTGGCCTGTATGAATCCTAGACTGAGTACTTTTAATCTGCTTGTGCCACTTTTTATTTTCTCCTACCTATCTGATACCTATTCGTGTACTTCTGTTTTTTTCTGCAGAGGCCTGTGGCAGCAAATCTGTGTATGATGGACCTGAGGAGGAAGAATATTCTACATTCATCATTGATGACCCTAAAGAGACGTATAAAACACTAAAGCTGATTATTGAAGGTGTTGGAACTTTAGAGCAAGAGCATGCTCAATATAAGAGAGATAAGTTTAAGAAGACAAAATATGGAAGCCAGTAAGTATGAGTTGTCCCAGCAGGTCAGCATTTCTGGAAGTGGTGTTTCCCTTCCTTACGTTCTGGCCTTTGCCATATTCACATTCAAAAAGATCCTGAAAACACACACAAAGATTTTGACTTAGTATTGCTATCACAACATGTTAAATATTTAAAGCACTAGGAATTTCTAAATGTTTGTTTCTCATTCATGGAAACAATTCATAAAAATAAAATATGCCTGATTAATTTTGAGCCTGTGCACATGAAGTGAGCAACAAATACAGTAAATACCAGGATCAATTCAGCAGTCCATCGGTTCTTCCACTTCTGAGGAAGATGCAATATATAATTACAGTTTTAATTTCGAAAATCAAACTTACTTAGGCAAAACATTGTGTATATTCACTTTCTGTTCTGACGCTGCAGTGTCCTGGCAGAAAATTCTACACGTAATACTTTTTCTTCTTTTAATTCTAGAGAACATCCTATTGGTGACAAGAGCTTCCAGACGTACATAAGGCAGCAGTCAGAGATCTCAGCGCATTCCATATGAAGTGTGAAGGATGTCACAGGCAGTGCTGAAGGGTCGATCGGTGACGCTGAACGGCAAAATAAAGGGAAGCCACACATGTAGCAAAATGTATGGATTAAGTGTCAAGCTTACAAACTCTGAGACTTGCTGAACGTATCGTCTTTTCAAGAAACTGTTACAATAGTTGCTATGCACTTTATTCATCTGGTTATTGACAGATGATAAAACTCTGCCTTCTAGGCAGTTGTTGTCTTGTGTATTTTTAAATTTGCTTTGGTTTCTTGGAATCTAGTGATCAGTTCAATGATCAAGGTGTGTGGACTACATCTTGACGGCTCCCATGCAGTTCCTTACGTTTCAGAAACCAGGCGTGCTGCCAGTATGCAGCATTTTCTAGAATGGTTGTTTGTAACTGTTTTTGTTCCTGATTAATGTATATTATGCCACACCCCTGCGTGCTTTCTTAGGAAAAGCTTAGTCACACTTTGCTTTTAATGCCTGCATTTAGTTAAGAAGCAGAGAAAAAAGCTCTTAGTGTAATAATCTCTTGCGTTGTAGCTTGTATTATGAGCAGGCCGAGGTGCAGGCCTTTTGTTTTTACAGCAGCGTAATTTTTTGCTAAACGTGCACAGTTTTTAATAGAAATTCAGATCTGAATGGTACTTTTGATATTTTTGAGATACAAAGTCATTTCTCCAGACACATTCAGCAGACTTGGGTTTTGAAGATGAAATCTCAGTGGTGTAACGAAACTGACTCTCACAGAAGTGAGTGAGAAAGAAATGAGCTGAAGTCGAAGCTACCTGTCTCTTTTTATACAGACTGGTAATGATAATGTTTGAAAGTCTGCCAGCTGAAAGGCAAAGTAAGCTGGTTTTGATGACCTTGTACCACCGCAGCAAGGAGGATGAATAGAAGACGTCTGGCAGATGAAACACGCCGAGTCCCAGGCACAAAAGCCGTCAAGATGACTTTCATGTGAGAGGATGTTTAAGCACTGGAGTCTGCGCCATCCTAATACTGCTTGCTTTTCTGGAAAATAGATTTCTACTTTTCCAAAACTGTTTTTAAATACTTTTTTTTTTTTAAAGAGACCCGCTGAAGGGTATTTAGTATATTAACACGTATGTGGTAACTTGTTAATGTTCTGAGTGTAGTAGAAAATGGAATGAGCTGTGTATCTCACTAATACCAACAAAAGTCATTAAGGAGGGGAATAAAGATCTGCTAAATATTAGATATATATTTATGTATGCTGTTTAGTTGTACTTGGTAACTTTCCTCTGTATAAGGGTCTGATTTACAAAACATCTAGCTTTGATGGCACAGAAGCCTGCATGATGGACTTACGCTTCTGTGGGGTAGAAGCTAGTTCTGGTGTTCAGCTGAATTGGAACAGAAAACATTGAACTATCAGTTTAATGTGAAGGTGTCTGTATCTTTGCTTAAAGTGTTACTCTCAACTGTGTCCTCCTAGCATCCCACATGAGTTAAGATGGCCGAATTACTTCAAATGCCTCTGTTTCTTAGTGATGCTCTTAGGAATGAGGTTTTCTTCTTGAGTATATATTAGACCACCTCCTGGTAGACAGTAGATGATCTTTTATCCATCTTCACCCAGCAGACCTGGGGAAAGGGAAATAATGACACGTTGCAGAGATGCATTTTGGACTCAGAGCTTTTAGCTGCCATGAACTGCAATTTTTAACATGTATTTGTAACTTAATATTGTTTATAAAATACTAATGACCTGTTATGTGTGTTCTACTTGCCAATTAAAAGAAATGTTTTATTTCTGAAAACTGTGTGTACGTTTGGAGTCTGTTTAGATTCACAGTGATCACCAGGGCTGGCTGCTGGCAGAGCATCAGCTGATCAAGCTGGCCTGTGGATGGAGATCCTTGTGAGTGCAAGCCAATCTCTGCTGGGGCTGCTGTGTCTCAGACTCACTCTTTTTTCTATGTCTATGTCTGCTCCTTTCCTTGGGTCAGCGTGGAGCCTGTGGGATTCTGTATTGAACCAAACCGAGCACCTGAGCCAGCCGTAATCTAATGCAGCAAGGAAAGCAGTTACTGCTCAACTATACATCAGCCTTTTCAGCTGTTTCCTTGTGTTACTACATAGTTGCTGTTGCTGTTAGGGACCCTGCTGAAAGGACAGGAGGGAAGAGTGAGAGTGCAGCGCCCTGCATTTAGATTAGCCCACCACCTGTCTGAACAGGACTTGTTCTGTAACAAATCGTGGGCACACCTTGGTTTTTGCAAGTCATCCCGTTCTGTGGTCATTTTCTTCAGCATCTTGGGAGGGTTTATAGAGTTTATCAGTCCTCCCTGGAGACTCATGTGAATAAAGCTTTGGATCTGAGACGTTCTGGGGCAAGCTGCACTCATTGTTCTGTTGGGCACATTTGCAGGAAGGCTAGTCAGCAGCACTGCTGGGAGAGAAAGCTGTGTGGACTGGCTCATTCAGGAGAGTGTGTTAATGTAGCTCCTGTTCAAGGTTACTCCTGCTGCTGTATAGGACATCTCCAGCTGTCACTACAACAGAGATGTGCATTGATGAGAAATGTCTGGAGAAGCACTTCTGCAGATGCGCTCTAGCTGAATGACAGTAGTGGTTTAAAAGATAGACCACGGCTGGGAAAGAAAAGCAAAATGATAGTGGACAACACGCCACCAGTTATCTTTGTGAAGATGAACACAATATGCACGTGTGTGTTTCTGCTGAGGAATTGTATACCATTCTAAATAAACAAGGTTTGAAGTGGTAGTAAACTGACACGGGATTTGTAAGAAATAAGAAGATGCCAAGGGTGTGGCATGCAATTAAGGACAAGGGAAGCCAGGGCCCCTCTGACACTTACAGAGGCTCTCAGAAGTCAGCGCCAGTGACTGCTGCTTAATAAATGAGAAATCAGTGGGAAATTCTCTCTGTACGAGACACTGATTTGTGCCTGAGAGGACTGGCTGAATGATGAGGCTGTTAGAGACACTTTTTAAGATGTGAATACTCGCTCCATCCCTTCTCTGCAATACTTCACACTGTTTGGAGGTCATTTCAACTTCTAATCCTGTAAGCATGCTTAGTATAATGGGCTGTGTAAGAAGACTGCAGTGGGAGATGTGCCACTGCAGTCTGGGCTGTGTGCCACTGGAGGCTGGGATGCTGTGCAGGTTGGAGATAAAGGACAGTGTCTTTCCAAGAGCCACCACCTTGTATTCATTTCTGCTGGGGAAAGAGATTAGCAAGCTGACTAGCAAAGGTTTGCTTTGGACTCTGAGCTAAACAGTAAATGAGTAATTTCAAAGCTCAAGTGGGCATTGAGGGAAAAACAGGGTTTTAAGACAGAAGCACTGTATTCCTACATGTGCAAGGTTCTGAATCTGGGATGTGTAAGAAAAGACTGGAAGAAGCCATTGTAGAGCAAAGAATTGTTTTGGGTTCCTAAAATAACGCAAGATAAAACAGGATTCTAGGAGACTCATTGTTACGCTAGAGAGCAGCCCTCCTGACTGAACAATGAGAATGGGAGCTATTCACTTGAACACAGAAGCTGCAAAAAAGGGCCACTTTTTGGAATGCCTCGTGTTTTGCTTCCTTCAGCAAGGTTTTCTGTGTTACAGATCAGCTGCAAGTCCTACTTCTCATCCTGCCCAGAAGCCATGTGTCAGCCATTGCATTAAAAGGAGGAAAGTGTGGAAATCTGCATGGGGATAGATGAAGACCCCACAGGAAACAAAGTGTGTTCCCAATCAATTCCAGAACAACCATGAGGCAAAGAAGATGGGATCTGTCTCTCCAAATGCAGGTGTCTATCACGGAGATGCTCACTTTTTGGGTTGTATCTCAACCTCCTTTGATAGGAGACAGCTAGGCCCCTCTGAAGGGTGACTCTCAATTTTAGGTGACAACCTGAGGATGAAGTTAATCAAACCTTAAAAATTTTTAGTTCCCTTCCACTGCAGTGAGGAACCTAGTGTGATTGCTTTCAGTGTTTGAGTTGATGACATCTAAAGCCGGTGAGGCAAAATCCACCCAAGGATGGTAGGAGACAAACCCCGCTGGCGCGATGGGCATTGTTGCTCTTTTCTCACTCTCATTTTGCAGCCGTGACCTCCTTGCAAGCCCCTGTTCTCACGTCGCCCTTTCCCTGCTGCCCTTGGTGTCACAGGGACGGCTTAGACCGCTAGGTGGGAGTGCTCTCATGCAGGAGCCGTCCCACAGCATTGCTCAGCACTGCACTCTTTTGCAACGAATCCAACCTGGAGAATGCCGTGATTGCTCTTCTGTCAGCATTCGTTCACACTGGGTCTGCGCATTCCAGCTCATGTGGCACAACACCGTGGACCGGAACGGGGTGTGAGTACTCACTGCCTTCCCCTTTCTGCTCTGCCCGCTCATGCTGGCTTTTAATTCTTGCGCTGCTGCATGCTGGGCTGGGCACAAAGCTGGAGCTGCTCCAAGAGCACCTGGTGTGCCATGAAGCGGGCCGGGACAAGGCATCCCCCCAACAGCTCCTGAGCAGACAGAGTCAAGTCTTGCACCATGTGTCCACTGTGTTCTTAACTGGTACATGCAATGTAAAAGGATGTTTCTTCCTGGCAGAGGGCTAAATCCTTCCCTTTCTCAGTGACGGCAAGCAGGACAAGAGATTCCCCTGCTGTGGCTCATGGCCCAGAGCTGTCAGCTATGCATTTATTTCTGGGGCGGCTGGGAGGAAAACTGAAGGCCACACAGCCTTAAGGCACTGGGAGCACAGCAACCATCACACCTGTGATAGAGCTGACCCAAGGGACTTATCTTCTGAAAACAGGTCTGAGAAAAGATTTAAAGAAGAAACATGTCAAAGGTAGTAGCATTCTTTAATTAAAGATAGGATCTCCTCCTGTTGTTTTTCTGAGCATTAGCAAAAGGAGAGCAGTATGCTGGCAGAGCTGTGCCGTGTGGCTGCAGAGCATCTCTCAAGGGCACGGCCTGGAAGAGGCAGCATAAATCTCGCCTGCTCTGTGGCTTCTCCCCCCACTACCCCCACTCGGTGCAGATCAGATTTCTTTCTGTTTGTGCTGCCTGCTTTTCCCTGGAAGGCACGTGGTGGTTGAGCTGCAGATGTCCCTTCCTAATAAATATTTGCCTGAATTTGGAGCCAGCACTGGGCCTTGGGAATGCAGTGCTTCTCACCCAGCCCCTCTTCTGCCATGCCACTACTGAAGCACAGTGTCCTGTGTCACCCTGGGAACCCTCATGCCAGGCAAGGCTGGTGGTGCTGAGGTCCATGCCAGGGGCTGAGTCTCTTGCACTCTGGCTGTCTGCTGGCTCTGGATCACTCAACCTTGGCTGCGTGGGCTGACGAGGACCAGCAGATGCTAATTAAAACAGAAAAGCCAGAGCTTCAGCTTGGTTTGTTCTTATGGGCTGTCTGCCTGACCTTGAGGAATTACACCTGTTATATGATGCCATACTCAGTCAGAACGGAGGAGCTCTTGGCTGTAATGGTTATTCCCAAAGGGTTACCATTCTCCTCCACACTTGTGTCTTTGGTGTTATAATCTATCTCACTCCAATCTGCTATGTGGGTTCCTGCTCCTGCTCTGTCTTACAGGACCTGGGTGTCCTGGTGGGCAACTGTGTGCCCTGGTGGCCAAGAAGGCCAGTGGTATCCTGGGGTATATTAGAAAGAACTTGGCCAGCAGGTTGAGGGAGGTGATCCTCCCCCTCTATGCTGCCCTGATGAGGCCACATCTAGAGCACTGTATCCAGTTCTGGACTCCTCAGTTCAAGAAAGACAGGGAACTGCTGGAAAGAGTCCAGCACAGGGTCATGAAGATGATTAGAGGCCTGGAGCATCTCCCATACAAGAAAAGGCTGAGAGACCTGGGGCTATTCTGAGATCATTTTTTACCAGAGCAAATATGTCATTTACAGCACTGGGTTTGCAGGGGGGCAGCCAGGCGTCTCTGCAAGCTGGATTTCTTCACCCTATCTGACCAACTGATGTGCTTGGCAACAGAGTACAAAAACAATGCTAGAGGCTGCCATGGAGAAACACGGACATGTAGGCCATTATCTGATGTCTTCCAGACAAAGCCTCTGTCTGGCAGCAGATTGCACTCTTCTCAGATTATTCAACATCTTCAGAAGACAGATAATGCATTCAAAGCCAGCCGTCCAGGGATAGATTTGCCGTTTCTTCCCTGTTTCTGACTATTTCTTCATGCACCTAACGAAAAGCCACATTAACCCTTTTGGCTACAGCCTGGAGCTAGAAGCTCCTGTTCTGTTTCAATTCAAGCTTATAAATATGTTTAGAACCCTACTTTCCAATCCCTTTGTTCTAGCAGGGGGGTTGGACTAGATGACCTCTGGAGGTCCCTTTCACCCCCTACAATGGTTCTGTGAGCATCACTGTCTTTCCATGTCTACTCTCTGTGCACAGGATGTTGTGTGATATAGTCCAAGTAGGGTCAGCGCTCACTGGCATTCACCAGGGCCCAGAGGCACTGTAATCATAGCATCATAGATTCATAGATTCATTAAGGTTGGGAAAACCTAGTCCAACCACCAGTCCATCCTCACCATGCCCACTAACCACACCCCTCAGTGCCACATCCACATAGTTCATGAACACCTCCAGGGTCAGTGACTCCACCAGCTCCCTGGGCAGCCTGTGCCGGTGTCTCACCACTCCGATGAAAGGACCAGTATGAGCATCAGCACTAAAAGATTGTATTTAGTGTCAGAAATTGGGAAGCCTAAAGGGAAAGAAATACCAAGAAACTCAGGCATGATCTGACTCATCAAGCACAACTTACTTGTTTAACCCAATCTCTTATTCTGGTCAACGTGAAATGACAGAAGACTTGTGCCTTCAGAAGTGCTACTTGAGAAACTGAGGCAGATTAGCATTGGATTGTGCTGTGTATAGCTCAGCGGTGCTGCCTCATGGCCTGTGAGAGAACTGCTCTGTTCTCCTATTTCTCCTTTTCAAAATTTTGTTAGAACAGGCTATAGAGAAATCACTCAGGACCTCTCAATATATGTTAGTGGACACCTGATTACTTTCTTTTTTTCCTCCATTTGGTGCCTCCTGATCTCTCTTCCTTTCAATACAACCTAGAAAAACTTCATAAAACCCAATAAAAGAGAGTCTTACGTTTCAGAAACTTGATTTGGACTGGAAACCTCTGATTCTTATTCACCAGCATGTTTACAGTTCCCCTGCAGGCCATTTCTATACTGCTCAATAAAAGATGGCCAGAGACCCATGCTGACGTGGGGCCTCTTTTATCCAAAGACACGTTTTTGTGTTCCTGTCTGCTTTCAGCACAAAGGGCCACAATAAATGCGAGGCCCCAAGGTGCAGCCCACCAGCCAAGTGCTGTACAGAAACCAAAGAGTCATGGAAGCATTAAGGTTGGAAAAGACCACTAAGATCATCATGTCTACCAGCCCATCCCCACCATTCCCACTAACTATGTCCCTTAGTGCCACATCTCCACATTACTTCATCACCTCCAGGAACAGTGACTCCACCACCTTCCTAAGCAGCCTGTGCCAGTGCCTCATCACTCTTTCTGAGAAAAAATTGTCCTAGTATCATGAATCTCCCCTGGAGCAACTTGAGGCCATTACCTCTCATCCTATCTCTGTTACCTGGGAGAAGAGGCCGACTCCCACCTCACCACAGCCTCCTTTTAGGTCATCGTAGAGAGTGATAAGATCTCCCCTGAGCCTCCTCTTCTCCATACTGAACAAACCCAGTTCCCTCAGCTGCTCCCCATAAGACTTGTGCTCCATATCCCTCACAGCTTCATTTCCCTTTTCTGGATATGCTCCAGGGCCTCAATGTCTTTCTTGTAGTAAGGGGCCTGGAACTGAAAGGAGGAGCATTTTCCCTATTCAGTGCCTTTATGACCTAGCTGGGATTGCTGCAAAGAGAAGGAAGCCTGCGGCCACTGGGGAGCTTAAACCTGCAGAGCAAAGCCTGTCTGGCTGCCCACCAACTGAGGCTGGCTCCTCTGGGCGCAACCATCACCTCTCCTCCATCCAACTGCCTGGTGTGAGACCCCTGTCAAGAGAGCTTCTCCCGAGGTGGCAGACAGGACAGTCATTGTTCACCTTGCGCACAAAAATTGGCTTTGGTGTGGAAGCCACCTCAGAGGGTCCTGTAAAAGAGCAGAATAGCATATTGCAAAACCAGCTTGGAACACCCAAGAATGGGTCTGATGCGAGATTTTGGGTGGAAGAGCCAAGTCAGTGCCAGAAGGCAAGAGCTGTGGAGGAGAGGGATGGGAATCCCACTGGCTGAACTTGAGCAGAGGCTTATTCAGCCAGGCAGCTCCTCACTGCCCTCCTCGTGGGACCTCAAAGGAGCACTCGGTGACCTACAGGAAAATTTACACAACGTCCCAGCACTGTTTACTTCCTGCTGGTGGGGACACAGGGTTTCCAAGAATCCCACGAGCGCGTGACATGCGCTGAGCTGCCGGGCAGCAGAGTGCTGGCTCTGCAAGTCTGCAGGCAGCGGGATAGAGGAGCCTGGCTAAAGTGCTTTATTGGCACTTTGTTCTTTCAAAAAAACATTCAGAAACTTAAAACGACAAGTTTAAGTCACTAGAAAGCCCCATAGAAGAGCATGGGTATTGCTCACGTGGGCTGATATTTGTATAGAGGACTTTGTTAGCTTGACTTCTTTTTTTTTTTTTGAGGTGTTGATGTATAGAGACATGTTAATTGTAATGCTTTGTCACAAGTGCAAAATTGAAACAAAACGTTAAACTAAAATGGGATCCAGCTGCTGTTAGTATAAAGTAACCCTCAAGATAATAAAGTTGAGAAAGGATCTTTCCTGCTTTCTTTGTTCATGTGCATCTATGTGTCATGGCTACTGAAAGAACTGAGAGAACAAGGAATAACAAAACTGATTAACAAGGAAGTAAGTGTAAGTCCATTGTCAGTGGTGACATTTCTCTGATATCTCTGCGCTTTGTGGTAAGTCAGGGTCTCCAAGGATGACACGATTGAAAAGCATACACAGAAAGCATTTCCCATGACTGCGTGTCAGCAAGCTGCCTGGGGGTGCACACACCTCTCTGTCCCACAGGCTGCCAGCAGGGCCTGGCACACCCTCAGCCAAGTGGTAGTCAAAGCAAGGTGTGATATTGCATGTCAAAAGTAAAAGAGAATCCATCAGGATAAGCCACACAGCACAAGCATCCAGAAATACAAGCCGTATGTTCTCCAGAACTGCTTGCCAATGTTTCCAACATCTCCAACTCCTGAAATGGGTTCTCTGTGTTTATTTCCACTTCTTTTATTACATCCCTTCCTTTTTTAGTTGTCTTTCATGGATCCTCTAAAGTTGGTCATTATCTGAAACCATCATCCTCTGGAAGAGACCAACTTTGGCAAGAGCAGTTCACAGTACGTTCCAGGCATGTGAGCTGCAGTACTGCAGAATGAAGCTCTCACCTATTTTTCAAGAGTGTCCCAGCTATTACATGAAGCAGCAACTTCCAGAGAAGAAAGAAAATAGCTTTTATTTATTTATTTATTTTTAAATTCTTTTATGCGTCAGAAAAGGTGCACAGGACCCAGCCTGTGTGAGAGAGTCAGCAAGTAAAGAGACTTCTCTTGTTGTATTCCCTCTGTTGTGATGTGTTTGTGCACAGTGCTGCTCAAGGACAGATTCGATCAAAGACTCTTGGGTGCACTTCTGTAAGCATACAGTGCTGTCCCAGCAGGGATAGCCTTTGGAGGCTCTTGGGCATTTTGAATAAGGACCAGTGGGTGACAGTCTGACCTTTCTCCTTTGGGCTTGGACATAAGCAAATCTCCCTTTTCAAACTGCTGATGTGAGGATGGCCATTAGGGCTGCTGCCCCTGCATTCCCAAATGAGGAAAACCCCTCTCAGAGCCTCCAGCCTACTTTATGGGCCCATCCGTTGTGCTTTGGTGAGCAGTGCTTTCACCAGAGCATTAGTATTAAGTCCAAAACAGTCTCTACCAAAGGCAGCTGCATCAGACACCCTGCCAAACATCTCTTTTTATTAATGTACTTTCATTTATCATCTATCATTGCTTTAATTTTTTATCCTTTTACCAGATGTGCTTTGCATACCTTACAGACACTCACAATACTGTGATCCACCCCTTGCTCTCCTCTTGCAAGTCTCAATCCTGCCTGTGCATTCCATCTGGTTTCACATTTCCAGAAGTTCCTGGTCCTCCAGTCCTGCTGGCTCGGCACTTCATTTTGGTCCTCAGCAGCAGTCTTAGGCTAGGAAGCTCCTTGGCTCTGCACACATTCTTATATGAGTTGGGGGGCACTAACAGTGATTAGGAGATCCAAAACTTAAGGATTGTACTTCACATCCCATGTGTGTACATCAGGGCCTTGCTTCTTGGAGCACTGCCCTTGCTGGAAGTTCATATGAATTCAGAAACAGACTGGGGAAATCCATGACCAAGAAAAAATGTGTGAACAGAAAGACCTCCACCTCAGCAAATTGTTTGCCAAATGCTGCATGGAAGTGTGTTCACCTTTTCCTATGCTCTTTCCCTGCATCTTCCTGTGGCTGAGTTGGAAATGGAATTGGGCTGGATGGACCTTGATTTGGCATGTTTCAACCATTCTGACATGACCAAGAACAATGTGCATATCCAGACCACTCTTGTCCATGCTAATTCTGGTAAATCTTCCCCAGAGATACAGTACATCGCCTCTCCCAGTTCAGAGGTCCCTTGGGAGAGAACATGCCATTGCCAGGAGCTTTTGTCAGCTTTCACAAGAGGGACAGCCTTGTAGACTGCCTATTCTTCAGCCTTATTGCTTTGAAGTTTTGAACTACTTCTTCGGGTATTTTGCATTTGAATATTTTCAAATTACTGCCTAATTTGAAAGCTATTTGCTTCACTCACTCTTTGAAATACTGTGAGAGTTAAGGGAATATCAATGATGCAAAGGAGTTTCTGAGCCAGAGGCACTTCAGTCATAGACAAAGCTCACAAAATCTTCAAGTCTGAGGGCAAAAAGTGCTCCACGCAAACCTCTTCACTTCCTCCCTGTGCCGGGATCCTCACTACTGTAAGGGGTTGTGTAATGTCCATCCTGGGCACATCTGGATCTTCTCTTTCTACTCAGTCCCCTGGTTCCACAGTCTTGAGAAGCTCTGGCTTTAGGAACATTTCCACTCCGAAGAGGGCCTCCAGGACACCACTGGACAACCCTTAGCAGAGCTGTGTTCCCAACTTCAGCCCCTTTAGAGAGACCAGCCAGGAAAACTGCTTCCCTGCATTGCAGACTCATAGGCTCAGTGTTGGTGGTCACAGAAATTTAAGCCATTTTATCAAAGCTGAGAGCACTTTTCAAGTTATTGTTCTACTATGGGACAGAAGATAGGCTTCACAAAGTTTTCCATGAGATCTCCTTGTTCCCAGCAGAGATAATAACTCCAAAGTTAAAGCAGACTCAAACCAGTTCAAAGATGTAAATCATTTCCACGTAGAGAAACTGCCCTCTGGATGAAAAATTCAGTGGTCATTGGAGCAAGGACTCCACACTGCCCACATCCCATAGACAGGCTCGAGTGGTTTCCTTCAGGTCACCACAGGAAACTGTGTTCCTGCAACTGCGTTCAGTGCTGGTCTTTTACCTGTGAGACTTCCTGATGGTTGGTCAAGTGAGAGTCAGCATAGCACAGATTCTTCATATTTACATCAAGCACAAAAGAAACACTGAAAATAAGGACATGTTCAACTGCAGCATGTAAATGTATTTGTATCTTCAGCAGCTGTATTGAGTAAGGTCATTAATCTTCAGTAGATTTTATCAGGAGTAAGCTGTCTTATATGAAAAATTTTGTTTGCCTTTCCCCTGTTCAGTTACTACATGCAACATGTGGTAAAATTCCCTCCATACCTGTGGGTTTGCAGCTCCAGTGGACTGTGTTTCCCTCCATCTGCACGACTTTTGGGTCATTTGGCAGATTTTAAGCCTTAGCCCTTGAAAATGGAGTGAGCCCTGGTGGCTGCTCCTGAGAAAGACCATGCCTCTCTTTAAACTCTCTTTAAAAGCTGTTGCTTTTGTTTCTTTTTGTCTCCTAACAGCAATGCTTGTGAGGCTTGGCTTGCTCCTTCTGGGTGGGGAGTAGGCATCCTGTATCTGCTGAGGCTAATGGAGCTCTTCTGGACTTAAAAGAACAGAATCACAGAGCCATAGGGGTTGGAAGGAACCTCTTGAGAGTCCAACCCACCAGTAAAGCAGTTTCCCTACAGCATATCACACAGGATACCTAAGTTTCCAGCCTCCCAGTCTTTCACCCAGGACAGTTTGTGTGAGTATAAATCGAAGGGCAGTTTGGGAGAACTGATGCCCTCTCTAGTTGGCTATTTTGGTACTTTTGGTAAGATTACAGCTGTTCACAAGCTTGTAACATACAGTTTCATGATCAGCTCAAGTAGGTTTTCATGGCTGCTGAAGGCATAAATTATTGAATTGCTGGGACTGCACCCGCTACATCCACTGGGAGTTGGACTAGATGACCTAAGGGTCCTTGCCAACTCAAAAGATTCTGTGACTCCACAAACTGTTTCTTACCCTATCCTTGAATGACAGCATCATTTTCTGCTTATGCTGTGCAGCTCTGGACATCCCACCTGTTGCAGAATTGTTTGCCCTCTCCTGCAAAAGTCAGGATTTCACCTTTACTTTTGGCACTGACGAGCAGGCCTGATCACAACCCACATTTCAGGCTGTATTTTGCAATGTCCTTGGAGGGTCAGTCACTCCAAAACAGGTTTTCTTCTCCTTGTCCTGAGGCTTTTGAGGCTGAACATCAAAGTCAGGCAAAATGGGAAGAGATTATTTAGGAATCTTTAGGAATTTAGGAATTATTTAGGTCCTGGGGGCACTCAGAATCAGGTGACGCTCAGCCATCATCTCTAATGGGGGTTAGGGTAAATACCTCCACCTTCACATTTATTCTTCACAGAATCACAGAGTGGCAGGGGCTGGAAGGGACCTCTGGGGATCATCTGGTTCAATGCCCTGTTAAAGCAAGTTCCCTACAGGAGGTTGCAGGCAGGGCCTCTGTGTTGACATACCTGAAGAGCCACCTTTAAGCATACAAGGTACTTTCACACACTGCTGGAGAACAGTTTTTTGGCACCTAAAATGCATATGGGAGCTCACTATCTAAAATTAGGCAATGTGGGTCCTACCCCTTCCTCCTGTGCTTTCTTCAGCAGATGTTTTCTCTACAGCATCCTCAGAGCGCTGAGAGAGCGAGGTGGCTTGTGTGGCTCTCTTTGCTGGAAATCATAAGGTTAAATACTGTAAGCTGTTGGCCAAAGAAGGCCAGAGTGTCCTATGGGATCAATCCTGCCCTCACTGAAGTCAATGGGAACTTCAATTTTGCTGGCTGTTGCAAATTATTGTTTAAATTATTACATCATTCTGGGACCGAATTTTACCAAATCCATAAAGAGTTTATTATCCTGTGCTGGCAGGACAGCAATCATATTTTCTATTCCCTTTATCATGCACCTCTAGGCTTTCAAAATTATAACCTGTCATCTCTTGTGCGTGGGAACATCTTGACATTTATTACAGTAAATTCATGAGCTCAATCATATTTGAGCACTGAGAAATGGAAGGACTGATCTCAAATTGCAGTTAAATTCTTACCATTTAAGACTCTACCAGCTTGGACCTTATGAGTTGGAAAACCTGAGATACACGTACAACCAACTCACCCCACCGGAATAATATTTCCTATTATAAAGGAAATAGAGAACATGATTGCTGTTATTAAAGTAGGACCCAAATGGGAAAGATACTACTTATGGGGAAGGTATCTACCTAGTCTGACCCAACATTGTGAGTGGTGTTTGACGTTTATCTTATCTTCAGTGTTTTCCAGAAATGAAGCATAATGACTTGGAAGGGTTCATCCCTGAACTGTATGTGTCTACAGATACAAAAATGCCGTGGAAAATGAGATACAGGCACTTGATCCCCCCTCTTGTTGAAAATTATCCCATCCACACTTCTTTAAACTCTGACATTGAATGGCCTGATCCAAAAACCTCATTGGGACAATTCAGAGGGATTTCACTGGGCTTTGAAAAAGACTTCTAGCAAGAGTGTAACCTTCTTGAATGACTGAATAGTAATCCAGCATTTTATCTAGACCAAGGTTGTCCCACCAGACACTCTGAGCTAGCAACCCACGTTGGGCCGGACTCAAAACCAGAGCACCTCCTGAGGGTGTGGTTCTCCCATACAGTACCTCTGTCTTGTGGGTGTTTAATTTTTGTAGTATTTGCTCATATTTTGGCATTGATGCAAGCTTCCCTGGCCTTTGAAACGTGAAGATTTTTACCACACAGAAGAATAAATCAATAATCTGAGTTGAGACTCGTCATGGGCTGGGCTTGTCTGGAGTTGCCTCCTGGCAACCACTGAAATTAAACTTCTTTTAGCACTTCTGTCGTTGCACTTTAGAGTCCAGAAAACCATGTGCAAACACAATGAGGTGCAGCCTTCAGCTACTTCACACCGGACAATTCCTCTGAGTGTCAAGAAAACTTGTCATGAGCAGGAGATACTGCTTCCCATGTGCTCAACATTGCTTGGAAGCGTTTCGTGGCTGCAGAGCTAAGACCTTGGAGGGCTATTGGGAGAAAAATAACCTGGGTGGGTTATTTCTGAGACTCCTACTTAGGAGGAAGGGCACACAGAAACGTGGCAGCAATGGTAGGGCTTATGGGAAATGTCATTCCTCACCTGCGTGTCCAGGACATCAAGGAGGACAACACTTGCCATTTGCCTCTTCCCTTGAAGATCAGTGTTCACAATATCAGGAGTGGCACAGCTGGGAAGCAGCAAGCACCCACACCTAGCAAAAAGTGGATGTTTCCTGACAGAGCTTAAGCTCAGCAAATGTATTCAGATTTTTGGTTTCTGTGGTTACAGACAAAGTTTCTTCACATGATCACATCAGCTCAAGCATACAAGTTCTGCCAGGAAGGGTTTCAAGCTGAATTTTTTGGCTCCCTCAAAGAGAAAACTGATTGCATTTAAGCTTCCCAAGGACGAGGAGCTTTTCGCTCTACTTTGCAGTTCATTCTGGCAGAGATCTACCAGATCTTCACCATCCTGTGCCTTGTTTCTTTAAAAATCAAGCACATCATGGTCAAGCAAGTGCTCACGCAAACTGAACTTTGATGAGTTCCAAAAGAAGTGAAGCTATGGAAGGAAAACCTTGAGAACAAAGAGTACAAGATATAGTTTCTAAGAGTTACCTACAACTGCTATGCTTCTGGAGACTATTGTAGCAGGATGAGCTCCAAGCTCAGCATTGTTTGGGCCACAGCTTTTAGTCTTGCCCATCTTCACTTATAACTCTTGAAAAATACAATGAAATACTCCAAGATAGATAGTTTTAAAATAGATCAAGTGTGACTCCAACAAAAACGTGTCATTTTTGGACGTAGAGTGTTTCACCCTTGATTGGCTCTGTAATGAGGTGCTATTTGCACCACCAGCCCTGCTTGCCCCCCCTGGGCAGCACTCAGGAGCAGATCTAGGTTTCCATGGGCAGGGGCAGGGACCAGCACATCATTTCTTCAGCACTTGCTCTGAGGCCAAGCCAAAGTGCAGAGGAAGCAATCTGTTGGTGGAAAAGATGTGCAGACCACCCCATTTCAGCAATCTTCAATGCCATTTTCAGCCATGCCCCTGAGTGCTAATGAAAGCCAAAGGTTATACTATACCCAAAGCTCTCAACTCGACTAGGGCACGGTGGCAGTCACAGGCAGCTTAGCTGGACCTCTTGCCTCCAACACTTTGTTCTCCACATCACTGTAACCCAGGCTTTGAGTAGAGCTCGGTCTCCCCTTTTTCTGGACCTGCACATGGGCTGCCCTCTGCTGCATCAGAACAAACCACCAAGTCACCATCCCTGGAGGTGTTCAAGAATTGTGTGGATGTGGCACTGAAGAATATAGTTAGTGGGCATGGTAGGGATGGGCTGCTAGTTGGAGTAGATGATCTTAGAGATCTTTTCCAGCCTTAATAATTCTATGATTCTAAGCCATTGCAGCACAGCTGTTTGAAAATGAGACATCTGCAGTCCACAATCAGAAGATTGGATGAAGTGTTAATTTTGGAAACAGAGGAGCAATTTAATGAACTGCGGCTCTTTCTCCTCCTGAGAGGTTAACAGCATTCAGAACAGATGAGAGGAGGCGATTTGTAAACACATCCCAAGCAGACTGGCACAAGCTGGGCACAGGGGCATAGAAGGAATCACTGTGACACTGGTTAGCAAATGTGACTAATCACTCTCACATGTTTCCTCCAGGCAGCCCAGAGATTTCCATGAAGAGTCTGTTTTACAGTCTCCCTAAAGGGTAATTAGAAGCAATAAAAATGTTTTTGAAATTACTGCCTGGTTTATAGCATGCACAACAGAAAAGCTTTGAATCCCAGCATCAGCTACAATGATGAGGCATGAAATGCCTTGCAACCCATGAGTAGTCCAAAACAAAGGAGTGTTTTGCCTCGGCATCATACAGCAGCAGCAGCAGCCTGGGACATGCTGTGGAGGCATTGCTGCAGGCAGAACAAAAGCATAAACAAATATTGTCTTTAACCACTATTCAAAATAAAAGAAACAGGAATCTCTCTTGTGGGAACTAAATTCAGAGCTGTGCTCCCACATGGAGATGGTTGGAGCCAGCAGGAGATAGTCATTCTGCACCTTTGCTTATTTGAGGAAATTGGCAAGGGGAAGAAGCTCACTGCAATGGTGTCTACTGATCAGGTTTGTGTCCACTCCTGAACCCCTCAGTTATCTCTTCATGTTCACATTTCAAAATGTTTCTGGGCGGCTCATAGGTTCCTTTCATGAGCCAGAAGGGAAAAGCATGGAAGGGGTGTGAGCTGGTGGGCATGCAGTGGGCTCTCTGCTGAGTCTTGAGGATTATGGAGCTCTGTGATTGTGCTGCTGGGGACTTCAGCTCATGGGGACAGAGTGTTTTTCCTTCCAGATGGATCAAAAGAAAGAGCAATAGGAAATCCCATGAACTATATTGTAACCAAAGATGCAGGGCAAGCAGTAGTGAACATGCAAGAGTTAGCATAGCCGTGGCAAGTACTGATCCCAATTGAACTCCAGGTATCCCTTTTTCCTTTCTCTTTCCAGTGGATTTTGGGCCTTGCACAACACCTCATTGCAAACGTCTTCCATTTTGCCTCCTACATGTTACAGACAGCACACTGCCACTGCCACCTCAACAGTGAAGATAAATGTAATCTGCAAGAGTACTGTGACTGACAGTGAAACAGACTTTGTTTTTAAAGGGTTACACCAAGATCTTTTCCCTTTATTATAGCTTTAAACTGCACAACGTTTAACAGTAGGTACATGAGCAGTCTGACATGGCCAATACATCAACACTGATTAGTGGGGAGTTGGTTGGACTGCTTACTTGTATGTTGTCAGGAATCAAAGTCTACATGAGAAATCACTAGAGTGGTACAGTAATAATCTTAACCTATAAATCAATTAGGGCACTAGAAAATACCATGCTTAAAGACCTTTTCTCTCGATTACTCTTTACCACAGTGTTCTTCACATCTGTTGATGCCATAGATGGAAAAGAGGGGTTTCAATCTACAATTCAGAAATCAGGTGCAATTTTCTCGAATCAGAAAATATTTGCCCATAAAATCATCAAAATTATCTACCTTTCAACGATAAGCATCTTGTTATAAAACTGACTACTGGTTTTGCTCAGAAGGATATAGTAAATCTTGTAATCAAATGCATAAACATAGAGTTATGAGATCCTGCATGCGTTATGAATGAATCAAAGACTTAATTTATATTCCTTCAATTAGTGGCTAGAGCCAGTTTTAAAGAAGGGTTTTTTTTTTTTAACCTGATATATTAATAGTAATCAATAATAAATTTTACACTTAAAGACTGCAAATATAAAGAGGGGATATTTTTCAGAGCAGATACTATGCCTAAATAATTTTCACAAGAGTGCTGTGGATGACAACAAATTTTCTCAAGGAAAATATTTAGACAAATGAATTGGTCCGGATTACTCGGCTTAAACTCCAAAATAATATTCAAGGTCTTTAAGAGCTTTGATGGGTTCCTGGTTGGCATTAAAAGTTAAGCATCAAATGGGTTGTGAATGAAACTGTAAGGAAGAGGTTTTGATGTTGATTGCAAAGCCACTACCTCTCTTTGTCTCGCTATTGGCAAAACGTAGTTCTACAGAGATGGTTAGGATAGCAGATCAAGCCTTGCTTTACTGCAGTGATGCTTTGTCATCTAACTATAGTAACATTTATCAAGATTAGATTTGGAGAGTCGCTAGCCCTACCCTGTGCTGGCACTGGAAGGGGCAGGACCTGACACCAAAGAGAAAGTGCTTCCCTCAGGACCACCAGAAGCATGTCTACCACTATCGTTTCATAGCACATAACCGCAGAAGCTGTAAGGATATGGGGAATTTAAGGACCTGAGGAATACTTAGCATCTGGAAAGCTTTGAACAGACCTCTACCGCTTTCCAGTCAAGCGTGCAATGCATGGGGCTAATGCAGCATGCAAGAGCTTCAGGGAAATCGTACCTTTGTCTGTTTGATGAGAGATTAAGATACAATAAATGAAAGTAGGTCAAGAAGTGTTGCCAGAAAGACCCAAGAGCACACTGTTATTAAATACAAACTGCCACCAAAGCACTACAGTGTTTGGTATGCACGAATGATGAGAAAGTTGTTGCTGCTTGGCAGTATCACAGTTTGGAAGCTATCAGATGATGGTCTGTTTTTCCAAAGGCATTTCTCATCACGGGATGTAAGCCATTCTCATAAAGTTAATAGCTGCAGGCCAGCTCGGAGTCCTGGGAGCCAGATCCCACTCATTTTCCTCATGATTATAGCATGAAAGAACAAAGGGCTATATCCTGCCATTGATACTTTTTCAGAAATGTTAATAGCCAAAGCTTAGGGCCCCAGATATAGATCAATGGCAGGATACAGCCACAATGTCCCAAACTGAGCTAAAATAATGGTGTCTTCCTCTTTCAACTTGATATGAGGTAGCATGTAACGAAGACCAGATTTTTCTTTTGAACAAGTTGTCAAAGTATCTGTTGAGTCCTGATGAAGGAATTCTTGAAAAAGCAAACCCCAAGCTCAGTACTTCAACAAAACTAGCAAATGAGTTATACTACACCACTCTGAGAAGCCTCTGCAGATCCTTTTAGTTCAGCCTTTACAGGTCTAAAATCTTGATGGAGACCACAATGGAGCTGTTACCAATAAAATGAGCCAAATTAAAAGATGATCATAGAATCACAGAGTCACTAAGGCTGGAAAGGACCACTAACACCGTCTAATCTAACCAGTCTAGTCAGTGATAGAGAACACTTCTTCATAGCACTCAGTAGGAGCTTTGCCTTGTCTTTCAGTTTATGCACACTGGAATCTGTGCAATAAAACTGTATTTTGGAGCTTGCTGGCTACCGATTGAGTCACTGAATATCTTCCATTCTTTATAGTGTGTACATTACCACATGGATCGGTAAAAATGTCAGCCACAGAGATCTCAGATGAACAGTACTTTTGGAAGTTGGCTTATTCTTCTACTGGTGGTTATCAGTCCAAACAACTCACGACAGCTCCATTTCTCTTTAAACTTTTCCTGTCTCACAGTTGGAGGTAACATTTCAAAACATCTGGAAGGGCGCTATTTGTTTTTCTTCCCAAAGTCTCCGCAAAGATGTTGTGGATAACCACAAAAGGATCATCCACATTCCTTTATGGTAGTACATGGGGAGACGATTTATTCAAAACCAGAGCGTACTTTAAACACGCGCCAAGCCAAAGTGCATTGAGTCCCAGAACAGAGCTCTGGAGAATCCACTCTGACTGTTGACAACCCTGGCTCTGAAAAGCAATGTCTGTGCTGTCCAATACTAACAGGCTCTGTGACAGTGCTGCGAGAAGCCACGGAGGCTGAGGTGAAACAACTGGGCCATCTGGGGCTGTTTAGCTGTTCTTGCTGTGTGATACCATGTCTTGGCACGAGGGGCTGGAGCATCCAGCAAAATCAGCCATGACAAAGTTTTCTGAGCTTAGTCAGAAACAATCATTATTCTTTCCTCTGCAAAGGAGCAGAATTCACTCACTTTTGCATATCTGAGAGCAGTTTGACAGATAAGAGCAGCTGGAGAGCAGTGCCTTTTGCTGCTGATCACCTAGACAATGTGAAATGTGAGAAAGGAAGAGCTCATTAGGCTTTGTTGCACTGCAGATGTTTACAGCTACAGTATTAGTGCTTGTCCCTATAAAATCATAAAATCCTAGAATCATAGAATCACTCAGGTTGGAAAAGACCTTAAAGATCATCAAGTCCAACTGCAACCTAACCATACTACCCTAACTCTAACAACCCTCCACTAAATCATGTCCCTGAGCACCACATCCGAAAGGTTTTTAAACACATCCAGGGATGGTGACTCAACTACCTCCCTGGGGAGCCTATTCCAGTGCTTAACAACCCTTTCTGTAAAGAAGTTTTTCCTGATATCCAACCTAAACTTCCCCTGGGGCAACTTGAGGCCATTTCCCCTTGTTCTGTCAACTGACACCAGTGAGAAGAGACCAGCCCTGCTCTCGCTGTAAAAAAGGACGTGCCTACATCCAGGGCCAGCTATTGGCACAGCCATCAGTCAGGATCAGGCCCTCACCTCCAGTGCCACTTGGCTTTCCTTCAGGTCCCTCTCACACAGGCTTGCCTTCTCCCAGGAGGAGCTGGCATATGTGAGCACATAATATCACAATGGCCAGACTCTTCCCTTTATGGAGGCAAACTGTGAACTGGAGAGTCTGTCAGCTGACATTTCGGAGAGAGATGTTCCTCTCACTTGCTGGGATGAGCTTGCTTCTGGTGCTGTTGCTAATGTGATACGAACAAATGGGAGCAGGAGCCCAGCTGCCACAGCCACAGCCTGGTGGAGCACAGCTGGGGAGCTGCCCCACACTAACAGCATTGAAGAGATATTGGTGCCATTCACAAGGGAGAAAATGTGGGGACCAGCTGCCCTGCATGATGCAATCTGCAGAGCATGAGATGACAGTCCCCATAAACTGGGCCTGCTGCAATTGCCTGTGCCTGAAGGAATAGCGATGTTTGAGTTGCACAGAGAGGTTGCCTGAAGTAAAGCTGAACATATGTTTTCCTGGTTCACTGAAGGATAAGAGTCTGGGGACCTCAGGAGAAAGATGAGTGGAGCTGAACTCCTGTAAGTTTGGCTGTGTATCCTTGGCAGCTGCCAGATGAACACATTGTGTGTTCCGGGTTGTGGTTGTATTCTGGTTTGCTTACATTTTTGCCCTCGCTCTGTGAGATGCACACCAGCTACCCACAACATAAGATAATGACGCTTCAAGCAGCACTTTTTTTTCCAGCTGATGCCCTCATGGAAGAGAGCCTCTGACTTGCATACACTGAACTGTGGAAAGATTCAAGCAGCGACCTAAACTTGGTAACCTGAGACGGCTTGTTTGCATTTGAAGGGAAAACAAGAACACGTGGGTCTGTGATCATTGATGATCACATTAATGATCATTGATCATTAATACATTCCTGTAGCTACAGTTTGACTTTGAATTTGAAAAGTCTTGCAGAAATTCAGTCAGCCTGGAAAGTAATGGGAAGGGAAAAGACCCCCAGAAGGACCTCAACATGTCCTGGGAGAAGGAGAATGAACAAGGTCTGGTTTCTAGTGGTCTTTTTCTGTTTAGTGACCTTCTGCAACCTACTGCAGTAACTCAGCAGCCATCCCAGCCTCTGAAGTTTCTGTTCTTTGCTTTTATTTTATAGACTGTACTAACAGCCTCTCCAATACATGGAGGACTGGAGCATCTCTCTTACAAAGCAGGCTGAGGCAGCTGGGCTTGTTCAGCCTGGAGAAGAGAAAGCTCTGGGGACGCATTATTGTGGCCTCCCAGTACTTAACAGGAGCTTATAAGCAGGAAGGAAATCAACTTTCTACATGAGTAAATAGGGATAGGACAAGAGGGAAGTGTTTTAAACTAAAAGAGGGGAGATTTAGACTAGATGTTAGGGGGAAATTCTTCAGAGGGAGGTGAGGCGCTGGCACAGCTGCCCAGAGAAGCTGTGGTGCTCCATCCCTGGAGGTGCTCAAGGCCAGGTTGGATGGGGCCCAGGGCAGCCCTGACTATGGCATGGGGTGGGGCTGGGTGGACTGTGAGGTCCCCTCCAACCCACACCATTCTGTGATTCTATGAATATACAATTGAATTCATATGTCACTAGTGATATAAAAGAAAAACAGAAAGTCTAAGAAGAGGGAAGAGGCTTACAACTCTAAAACCAAGACGACCAAAGTAATATCCTCGTGACTTTCCCGAGATTCCTAGCCCCTTCCCACATCATCTCCAGTTCCCATGCACCTGCTTGTGTCACTCACCAGCTCAGATGCAATGTAGAGCTAGTAAGAATGGAGCTTTCTCTCCTTTCCCTCTCATGATGGTTTTATTTGATTTTTTTTTTCTCCTGCATAGCTGCTGATCTTGTAAGTGTGCAGTGTCTTAGAAACAGCTACCTGCAGCCATATCGAACCCAACTGACAAGGGCTGCGCGTGTCAAAATCGGTTTGAAATGAGGTTACAGACAGATGGGCACTTGGCTGCACAGGTAACATTGCATGTGGAAATCAGGTTAATATGTACTTTAATAGCTGCGTGTGAGAGAGCTTTTGTCTTTAAATAGCTGCTGTTCTAGAATTTTGTTTTCTTTGGCTGCTTTAATTATAGCATTGCAGATTTTTCTTCACCTTGTCCAACTCTTCTGCTTACTCTACTTTGTTGGGTTCCCTCATGTATGTAGAATAGCATGTATGCTTTAGCTGCAAAAAGACTGCCCACTGAATGAACAGTTATCTTTGATTTGTGAACTTGTCTGATCATTAAGAACTGATCTTCAGGATTTATGGAGAGCTGGGCAGCTGGGAGAAAAGGTCTCCATCTTATCATCATGAAATCTGCCAAATACCTTGTGAGATCAATACCTGTGCTCAGCCTTAAAGGCCAGAAGTTAACACAAGCTGAAGTCTCAGTCTGTGCATGCAGTAGAGCTCACTCTTCCCTTAAAAAAGACATATTAAAACATTCAAAGGAAATTTAGGATATTTGGATCCCTAACTATCATGAATATGCCATGAAAGATGCATGTAGAGGCACAGCTTTTCCAGAGGAGCAGAACTTGCAAAGTAGTTCTTTGCAGCTCAACAAAAGAGGGCCATGCCTCAACCTCATGAAGTATTGCAGAGCTCACATTTGTGCTGCTTAAGTCAGGCTCTAGCTGACTTCCCAGCACTTTTCTGTCCCCATTCCCTTCTTTCTTCTCTGTTGAGCAGAATAGATACTATTCCTATAGCATCTCAAGTTGAAGATTCTACAGGTGACAAGATAAAATCATAAGATACTGTTAGGGAAAGAAAAAAGATGTTGATGCTTGTAGTTTTTAATAGTGTAGGAGTCTTTCCAATTGACAACAGAGATATAGATAAGAAATTCATGCCCTCACAGACTAAAAGCTGGCCATGTGCTTCATTTGTGGACATGCCTTTTCATTCAAATTGAATTTGGGCAATGTTTTGCACTGAGTGATTTCCAGAAAATCACTCTGCTGGAATTTTTAAGGAGATACTTGCCTGGCCGTCCACATGAGTGTCTCATGTAACATTTGATCCTTTGGAGAACAATCATGGATGAAATCACGCAAAATGTTGTGCAACTCTGTTTTCCCAATTAGGAGCTTGGAAGTAACAAATAGACTGAAATGTCCATTCCTGTATTTCTTTGACTTCCCATCAAGAAGAAAAAATATATTCCTCTTCTGGAATGCAGAAGCTTTGTCAGCCAGTATATTGGCACATCTGTGAAACATACAGGATTGCTTCAAAACAGCAATTTTTCAGAAAGGAAATCATAGTGAGTTTCTTCTTAAGTCATTGGACAATCATGTAATGATGGGAGCTCATCCTGCTTTTCAGCAGATCTCTACAGTCCTCAGCTGACTGGAACCCTTATGCTGTGCTCCCTTTCAATGGCTCTGTGGGAACTCAGCCCCTGAGTGCCTGATTCCTCCTATTCCCCCGTGGCTTTGTGTGCATCTGCTGCCTGACTTAGCCCAGACATCTGCACCCCAACATGTGAATGTGACAACCTACCCCTCTCTCTGCCAGAAATCATTCCCACATCCAGGCTATGGCAAAGCCAGCCCCGACACACCTCCACCCCAGCTACTTCATGTGACCTCCTTGAGCACAAAGAGGCCTGTACCAGACCCTTCTCTCCTGGTGGCCCTGCAAGGACCACACTGCCCACCAGCCCTGGGATTCCTTGGAGAACCAAATCTCCCCCAGCGTGCATCATCCCTCCAGCTGGGACCTGCTGCTGCCGCTGAGAATGCAAGAGCCCGTGTGGCCAAAGAGTTCTCATATGGCTGCTTGCACCCTCTCCTAGGAGGTATTTTGAACTTCCCATGAGATGTCCCTCTATATGGGAGCACTGCTTGAAGCAACAACAGGTCTACCTTTGGGTGCTCAGCAAGCTCACCAGCCTGTGGCGCCCCACACCATGCCCACACAGACAGCAGCCCCCTCAGCTCTGAAGAAAGTACCTCCAGCCCCTCTTTTCTTCTGTTATTACAAGTAGCACTTCATTTCAGATGTGTGCTCCTCCTCCCTTTTGTTTTGTAGCTGTGGAAACTTGCTACCTGAGTCAAATGGCATGAAGAAATTAATGGCTGGGACTTTTGGACCAACGCTTGGGGATTCCTTCCTCATCTGAAAGGATGCACAGGCAGTCACTGCTAAGGCATGCCAGGAATGGAGAGGAATGAGGACTGAGAAAGAGGCAGGAGGACTATGTCTAGACGAACAATTGATGATGATGTTTGGCTTGCTGATTTGCAATTGTCTTCATAATGAACTGGCCAGGCTCTGCACTGGGGTTTTTTAAAGCTCACGGAGGCCATATTTAGTCTATGGCTGATTTTGTTTTTGATTTTTTCTTTCCGTTGCTCAGTTTGCTTATAAAACAACATCACATTAAAAACCATTTAATCTTTTGTGAGGTCTTTCCATTTAAAACACATTCTCCAAGAGCCACAGTCTGCTCCTTAATGATCACACTGGGAAAATGTTTGTGTTGCTAATATCTTCCTTTTCTGCTGAATAATAAAATAGAAATTGTGCCTGCATAAGGTAAGAATTTAAAATAAATCCAAATAGACAATCCACATATGTAGCCAAGATGTTCACTGACTCCTGGATTCCTGGGAAAGGGGATTTCATCACCAGCCTGATTTTCAGCAGAAAAATCTGCCTATGGCTCATTATAAGGCTAATTTGAAGCATCAGCTTCTTTAAAAGTCTGCATGCTAGCAGAAGAAAACTGAGAGGAGATAACCAAGAGAAGAACCACAGCTGCCTGTGTATACAATTCATCCACCCTAATCAGCCTCTCTGCTTGACCAGCACATAGGAGCTGATGCAACTGTCTGGTAATCTACCATAGATGTAATTGAAACCTGCTGCAAAACTGGGCTTTTCTTATGTAGTTTTTGGGGATTGTAACCGTGAAGTTTCAAAATTTTACAGTATTTTCTACTGCTTGTCCTGCATAATAAATGAAATGTTGAAAAACTGGCTTTCTTCTCAAGTTTATTGTTTTTGTAAAGATTCCAGTAACTACCACATCACTGAATATCTTTTAATACACTTGCACAGGCATGAAAATTTATGATAAACAGATGAATTTGGAGAAAAAAGTACAACTGCAGTAACTCGGCCTTGTCTTTCCAAGTTCAGCTGTATATTTCTTTCTTATTATCCTCTATATACTTTTCCAACTGCCTGACTACATGCTCCTAAAGAAACACACATTTTTTTCAATTTGGAACCATGCAAGTGTTGCAAGTAACCTAATAGGAACATATAGGTCACAACATTACAAAACTCACTGCGCCCTGACTCCATGATTTATGCTCTTTCTTTGGTTACTTCGTTACCCACTAGATGCTGCTGAAAGAGTCAACACGAATATAAATGATTATGGTTTGAAATAACAAAAAGGAAAGGCATTTTTCATGACTTAAACATCTATTTTTGATTCACTTCTTAAGATATTATTCCCATTTATTTTCAGAAGGAAAATATTATGTTTATTTTATTTTTGTTAAGTGAAATAAATGAGCTATGCTCACTTGCTACCAAAGGGAGTATTTCATATTATTAGTTCTCTTCAAGTCAGAAATAGGCTCGCAGTGACCTCACAGAAGGGAGCACTTCACTGTACAACAAAATGCAGTACTTCTTCCAGCTCTGATGACCGTAGGCAAAATACATCCATCTTCAGAGATGATCCATGCAATAGCAAAAGCCCTTGCTCTCAAGAGTTCCACCTTGAGGTCCAGTGAAGGAGCAACACTCCAGGTGGTATAACCTGGATTCCCTTCCAGTCCAAGACACTTTAGATCTACTCAAAGCAACTTCATTTATGACCAAAGGAGCTTGGACTCTGTGTTGAGAGAGATTTTAAAATAAGGAAGGACCGGTTTAAAGCTGCTCATATCCCATTCTTGTTGTTCCTCCCCTTCATCCGACTTCATAATTCAACCATCAGTGACGTGAGGTTGCTCAAAATGGAAACATACTTGATCCAAATATCTACCACTCCCTTCACTCCTTCCTACTGTGTCAGCCAGGAAGGACAAAGTTATTTATGTAGAGGTCCAATGAGATATATACACTTGTCTACTGGGAAGTGCATTGAGACCATCTTGCTGACTTTGCATGGTTTGCTCACTGCACCTATTTGAGAGCTTTCCTTTTATTTCTGAATGGTTTTGAATTGGCAATTTCATTGGCTCTTGGAAGGCTTTATAGCCAGATGCAAGCCAACCTCTTGTAAATGTCAGGGAAAAACAAACAAACAAAACCAAAGCAAGGACAGAAGTATCACTTATCACAGGTTTAGCAAGAGCTGGTCATACCAAATTAAGGCAATATCCTTCCATGAGATGGAAAAAGATTTACTCATTTCTTTACAACAGATTTGTAGATAGGGGAGGAGCAATATCTCTTCAATTTAGCAAGACTTTGTTACCAGTTCACATGTTGTCCTCATGCAGGTCACATACAATCAAGAGAAGTAAGTGGATGGAAAACTGTAGTCAGAATGTTGTTATCAGTAACTCCTGATCAGAATAGAAGGATGTGTGAACAAGACATTTCAAAGGCTCGAGTCTTGGGCTATTCAATACTTGTAAGAATAACTTCAACAATGTACTGAAAAGTATACTTAGTGCTTCCTATTTTGTAGACCAGGGAATGAAGGCAAGCCCTCCGGTGAACAGGATGGGCATTCAAAAAGATCTTGAGAAATGAACAGTATAATTCGAAACAATAATTCAGTAAAGGGAATGCTGAGTATCACAGTTAGGTTTGCAACTTTTAGTGTCTGTTAAGGTGCAATGATTCAGTATTGTCAAGCTGCTGTGAAAAAAAGAAAAGTTATGCTGCTGTATGTATCTTCTCTGTAGAACAGATAACAGACTCCTTTTCTCCTGAATCACTGGAGATCCACTGTGAGTGAAGAAAAATTAAAACAGAGGTAGAAAGGAAAAGGAAAAAGTAATATGCTGTATATGCTGTTTGTACATTACAGGTAGACAAGATGAAAAGAGAAGACAACACAGTCAAACAAGTTCCAAGAGAGAATTAAGTAAGGAAGAAAATAGAGTTCCTTGGAAAGAAATCAGGAGCATAACGTTTTGTGGTAATGTATAGGTTTTCCAATGAAGGCTTGAAAAATATTTCACTTTTAGCTCTTCATTTGCTTTGAGAGGATGTCAGAAAAGTCTTGATTAGTGCAGTCTGAGCCTGATTATTTCTATCAGCTTTGATGGAGTAACAGTGCAAAGGCTGTCAAAGAGAGGAAAACACGACACTAAAGAAATTATCTGTTTTGCTGTTGTCACTAATCACCATAGATGTAGTAGAAACATATTCCTCTCTTTCTTCTTTTCTTTATTGTTGAAGAATATGTTTTTATAATGGGTGATATCCACGCTTCTGTCACTTTACTTCCTTTTGGATAGCACATCAGAAACAAACAAACAAACAAAAAAACCCAAATTTAACAAAACAGTTCAAAATGAAGTGCAAGATGATCTGATTTCTTCGACTACTCTAAGATGTTCCAGAGTTCCCTTATCACTGCCATAGAGGCAACAGACTTGTGATATCCTGTCTGAAAAAACAGAATACTTTCAAAATTTTACTACATGATCATGGCACTGACATGCAACTTCCATACTGATGTAAAGCCTCACAGTAAAGTACTCGTGTCTGTGATGGAATGGGGAACTGGAAATCAGTCACTGCATACGAATGTTCAGGAGACTCTGAAGACACAAGCAGTTGTTGGCAATATCCCAAACATTACCATTTCCCCCAACAACAACAAATTGTCTAATCAGTAGGGAGCTTCCTGGAGGACTTAAGGATTTCCCCTTTATATCATTCTTCATCTGTAGGAAAGAAAATTCTCCAAGTAATCCCAGACGGTCACAGTTGTCTTCTCCAGATATAGATGACATTTCAGTTGTTGGTTTGGTTTGTTTGGTTTTTTTTTTTCAAATGTTCTTCAGTCACAAAGACAAAACAAAAAGGACTCACAAAAACAAAAGAAACAGCTTTCAACCAGACAGGAATGTATAAATATAAACAGTGCTGCTGAACAGCTCAGTCAGTCCCATTTGCAGCTGCAGGGATCCATTAGGTCTTCTGAATCAAGATAGTCTGCAGAAGTCTTAAGCCTGCATGTAAAAACAACCCTGGACATGCTACTATTACTGATAGCAGGAATATCTTCCCTGGATGCTGGAATCTCGGTCAGTGTATATCTTCCCGTGGTTGTCCCATGAGTCTTTCCACTTTAAGATATTTCCTTGCTAACTGTAATCCCGAAGTCCCAGATAATGAGGAAAAAGGAAAAAGGAGTGGGTGTAAACAAAGCTGAAGTCTTTAGAACTGGTCAGCTTCCCTTGGGCCTTCTTACAGTCCTCACTGCAAACCCTCTGATTCCAATTGCAATCCTTTGTGGACTTCCCACAGATGGAGAAACAAAAGTAAAGACTGCCCCAGTTTGGGTTGTCTACTGCCATCACCCAAAGCAGCATTAAGCCAACAGATGAGAGCAGTCATGCTGCTGGGCGCAGTGCAAGGACGCTTGTGTGGAGATTGGTGTTCAGAAGTTTTTGGTGTTACATGAATGTCTACAAGCACCCTAGGAAAATGACAGCACACCTATCCATGCACTGCCTATCCTACCTTGTCCTACTCTGATGAGCCCCATCACAGCCTACCGCACACACACTGACAAATTCCTGTGAGACTTGGAGCCTTTTATACTGTAAGAGTTTATTCTAACCTAAATTCTATGCTAGCTAAAGAAATCCCTCAAGTGCTTAAACTGAGCTTTTATGTTGCCAAGTTCATTTCTGAAAGAGATGTAAGAAATTTAGGCACATGGGCACTTTATAGATTTCACCATAAACAGTTTGTTTCATTTTTTTTTCTTTTTATGCTTTGGGGGTTGTCTAGAAGAAATTATCCACAAGTTATCTGAGAGGATTAACTTCAGGAAGGCATAGAAGTTCTCAGTTCTTATTTAGGATCTGGATCCTACTTAGCAATCTGTACTTACAGCTCCATATCGTGAAAGAACATAAGCAACTTGACTCAAATCACAAAGCACTTCTTACATGCCATAAGTAACACACACTTGAGAGCTTTTCTGGAATAATCTTACTTCAGAAAACCTGATAAGGTGTAAATCAATACCATTGTGGGAAAACGTAATGAAACACAAAGCTCTGTGTCCATATAAGTGCTTATATATATATATTCCTTATAATGTTCCCTTAGACTTATATATAGGCTACCAAGATTCTGTGCATTGATTTTCAGTCTCAACACACACAGATACCTGCATGAGCTTCTCCTGCTAATTCTCCATTCCAACTAAACTGGACTTGAGGAGCCACCGGTAATTCTGGATGATGTCCAGGGACTGCTGGTAGGGAATGGGATGCCTCTGTCACCCTCTGTTCAGCCCTGTGGTCCCTTGGGACCATCTGCAGAATGTCTGATTGCTATCAGCACCTGTTTGGTGTGCAGAAAGCTCAGCAAACATAGTTTTTGCTGCTGTGCTAGTGAATGTGATAGCTTATTGGCCAGTATGGGCTATTGGATGGGGCTGTGTCTCACTCTTCCCAACATAAATGGAAAGGTATAGGCAGGAGTTAAGGCACATGCCAAAGTACATTTTTATGTGCAAACAAGGCCCTAGGCATAGGGAGGAAGGAACATCTCAGGTCATGGCTCAGTCTGCAGGCAGTACAATGGATGGGAGGGTGCTACCATGGTCTAATGGAGCCAGTCCTGAGGTCAACTGAGCCTTCGTTCTTCTCTGCACAAACATTTCACAACCCAGATCTGGTTGCGGATATTCAGCCAAAGATTTTATTTCATAACCCCACATAATCCACTATCCACACATTGCACTAAACCTCAAGGAATAAAAAGCAGTGTCAAGAAATCACAAATCAAATGATATTGGTCACCGCCTCCCTGGTGGGGAGGACAAGGGCCTTCTCACATCAAAGCACTGCTAAGGGTAATTCCTATCACTCTTCATGTTGCAGGACAGCTTTACACTCTTGCTTTGGAGGGTTAGCATCTTGAACATGGGAAGGAAGGCTTCAGGTTTCCATCTCTCCCATTGCCAAACCCTATAGTTCCCAGTGGCCAAAGATGACCGCTGACAGAATTGCCATAGGGAGCTCTCATGCTGATCTGTGGGCTTCTGTGATGAAATGTTGATGTTTATACCATAAACACTTGCCATGGAGCAATCTCTTTTTAGTTGATGAATATGTATTCAAGAAGTGAATACCTGCCTTCCAAAGCAGACACTTGACATATCTCAGATGAACTGTGCCGCTAAAGACGTCTACAACCCTCAATATGCCATAGAGAAAGCCAGAGGTGAGGGGCTTAGACACAAGCATCTGCCCCAAACACATCTGAAGCCAGGTGAGCAGATTGCTTCCCCACGGATGTGTCTTCCCGAGCCACCCTTCCCAGCCTGCGGAGGGTGCCCACTTTGCAACAAACCTGGCTTGTATGCGGGCTATGTGCTTTCTTCTTTGCTTTAGGAAATCCCATCACAGAAAGCATTAGTTGGGCATTTTGAGGAATGCTCAATTCTGCCACTTCCTGCTCCCCCCCCCCCTCCTCCCCCCATGGTAGGCAAAAATAGTTAAATGTTTGGAGTTAGGTTGCACGCATTGTTTATCCACACTTGCTCCTGCTTCTATGTCTAGTAGAGGAAATAACTTGCTACAATAAAGCATCACCCCATGAGGTAACATCAGATAAGCAAAGCTGGACAAAAATGTTTGCTTTGGCAATTCTCCACTTTCTTTAATTTGGCTGGAGAACCTGCTTTGCTTTTAGAAATGGGAAGGCCCCAGTTGCACTCGACTGTAAAACAAAGAATTTCATGGTTTTCTTGGTGAGGTCCCTGTAAGACAAGGAGGACAATCCCACCATTTCTGCCTCTCATGCACAACTGGGCTGATAAGCATCAAGCCGCACGTATCAAAAACCACAGCCAATGTTGTTTGCATTAATTTTGTGCCTTTCCAGAAAAATTAGCCTTTGCAACCTGCTTATCCTCTGCAACTGGGAGCTGCACAGTGCCACAGCTGTACGCAGTTCTGATTTAACACAGGGAGAACATTTTGGGTCGGAGGCAGCCTCCTCTCCTCCAGTGACCTGTGCAGTCAGTGCCAGGGGATGGGGGCACAGCCAAGAAAATCAGCTGCCACGCCAGTGGCACTGCCACAGCCTCTTACTTTGCACCTAACAGAAAGCTTCTCTAGTTCAGCCTCATTTCCAGGCAGAAAGTGCATCTGGCACAGCACGAGCATTAACCCTGCACCTCATATACATGCTGGAAGCCCTAAATAGAGTGGGCTTACTTGTTGGTTTCTTCTCCCACCCTCCTCTTCCTCCTTCAACAACAACATCTGTGCAGTAACAATATTTCTAGAGCAGAGTGTTAAAACAATGCACGCCTGACGACAATAGAAATAACAGCTGGAGAACTTTAGTAAGAAACGTTAAACCTAATTTTCTAATAGAGTAATAACTGAAAGGAATGTCTCAGATTTTGAGGTGTCTTCACCTGTGTTAAATTGGCTTACCCGGGAGCTTTCTGTTTAACACCGAGTACTTTGATAGGACAAGGGGGAATGGTTTAAAACTAAGATAGGGGAGGTTTAGGTTAGATATTAGGAGGAAGTTTTTCACTCAGAGGGCGGTGATGCACTGGAACAGGTTGCCCAAGGAGGCTGTGGATGCCCCATCCCTGGAGGCATTCAAGGCCAGGCTGGATGTGGCTCTGGGCAGCCTGGTCTGGTGGTTGGCGACCCTGCACACAGCAGGGGGGTTGAAACTAGATGATCATTGTGGTTCTTTTCAAACCAGGCCATTCTATGATTCTATGATTTTATGATTCTATGATTTTATGATTCTATGATACTTAACAGGATACTCAACATTTATTCTTAGCAATAACCAGTGTGTAATCTCTGGGACTTAAAATCTGAATTTCTGGTTAAACAACATAGAAATAAACTGTAATTTCACACAGTCATATATTTTTCATGGTGCCGTGGGTGCCAAATCAGAGATGAAAACAAAGTGACGACAGACGAAGGGAACCCACTGACTCACTGGGTGGCTGGTTTCGTCTGGAGAGTTGATACAAGCCACGTGTCAGCAAATGGAAAGCAGAACTGCAGCAAAGTCCAATATGGGTTCTACACATAAGGCTCAGGGAACATCATGTTGTGCGTCAGTGGGTGAACCTGCCCACACACTGCAGCACTGCCATCCCCATCTCTGACAGACCCAGCTGCACAGGCTAAGAGAGGGGAAAGAATCCCTCTCAAAACGAAAGCACAATTCCAGCTTTTTTTTGTGTGTATGTTGTTCGACCCATCATTCCCCCTCTTCACCAGAGAATTTGGAGATCGAATCAAACGTTTAAAAGATGGCACTGTAAACCTTGGACTTAAAAGACCAACAGACTTTAAAAAAAAATAAAGCCAACTTTAGCTCTTCCTGCATCTTATGTCTGAACTTCCTCACTTCCAGGCTTCAGTTTTCTAGGCTGTAAACAGGAATAATCCTTTCCTGTCTCAGAGCAGTACTGTAAGATCAAGTGATTCGCGGTTGTAGGGTGCCATGACATGGCAATATGGAGTTACATACCCATGCATATTTGTATGTAGTTACAGGTGGACACGTGGACTTTTTTTTTTTTTTTATTTTCGTGTACACCAGCTGTTTTTCTCTTCGCTATATTACTGTCTTCCTAAACACAAAGCTTTCTGATAGGCAAGAGGGGTTTGATATGTTTAAGTGAATATGGGCTTGCACAGGAATGAAATACTGCACTTCCTTGATGCATAAGCTTCATGCACCTTCCAAGTGCCAATGGCAGAAGGTTTTGACATTTGATAACAAAGGCTGAACACGGGCTCAGAACAGGCTTTCATTTGCAACGTACAGTCACATTATCAGGTCTTTTAGAGCAATCTAGAACTGAAAAGTGAAGCAACTGCATCATCTAGATGTGCCTCTCATTGTTTTGCTGGTTCAAATAGCACGATACTGAACTATGATATTTTGAATTTAGGCAAAAAAGGAATTTCTCTCTTTCTGCTGCCAGCTCCCTCAGACACAGGTCACACAAGCTCCATGAGAAGCTCTTTGTTCGCCTGACTCCCACATTGCAGCCCACATCAATAACACCTTTTGTTCCACGTTCCTGTGAGCCCTTCTGTATAAGCCAGACCTCACTTTTGTTTGCCTTTGCTGTTGCGTTTTTGTTTTTGTTTTTGTTTTTTAATCGAATCATAGAATCACTTGAGTTGGAAGGGCTTCTTAAAGGTCACCTAGTCCAAATCCCCTGCAATGAACAGGGACACCTGCAGCTCGATCAAGGTGCTCAGTGTTGGGCTCTCCTTCCCTTCAGCTTTAGGAGATGGGAATCTCACAGCAGTCAGGCTGACCAACAACATCACATCTGGAAAAAACTTTGCTCACTGATGACGAGCTAGCAGCACGATAGCTCTGGCCCAACCTCCACTTCCATGTCACTATTAGTGGCACGATTCACTTTTTATTTCCTCCCAACCTGGACAGCAAGGACTTCCCTTTCAGAAGCACAACAAACCAAACCAAAACACAACACACCACCATCTGTTTTAGAACTAAACTCAGAACTCCTTCTTTACTTAGCCTACAGAAATCTTCATTTTGTTGTTACTAACAAAACAGAAATCAATTTCTCAGTCACATCCATGGCTTGTCTTGCTCTGGTGCACTCCCCTCCACTGTTTCCCTTTCCCCATACTTCGCTGAAGGCTGCAGCACCATGCAGACAAACCTTGCTGGGGGAGGTAACGCACTGATGAAAGGCTACAGGAAGCCCTGCTGTCATTTTGCAATGTGGATCTAATGCAACTGTGCAGCAAATACAAAATAATAAAGATTTCATCTAGAGGGCAAAATGCCTTCCTTGTTGTATTTAATAAATACACATTCAGCCACAGAATGTGTGTCTGTGCGTATACACAAACAGGATGGTAGCAGTGTGTGCTTTACATTTGTGGAATTTCATTTAGGCTACCCCTTTTTGTTCTCCTTTTCATTAGGGACAAATAACAAATGGACACATTTGGCTTCGATAAGGAGATAAGTATTTCCTGCTGCCATTAGGAAAAAGGTGAGAGACAAAAATAAAGTGTTACAGCACGGAGCCGCACAGGAGATGACTTATCAGCATTTTTACCTGCTTAAAATAAAACACATCCACATGAGAAACGTTAATTACGGCAAAAGATTGAACAGTTTTTGCTTACTTTGCCAGTAAAGAACAGACATCCTGGGTAAATAATTTAGAGTTGCCATTAAAGGACTCCTATTTTGTTACATTAAACCTAACAAACGTTAAGTTGCATTTCTGCCCTGGTTCTCATTCAGAACATTTTGGCAGCTGGAAAGAAGAAGGAAGCAGCTCTGAGAGCTCAGAGCATTTGCACTGCCACATCTCAGGGAAACAACAGGCTCATCTCTTACCACCCCTTCACATCCTGTCACAGCCAGGAGGTTAGCCAATGCCTTCCAATAAGCCAATCTTTTTTCCATTTACAAGCCATTTTTGAGTTACATCCTTATTGCTTCGCATTAATGAGCACAATAAAGAAAGCATCATGCTCTTCTGATAAGAAGCCCATTTCAAAGGCAGTCCTGGGCATATCAGCACACTCCCTCCTGCCTCAGGGACTGTTTGCACATGCATTATCTCTTAGCTTTCCATTCACCAGCTATTTTGCAGGGCATAATGCACTGTGCAGGCTTGTATTTGTTCTGACAATTTGGCTGCAAATTTTCTTTGGCTCTTCATGTCACATTTGAATTTATTTGTATTTATTTTAAGCTTTATTCAATCAATTAAAGTCCCCTAGAAAACAAGCGCTTGTGGAATTCCTAAGCCTAGAAACCATGATGAACTCATATGGGACTTTTCACTTTAATATACAATTGATGATATAACGACAGACAAATCACTTCTACTCACAGTGTTTATGAAATACTTTACACCACTCATTCACATTCGGGGAGCCTGGTTTGGGACTCAGGCTTGTTGAACTCTTGTCCTCGCCCTAAGTCAGGAATGGGTCCGTATGCCCACACCACTGTTCCTCTTCCCTCTTGGTTTTGACCCATTTTTGAAGAGAGATACCAACAGAGGAGTCTGTTATGAAGTTCACTTTTGAGCAAACTATGTGTGGAAAGGTAACTCACTTTCCTCTCATATTTTTCTCCACATATCCAACTCCATTTCTTTATCCCAGAGTTCTTCTTTCTCTCGAGCCTATAATTGCTTTGTTTTCTCATCTATTTCTTCCTCTAGTAAAATTATGTGTATTTTGAAAATCAACATGCTATTTACTTAAAGAGTAAAGTGGTGTAATGAAACCTTTCCTGTGTTTGTTTTTCTTAGGAAATGTTTGATTCTAGCACGCTGGATAAGAGGTATTTTATAACACTGCTAGAGATCTCCTCCTGAAATTTCATATCCTCCCACAAAAACATTGGCTTAATCCAAACAAACATACATGGTTGTGTGGTGCCAGGAAGGGTTCATATTTGGAAGAGGAAAGGTGAGAGCATTTTTTCAGATTGACCCAGGGAGAGGCTCCAGCCTTCTCCACCACATGGCCTTCCCAGAAAGAAGGAGACTCACTGCTACCATGAAAGATTCCCATATTGCAGTCTGGGTTTAATTCCCATTGGATGACGGGAAGAAATCTTCATTACTTAGACTGAGAACCATTACTTATTTTTTCTCAAAAAATCAGGTGTAGGGAAGCTCCATGCACTGCTACAGGAGATCCTATCTTTGGGTGAAGAAAGAATGCAAATCCTCAGCTGCTTCAGAAAGGATTTTGTACATCATTTTTCCACATAATTAAAGATAATTTGGTGGTGGGTTAAGACAGCAGAATATTTGAGATGCTTTTTTTTAACGCAGTCATTGTCAGGCATCTCCATGATAACCTTTCTGCCTCCTGTATTTCCAGTTTGTGGGCTCCCCTCCCTGCCTGCTCACATGTGGGTGAAAATCGACACGTTTCTCAACCTCTACAGAATTCTAGTGCCCAGTAGCAACAAAAGGAGATGTGACAGGAGCATGATATGATGGAGATGTCATCCTCAAGCAATAAATAGTTTATGCCTCAATTTAATATTCTTAACTGGAGAGCACAACTGCAAAGGCCGGTTTGTGGAGCTTGGGGCAGGAGGTTGACTGCTTTAGCTTTAGCTCAGTGTTGTTCAGCATGGTGAGCAGCGGTTTGCACATTTTGCCACTCGCAGCAGACAGAATGCCACTGCCCAGGTTAAGATTTGGGTTTGCTGGTGCCAGAAGACATTTTTCTGAGGTCAGTTTACAATTCTGACCTCTAACAAAGGGAAATCCTATTGAGGTGGCACCAACGGTGACACAGGGAGGATGACAGTGCAGACCTTCCTGTCCTTGAAAATTCCAGTTTATTTTCTGGCATCAGGCTGCAAATTATAGTTCACACAATCAAGGAGCATCTCCCAAGTCTTAATGTGCCCGAGTATATTTGGCACGTGCCCAGCCTGCAGCACATTCTGGTCAAATAATGTGGAATCAGCTTTCTCACTCCCATAGGGATTTGCTGGTTAAGTACGTTGCCTTCCACAACCATCTATTTTTTTTTAAATATTCTCATGTGATCTCACATCCCTTTACTCCTCCTACCTCTCAGAAAAGCAAAGAAAAAAAACACAGAATGTCACCTCTGCAGCACTTATGAAGGGAAAAAAAAGCAAGAAATAAATGTGGAATGAGTATGTCACACCTCTAAAATCTGAGATAACCTTGTCATTGTGAGAAAATTCACAGTACATAGGTCTGACCAATTTGTCTTTAGGATCAAGCTAGTATGTTATATGAACAAAATGGCACCAGAGATGGTCAACAAGAAACACCATCCCACAATGCCCCAAGCTGAGGAAATGATATATAGGTGGATGGATGAATGGATGGATGAATGGACAGATGGATGGATGGATGGATGGGTGGATGGATGGGTGGATGGATGGATCAGTGGATGACTGGATGGATGAGTGGATGAATGAGTGAGCGGGTGGAAGGAAGGAAGGTCACATCTGGGAATCCCTTCCTCTTCTTCATAACTCAATATCTATAACTCTGAAGATGGAAAGCCCATGTATTCTTTTTCAGGGCATTTTTATCTTCATTGTACAATTTGTACATACAGTTACAATTAGTTGCAGGAACTTCGCTCATCTCTACCTGATTCCACTACACCCTATGGCAGTGACTTCTGTCTATTCATTATTTCTCACTCAAAAGCAAATGCTACTTTCTTGTTGGGTTTTGAGCTAGGTAAGGAAGACAGGCTGATCATTATGCTCAGGATTTGGAACACCCCTGACCCAGGATCTGTTACCTAGCAAATAATTTTTTTAAAATTCTTTTGGTCTTGAACATCTTGTGATATTTTTAATGAATTTTTTTCAAGTGATATATTAAATCTACTGCATTCTGCACATATTTCTTACATTATCAGTATCTACTAAGCAACCTACGAGTACCTACTAATCCTAAAGGTTCAGAGATACATCTGGAAATCTCTGCCTAGGTAACATGACATTTAAGTCAAAAGGGAGTCTAAAGTGGGACATGCTGAGTTTACAAGCAGTTCCTGAAACATTTGTTTCAGTATTTTCTGCAGCATTTTTCTATCTTGATTCTCATGTTCCCTGAGACCTCACTGCAACAGCTGATCAGATGGTATGAGCATGCAAATTCTGAAGAAAACGAAATCCTGTTTTATCCAACTAACTGCTTAAATCTACCTTAAATTCGACAGTGCCAGAAGAATGGAAGGTGGAAAATGTGACTGTTAAAAGGACCTTGGGGCTCACACAAGTCAGTGTTTGAGGTCTGTGCCAGGCAACTTACTGGAAGCCATAATGAGGAATAGAATTAGTAGACTCTATGACACATTGGAGAAAAATCAGCATTGCATATCAAGTAGAAGTTCATATTTTTGCAAATCCATTAGATTTTCAAGGAGTGATTTTGTTTGTAGAGAAGGGTGATTCTGATCATATTATTTACCTCTATTTTCAAAAAGCTTTTGATTTGTCTTTTACCACAGGTTTTCAAAGTGTTTTTATGAATAAGAGGATAAAAAACTGTCTAAAAGAAAGGAAACTTGCCACTAGTTTACATAATATAAAGTAGTTTCCAGAGCCCACAAAAATCTCTGCTTCTCAACATATTCAGCAATGTTATGGAGAAGTGTAACGCCTCGATGATGGCTTGCAGACAGAGAAAGGGAGGTGGAGGGCAGCACTGGGGCAGCCACCTCACAGATTGGTTGGGTTGCTCTGGTTAGGTTTGCTGCATGCCAGCACAAGAAGCGGACGTGACTAAAGGGTGGGAACAAGAAACAGTAGGACTGTTCCTTGGAGCAGTGCTGGAAACTACGGCCCAAATGGCCCAAAGCTCTGCTGCTTTGGAAAGGAGCTGCTTCAGGCAGGATACAACAGAGGCCTATGCGTGCAAACAAAAATGGTGTGATCATTCACTCCTAGAAGACCGGAATTCAGGGTACCCTATGGCATTACCAGGCATGAAATGCAGGGCTCAGAAAAGGCAGGAATCATAGAATCATTAGGGTTGGAAAAGACCACTAAAATCATCCAGTTCAACCACTAGCCAACCCCCACCATGCCCACTGACCACATCCCTCAGTGCCACATCCACACGGTTCTTCAACACCTCCAGGGGTGGTGACTGCATCCCCTCCCTGGGCAGCCTGTGCCAGTGCATCACCACTCCTTCTGAGAAGAAATACTTCCTAATATCCAACCTGATATATATGTTATGTGTATTGTTGACATTAGTTACACTGTATATGCTGTAGATTATTGTGGATAAAGTGTCTGTTAGATACAGCAAAATAAATGACATCCTATGATCTGTCGCATTCACTGGTCTGCTGAAAACAGAAGCAATAAACCTTGGTGGACTGCAGGTGCAGTTGGGAACTCTGACCCACAGCTCTGGGTAACAACTAACGGGGTTTCAAGGGGTTGAAAGGGACCTCTGGAGATCATCCAGTCCAGCCCCTTGCAGTAGGTTTCCTACACTGGACGTGTGCCGTGTGACCGTGGATGGAGAAGGGTTAGCAGAGCGGCGCATGACATAGCGGTATGGATCGTACCAACCTCTTTCCTTAGGAGCTGATTGTAAAATACCAGAACAAACTGCAACATTAGCGGCGAACAAAACACGCTGGGACGCGGGGGAGAAGCCCTTTCACGCAGAGCTGCACGGGCACACCGCCCCCCCCACGCAGGGGCAGCCCCGCAGGCAGGTGGGCGGTGGGGGGCGGGCAGGGGGCGTGCGGCTGAGCCCGGTGCCCCGCCGCGAGGTGTGTCCCGCCCGCGGCGGCTGGGAGCCATTGGGTGGGATGGGCGAGTGGCTCCCCCGGCGGGCTCGGCAGGCTCCTCGCTCCCCGCCCGCCCCGCGCCGCTCCGCTCCGCTCCACCGCACCATGCCGCAGCCCCTCGGGGCCGCCCTGCTGCTGGCACTGCTGGCGGCGGATTGCTCGCAGGGTGAGTACCGAGCCGGACCGGGAACCCGGCGCCGGGCACGGCATCTCCCTGGGAGGCGGCGGTGGGGGGCGGCCGGGCGCGGGGCTGCGCCGCTACCGAGCTCGGCCGCTCATCGCTGCCTCTGCCCTTCTTCCTCCCGCCGCCTGGCCCAGCCGTGCTGCTGCGCGCCCCGGAGGCTGCCCAGTTCCTGCGGCAGAGGCAGAGGCGAGCCTACCAGATCTTCGAGGAGACCAAGCAAGGGCACCTGGAGAGAGAATGCGTGGAGGAGCACTGCAGCAAAGAGGAGGCCCGGGAGGTCTTCGAGAACGACCCCGAAACGGTAAGGACCGCGCAGGTGGCGGGTCACCGCCCGGAGGGGATTCTGTGGGAGGAGGACGAAGCGTTGGGAAGCGGCTGGAAGCCCCGTGGCACAGCCAGCACCCACTGCCGGGGCAGGTAGAAGTGTCTCTGTGAGGAGGATGCTGCGGGTGCTTGGGCAGGGCGTGCCGGCAGGATGCTGGCTCAGGGAAGGGCCCCACGCAGCCCTGCCGCGAGTGCACTGCAAGGTGACGCGGTGCCTCCCGGACACCTTGCTGCCCTCCCGCCGGCTGTGCTGAGGGCCCCTTGCCCAGCGGTGAGGCAGAGCTGAGGTTTCTGATGAACACACGCTGACGATCCCTGGTCAACTCCAGCTGGGTGAGCGTTTTGCAGCAAGTAGGTTCAGGAGCTGTCACTATGGAGGCACGCCTGTCGGTGCCCACTGCTGCTACGCTCCCCCAGCCAGGTGCAGCTAGAAGCACCCAGCATGAAGGGCTGACCTTGTTGAGCTCCCTGTTGCAGGCTGTCACGTCTGCCATCCTCTCTCACTGCACAGCGTGTGCATGCGGCTGTGCTGCTTCACAGAGCTTGGCTTGCCTGAACCATTCCTTCCTTTCCACGCTGCTTGGAAGCAGCCGCTCCCGTTGCAGAGCTGATCTGCCACTGAGTAGCAGCAGGAGGTGTTTTTCTCAGGCCGGCATTGCACAGAGCGTTCCTGTTAATAGCTCGGTGCTTCGAGGAGATAGGGAGCATGTATGTGTGTGCATGCGTAGGTGTGTTTGTACACAGTACACGCACCAGAGGCGAGGGAGGGACCGAGGAGCTGTTCTGCGTCTCCTTGGGACAAGCCTTGACATGTACGCTCCGTCAGGTACTGGCTGTTGTTACAAAGCAGAGTTAAGGGCAGCAGAGAGGTTGGCTTTGCTTTCTGCCAAGTTTTAATTTAGAGCTTAATACAGAGCTGCTGCCCAGGCAGTGTTTAGTGGTGTGCCAGTTCTATGTGCATCTCATCAGCAGCTTCTGCCTGCAACTGGGGCGCATTAAAAAGAGCATGGCCAGGGGACTGAGGAAGGTGATCCTCCCTCTCTGCCCTGGTGAGGCGACGTCGATAACACTGTGTCCAGTTCTGGACTCCCCAGTTCAAAAAAGACAGGCATCTCCCAGATGGAGTCCAGCAGAGGGCCACAAAGATGATTAAGGGCCTGGAGCATCTCCTGTATGAAGAAAGGCTGAGTAACCTGGGTCTATTCTGCCTGGGGAAAAGAAGACTGATGGGAGGGGTCTGATTAATGTTTATAAATATCTGAAGGGAGGTGGGAGGCAAATGGATGAAGCCAGGCTCTTCTTGGTGGTTGTAGCAATAGGACAAGGAGCAATGGACTAAAACTTGAGCATAGGAAGTTCCATACAAACATGCTGAAGACCTTCTTTGTGGTAAGGGTGACGGAGTGCTGGAACAGGTTGCCTGGAGAGGTTGTGGAGTTTCCTGTGGAGATGTTCAAGACCCAGCCGGACACCTACCTGTGCAACCTTCTGTAAGGATCCTGCTTTAGCAGGAGGATTGGACTTGATGATCTCTTGAGGTCCCATCCAACCCCTGTGATTCTGTGATTCTGTGTAATAACGCAGTGTAGGAGAGTGGCTTGCGCTGCTATTTCCATATTCCCATTGATATCCATAAGCTTAGGATAAGTATTCACTACAGAGCAGCGAGCACAAGAGGAATCTTGCAAATGGAATTTCGTAGTGTTCTGGTGAAAAGGTAACCCAAGGTGAGCAGCTCTGCTATCTGCTATGGGTGGTGGGCTGTGTAGAGGTGTCAGGAGCTTGCAACAATATTTGATACTTATTTTATGTACTGAAAAAAACAGGGTTTTCCCTATGTTCTCTTGCTAATGAAAAGAGTGAAATCATTTGGGTTTAAATTCTTTCAGTGTGCAACGTAAGAGCCAATCTCACCATTTAAGCATGTTCCATAGGGCAAACAAAACTTTTTGTCATTGCAAAGTATTTAATTTTTTTTGCGTTCCCTTCATTACTGCTGTCAAGGCTAGACTTGGAAACCTCTGAAGAAATACCACTGAGGCTGAGTGAGCTGCTAGTATCTGTGCCCCCTTGCTGATTTCACATACTTTGTCAGTGACCTGGATAAAAGGATAGAGTGCACCCTCAGCAAGGGATGAGAGGCTAATGCACCAGAAGGCTGTGCTGCGATTCAACAAAACCTAGACAGGCTGCTGAGTTGGGTGGAAAGCAACTGTAAGAAGCTCAACAAGGGCAAGTGTAGAGTCCTACACCTGGGGAAGAATAACTGTGTGCATCAGTACAGGTTGGGGGCTGACCTGCTGGAAAAGAGCTCTCCGGTGAAGGACCTGGATGTCCTGTTGGATAATAGGTTGGCCATGAGCCAGCAGTGTGCCCTGGTGGCCATGAAGTCTGATAGCGTCCTGGGATGTGTACAGAGAACGTGGCCAGCAGGTTGAGGGAGGTGATCTTCCTCTCTACTCTGCCCTGCTGAGGCCACATCTGGAGTGCTGTGTCCAGTTCTGGGCTCCTCAGTTCAAGAAGGACAGCAAACTGCTGGAGAAAGTCCACTGGAGAGTCATAAAGATGATTAGAGGCCTGGAGTATCTCCCATACGAGGAAAGGCTGAGAAACCTGGGGATGTTCAGCATGGGGAAGAGGTTATAAATATCTGAAGGGCAGGAGTCAAGAGGATGGGGCCAGGCTCTTTTTGTTGGTGCCTGATGATAGGACAAGGGGCAATGGGTACAAACTGGAACACAGTTCCATCTGAACATGAGAAATAGCGTCTTTGAAGGTGACAGAGCACAGGAACAGGCTGCCTAGAGAGGCTGTGGAGTCTCCTTCTCTGGAAATACTCAAAACCCACCTGGATGCTTTCCTATGTTTCCTGTTACTGTAGGGAACCTGCTTAAGCAGGAGGGTTGGACTTGATGATCTCCAGAGGCCCCTTCCAATCCCTACGATTCTGTGATTCTGCAGCAAAACGCTGTATTTTATCATGAGAAACTTCCTGGCTGCTGTTCTGACTCAGAGCTCCCAAGAACTGTGAATTTACTTGCTCTGGGCAGTGTGTCGTTGCTCCTCATGCCACATTGCTTGAATTTGGCTGAGAAGCAGCCATGGCACCTCCCATCAGGTAGATTTATGGCCTTCCCTATCTTTTCCAACCAGCATACGGCACAAGGCAGCAGCGGCTGTTCATTAGCAAGCTTCCAATGCTCAAAACTAGGAGTCATATGTATGAGCTGTTATTACTGCAAACACTTGAAGCGACCTGTTCTTTGTAAGGCATAGATGACTTCTGGCAGCACCTATGGATGTGATGAGCAGAATGTTTTCCTCACCTGCCCTTCCATCTGGCTTAATCTTGGTACATGTTCTTGCTACACACCTGAGGTAGAAGAGGTATCTCTTAAATAGTGGAAATTATTGTGCTGCCATCTACCTGATGCTGCGTTTACACCCAGTCCTGTTGGCTGACAGGATAAGGAAGCTAGCTGAGAGAGAGCTGGCTGGGGAAAGGCGAAAACTGTTCAACAAACATTGCTTAGCAGTTTGTGAGTTGCAATAACTGCTGCCACACTTTGGCATATTTGGTAGAATGAGGACTTCTTAGTGACTGGGGAAATGTACTGATTACTGTTGACAGCTGATGATTTCTTGCATGTAGGAAGGCTGAAATGTTTGTCTCTGAAGGCTGAATGAGGTCGCAGAGGCTAACTGCTTAGATCATGTCAGAAAGAAAAAGCTGCACGACTTACTTCTTTAGGTTGGATATTAGGAAAAATTTCTTTTCAGAAAGAGTGGTGATACATTGGCACAGGCTGCCCAGAGAGGTGATGGAGTCACTGTCCCTGGAGTTGTCCAAGAAACGTGTGGATGTGGCACTGAGGTACATGATCAGTGGACGTGGTGGGGATGGGCTGGTGGTTGGACTAGATGATCTGAGAGGTGTTTTCCAATCTTTATGATTCTTGCCTTGCCTTAGCCCTGCGGGGATCCCCATGGTGGGCTAGTCATAGGGAACATATCCGTGTACTGCCTGTATGCACTGTTGGGTCTGTCCACATCTCCCCAGTTTTATGCCGTAAAATTCCAGAAGAGCATGAATGTAGCCCCATGGGTGCTCTCTGTGCTGTGGGGCAGTGGTCTTGAAGCCATCATGGTTGAAGGTTCATTAGTGATTTGTTAGAGCTTGCTCTGCATCTCGCTTTTCCCAGCCCAGTGAACAGGCTGAGGGTGTGCAGGAAGCCAGGCTGGCGACCTAAACCAACCAAAGAGCCATTCCATGCTGTGTAGCAACATGCTTGGCAGTAAAAAGGGAGAGGAATGGGGGTTGGTTGGACGTCTTTTGCTTGGCATCCGGCTGGACAACAGTCTACCTGTAGGTGGTGAGTGGCTGCCTTTGCATCACTTGCTTTGTTTTGTTTTCTTTCTCTCTCTTCTTCCACTTCTCTTTTGCTTATTAAGCACTTTTTACCTTGACCCACAAGGTTTCTTGCTTTTTCTCTTCCTTTCCTCTCTCCCTGTCCTATTGCTGACAGGCCGGATGGGTGGCTGTGTGGTGCTTGGCTGCCTACTAGGGTCAACCCACCACAGAGACCTATGACTTAAAGCTGAGATGTGAAATTACATTAAATGGTTAGTCAGACAGCTCCAGATGTTTAGACAAGATCGAGCAAGGCTGTTACGTAGCTTCCTTGATGCTTCCCAGCCAATGGATCCAGGCAATGGAAACATCCAGCCGAGAGTAATGTTATGGAAAGGCAACCATTTACTTGACAAGGCAGTAAACAGCAGTGGAATTGCGTATTCCTGTAACAGAGCACACTTGTTCTACATCAGGCCTTCATTGTTTCAGTGATCAGCTTTTCAAAGAAACTGCAAGCAGTCAGCAGAAGATTGGCCTTCCCTGAAACCTGCGTGCGGGTGTTGCCACATGTGCCATTACTTACATCAACTGCTAATAATAGTGTATTAGGTGGGGCTAAAAAGCCATTCATTTGCAGGCCAGCACAGCTTTTGTCTTTTAAGTCACGGAAAATATAAATATCAGCTTGCCCAGACTGGAGGAAGGAAGATCAATTGAAACATTTTTAGATTGTGAGGTTTTTTTAGGAGGCAGAACAAAACTCAGTCTGTGCAATTTGTATGACTATACATGGTAAAAACAAGTGTGAGCCCAGGTTAATGCATCTTGCAGCCTTTTTTCATGGAGCTGGTGATAACATCCTTAGATGTTACTGCAGAATTCCAGGAAGGATTTTTACAATTTCAGTTAGGCTAGAGATAACAAGCAGGAAAATGAAAAAATGATATGGTGGGAAAAAATAAAGGTGGAAAGCATGTTCATGGGAGTTGTGAACCGAAATGCAGTGCATTATGTTTGTAAATGGAATCTACTGGAAAGATATGCAAAGTGTGATGGATGGGTGAAGTTGAAGAATATTTTGGATGTGGAGATAAGAATGTTCTCTCATTTCAAATGTTGATGAGGCCTTATAAAAAGCTTTGCTGCAGAAATATTTGACCTTGGTATGCAGTCAAGGTTCTACAGCTTGTTAACTGACTGATAAACTGCTCTGGAATTTGGTTGACCCGTTCTAAAAATGTGGCTATCCAAGCATGTAAAATTGAGGGCAGAAGGTAGTGTGGCTGCTGGTGTTCTTGGAAACATTGGAAAGTAAATACAGCAAAGTAGGTTTCTTGTGCAAGGAGTTTCTCTGTGTAGAAAGGCTCAACATAGTGAAAGTGTGAAGCCTCATCATTTTGGACCACAGTTTATCAGTACAGCATCTGTTTGTCACTGCTCGTTGTGTTTAATGCTGTTGCTGTTGAAGAGCTGCAACAGGGAGGTGGTGGAGCCTCTGTCCCCAGAGGTGTTAAAAAAATGTATGGACGTGTCACCGAGGAACATGGTTAGTGGGCGTGGTGAAGATGGGTTGGGGTTGGACTAAATAGTCTTAGTGGACTTTTCCGACTTATTGACCGTATGATTCTATGAAGGGATACACATGGCACAGAACTGCAGAATAACTTGGGCTGGAAGGTATGTGGGAGGTGTGTTTTCCAGTCCCCCACTCACAGCAAGGTCAGCAGCGACCGCACCAGGGTACTTGGGGCGTTTTGCTTTCATGGCTTGAAAACTGCTGATCCTAACAAAACATCTGGCAATGCCAGCATTCTTTCTTCTAAGCTGAGTTTAGCAAGAATCTGAAATGCAGATGAAGCAATGTGTAGGGTATGATAGCAGTCAGTTTGGTAGGTTTTCGTAATGTTGCTGAGTCATTGTTTTTATTTCTTTATTTGCTCCCTTACAGAACATGGTCACAGTAACATAGATGTGCTTGCATGCGCTAGAGTCATCCAAACTTCACTCTGGTCTTTTAGGAAGAATGAGGGGCAGACAATATTTATTTCTAAGAATATCAAAGATAGATGCACATTTGTAAATACTAACAGCAAAAGTATGAAGGCATGTAGGACAAGAATTAAGTGGGAAAGTTAAGCAGTGTAAAACTTCTTTGAGTAGTTCAGTGAATAGATATGTCATCATCCCTGTGTAGAATATTCCTCTCTAGATCCAGGCAAAAATCTGGTTTTATTTGCAGAGAAAATTCTTCTCAATGCATCGATTTGCTATGGCATTTTGGCAGTGTTCAGGAAGAGCTAGATTTATAACTGGTATAATTTTTTATATTTGTTCTTATTGGTCCAGAATTTATCTAAGAGAGGGAGAGAGTTAAAAGAGAACTCCACGATGATGAGTTGACCTGCTTGGATTCGAGATACGGAAGAATGGCTTCCTAGGCACAGTGCTACCTGCTTAATAGATTTCGAGAAAGAAAATAGGGGGAGATCTAGACTTTTGTCCTGAAATGTCTTGAAGGACAGAAGGAAGTTGAGAATTTTGACTGTCGAGCTTTATGCCACGGTGACATGAAGAATCCCAGCTCTCTGTTGGGGTTAGATATGAATGTTCACCAGGTTCTCCTTTCCCTTTCTTTCTTCTTCTTGTAGGATGGGAGAGAATCGCGCCAAACTCCAGTAGGTCTACTTGATCTTGATGGGGACAGCAGTGCAGGATGTGTCGGTGTACTTGGCAGTATGGACTGCCATCTGCTTGAGGTAGTGGATTTTTGTAGCAGGAGGGCAACAGAAGTACTCGAGTCTGCCTTCAAAGGCAGCTTGTACATTCATTAGCTACATGCTGCATTATCAGAGGTTATTGAGAAGGGTGAGTCAAGTTTGCTGCTGGTCAAAGCAGACAAACTTCCATCAACTCTGCAGGAGTCAGGCCTGCCTGGTCCTTATCTGTTTCCACTCCTGTGAATTAAGCCCAGGTTTTCCGAATAGAGCTGAAAATACTGATGCAGCCCATCATGGAAGCATTCCACGTTTCAGTAAACCATGAAGCAAGGAGCTAGGGAGAACAAAAGTGGCTGATATTACACCAAGGGGTTGTTTAAAGCTAGAATGGAAAAAGGTGCTAAGAACGGCAAATTGAAGCAGGGGATTATACAGATTTGGGGCAAGGAGTAGGATAATGGAAAAAACAGATAATGTTAGGTTAAGTTGGGAGTTTTTTTAGCAGAATACAATAGGTTTTAATGAGAGGGGAAGAAAGCCACTTAAATAAATGAAGAAAGCAGTGTTGTGGTTATGGGCTCCTTCTGTTTTCTTTCTAAATTAAAAAAAAAATGAGGAATAGCCTACTGGGAATTAATACAGACTTTGTTAGTACAGATGCTTGAGAATCAGGTATGGGAAACACTGAATGTGTATAAACTGGCAGTTGTGGTTCATGTACACTCCAAACTATAGATGAGCTTTATGGATTATGAGCAATTACTTTCCAGTAGGTATGAAGAACAAGGATGGAGACAGCACCAGATGTTTAGAGAAGGGATATAGCAAGTGAGATGTGGGCAGCATGGCTGCTCTGGAGGCTGTGGGACCCGGAGCTGGGTTGGGAAGAGGGGAATGTCTTGGGGCAAGACATATACAAAAGCAGCAGTAAAAATGTTCATTATCTCATAGTTCATTTCATGGTGAAGTAATTCAGCAACCGCTAAATGACCCAAACTGGGGCAATTTGAAAGCACAACCAGTGGCAAAGAGTGGGAAGGGATTCTCCCAGCTCGCTTCTCCTCCACTCACATTACTTTTCAGCAACTTTGGATTCACATTTGGGAGCTCAGCTGATCTAGTTGGTTTAAGCCCATTGCCCTTGCCCATTCTGTTCGCCCTCCCTGCACAGCAGCTTGTGTGAGTGCATGGACTAATTTAAGGAACTATCTGAAGGAAAGTAATCTAGAGGGAAAAAGGATCATTTTCTGGCTGGGTTGATTCTACAGTCCACCCCACAAAGGGCTGTGCCATCACACTGGAAAGGATAGCATGTTTTCAGAAAGGGAAGGCCATGTGCTAAGAAGAAGCAAAAAGATCATCACAGCACATGCTGTTGAAGAAATGAATGAAGAACCAAGCTATGAAGAATGAGACTGAAGTTCTTCGGCATGTCTACCTTCCATATTTGTACCTTCATCACTATTTTGTTGTGACTTGCTGTTCTAGAGACTCTTCATGCATACACAACATCTGTTGGGAAGTTTCTTTATCTGTTGTGTGGGGTTTGCTTTCTGTTCCTTTGTGCAATGGAACCAAGAGGAAGAGTAAAGTTGCAAAACTAGGTGGATACCCAGGAAAAGAGGCAAGTGTTACTATTATCTTTGCTCTGCATCATTTTACGCTACTGGCCAGTGGGGTGCATAAATAAAGAGATAAAAGGAGAACCTGTCATGGTTGCACTGTACAAAATCACGTGCATCTGGAGAGCTGCTGCATTTGGCTGCCTCCTGGAACAGCAAGTCCTAACTCAGTTCCAGAAAATGTGTGGGGCAGGAACAAAAATGCAAAAGTTACTTAGTTATTAAAGTTATGGACAGGGAAGTGTAAGGTCAGATTCTGTCACAAGGGCCTGGCGTTGTCTCAAATGTACTTCCCCATTCCTGCTTGCCTATCCACACTGTGGCAAAATGTGGTGGTGCCTTAAAGTGACCAAACATTGCTGCTGTGAGCTGCGCTTAAGCAGAATCCTAAGAGACAACTTAGTATCGTTAGAGTACAATAAAGGGGAAAAATACAAGTTTGTCTCACTTCAATGGATAAAATATTGCAGAACCTGTAGGAGAGATCACAAGCATTTAAGCCACATTCACTGGGATGTATAATCTGTTGTTTTAAATATGACTTAAATAACAGGAGAGCAGTGACACAATATAGGATGTTAAGTGGAGATATAGTTTTTTACTTACGCGAGGTGTTTTGTCAGATCCAGTTTCCCTGAAGTTGCTTGAAGTGGCAATTGAACCACAGTTGCCAGTGTTATCTGAGGCCTGGTTATCTGAGAACTCACTTGCCAGACTGTGAGGAGTTTGCATGGAGAATGCATGTTGTTCCAGAGCAAGATAGGAAGAAAACTGACCTGGCTGAGCGTAGAGCTCCTCATGCCAAGGAGGAAAGAGTTCACATTGACTGAAGCTTAACTTCTATGCCTATAGTTTCTATAGAGTTAAAGTTCTCAATTGCAGGACTGTTCAATTACATGGTACAGGAGGGAGACCCAGTCATTGAGCATGAGGTTTGCTGTGCAACAGAAGCCTAGGGCCCAGTTTAAAAAGCAATGCAGAGTGCTCTTCAGCATTAATGAAATTTGCATTCCCAAGCTGTACAGTTAAACAACGGTTGGTGTAAATACACACCCAAGTCAAACACTAACTTGCAGCCAATTATAGTTAGTAGTGCCATTGCTCTGCAGGCCTGCGGAGTGGAAACATGAAGTGTATTTATAAACAAGGAGGTCACACGGTGCCCGAGGCAAACAGTCCTGAAAGGAGAAAAAAGGAGTCACTGGATAGAGATGAGAAAAGGGCATGATGTGGGAGTTGTCACTGCGCTGAGGCAACAGATGACATGCTCGTGTGTTACAGGTTACTCAGCAAATACGGCCCTACAGAAGCATCAGTTGTGCCAAAGACAAGTTTTTTTGCTGACAGGCAGAGCTGTGTGTTCTGATACGGGCTTTTTTATTCTGTATTTTATTTCTAGAGGCAAATTTTATCTCATAAGCAGAACTGTGAAGGCAAAGTTAATTGGACTTGTGCCCTTTCATGCTGCTCTGCAACATCTGAATTTGATGTAGCTTTTGTTTGCTTTATTCTTTATAATCTTAGCAGCTTGGAAGCTGCCAGTGACAGTAGCCTGTCTGCACTAAGAAACTGCTTTTCAGAAATTACCGCTGCTCATGCAAGTCAATGAGATCCTTCAGTGATGGCAGTATTGCGGTCCTGCTGTAGATTTTCGTCTGCTGCTGTCGCGTCTCCGACATGGGGTTGGTTGGGTTCAGCACTGAGCTGGATTACCTGACCTGGTACTCAAACAAAGCAAACAGAAGCAGCTGGCAGGACCTTCTGGCCGAGGTTCTCAGTGCTGCCAATTACTTTAAGCAATAGTGAGAACATTTTCCTGGTGTAGACATGGTCATTGTTATGTTTGCAGAAGGGTTATTTATATACAGTGACTCATGAAAGGGCTGTTCTGATTTGGTGTTCTTCCATCGTCTCTAAAAAAGCAGCAGGGAGAATGCATGCTCTGTATAATTTCACTAACTTCTGGATCTTAGCACTAAGCAAGAATTTGGCTGTGGAGCTGAAAAGAGGTTGTGAGCATAGGAACATTGCAGGTTTCCTTTTGCAGGGAAGCTGATAATGGTACTTCTGCCCAGTTAACCCCACAGCCCTGTGGTGCCTTGTGAGGCCCCATCTGGAGGACCGTGTCCAGGCGTGGAGCCCCCAATACAAGAAAGACAGGGAGCAGTTGGAGAGGGTCCAGAGGAGGGCCACAAAGATGATCAGAGGGCTGGAGCACCTCCCCTATGAAGACAGGCTGAGGGAGCTGGGCTTGTTCAGCCTGAAGAAAAGAAGGCTGCAGAGTGACCTAATTGCAGCCTTTCAGTACCTAAAGGGAGCCTGTAAACAGGAGGGGAGTCAACTCTTTGAAAGGGTAGATAACAGCAGGACAAGGGGAAATGGTTTTAAGTTGAGGGAGGGAAGATTTAGGTTGGATGACAGGGAGAAGTTCTTTACTATGAGAGTGGTGAGGTGCTGGAACAGGCTGCCCAGAGAGGCTGTGGATGCCCCGTCCCTGGAGGTGCTCAAGGCCAGGTTGGATGGGGCTCTGGGCAGCCTGGTCTGGTATTAAATGGGGGAGGTTGGTGGCCCTGCCTGTGGTGGGGGGGTTTGGAGATTCATGATCTTTGAGGTCTCTTCCAACCCAGGCCATTCTGTGATTCTGTGAATTGCCTAAGTCTTGCACTATTGTTGGATGCTGGAATCCAATAATTGAGTTTACTGCATCAAAAAGTGCTTCTATACCATGCATGTGTTTGTGTGGCAAGGATGGGGGCTGTAGTGCTTAAATCTCTGCAGAGAAAAGGCCTCTTGAGCTGAACTGCAACCAGCCTGCAAGAACCTGTCTGGACGACAGGTGTACTGCCATGTTTTCCACGTGGCTGGAAGGGTGGAGGCTGCAGACACAAGGTACTTCCTTGTCTCTCCCGCATTTCTCCCTCTCTACCTGAGAGCTGTGCTGAGTTGTATCTCTGGAGGCAGATGGCATGCGTTAACACTGGTTGACAGCTGGGAACCAGGCAGAGAGAGTGTGTGTTGGGTCAGAAGAGGCAGGGCTGGGAGTACATTTTGGTGGACTGGTCAGGGGCAGACACAGTTGTGAAATTATCTCTTGTGAGGGTTGGTCTCTTTTGAAGGTTGGTGCTCCTCTGAGGCCTTGGCTGGAGCACCTCTGTCTTCCTTGTGTATGCACTACAATGTTACCACCTGACAGAGAAGTCAGCATCTATACAGCAGCTGCAGTGGTCAGGGTTAACTAACCTGCATTTGGGTCCTGGGAATCCTGAGTGGATTTCTGGATGGTGAGGTATTGGTGAGCCTGAAGTTTAAGGCTAGTTGAGAAATCAGCAAATTAGCAACAGGGAATCTTCTTATTAACAAGCCTCAGAGCATTTCTCCTGACATGCTTGTTGGATCCCAAAAACAGAACTGAAGACTTCTGGTGGAGGGACGATGAATCTGAGACTTCTGTTAGGGACATGATGTATATAGGACTGAGGGATTTCATCTTCCTCAACATCTGTGGGTCATTAAGACATTAAAGCACCGAAGTCTGACAAGGCATTGTAGAATTGAGTGTTTTTTATTTTTCTTCGACCCTCAAAATAGAACTGAAGTCTTCTGGCGGAAGGAAAATGAGTCTGAGACTTCTGACAGAGACATGATCTGTACAGGGCTGAAGGATTTCATCTTCCTCAGTGCTCATGGGTCAGTAAAACATTACAGAAGTCTGAGAAGGCACTACAGAATTGCGCACTCACACTGGAAACAATGCATGTCTGGCTGTCCTGTGCAAGTTAGACACAAGATGAATCTTTAACTGGGCAAACTTCTGATCAGTTTGGTTTTCTGTTTCGTTGGTGGTGTTTTTGTTTTTTGTTTGCTTTACACCTTTGCTTTCACTGATTTCAAGCAGTTAAGCAGGCAGCCATGCATATGAAGGCTCCTAATTCTTGTCCTGTGAATGCAGAAAAAGTAGTTCTTGCCAGTGTCTGGATTATCCTAGTGGTGGTGGTGAAATACATCTGCACATTTTTGTGATGAATATTGAATGAAGGGGAAATAATAAATACATATGTGGTATATTTCATCACTTCCAGCTATCTTTTTCTCTTTGAGTGCTGGCTGAAGTTCAGTTTAGCTGGATGCTTATCTGAATAATCTGAATATTTAGACTATGTAGATGTACTTTTCTTTTGACTTTATTTTTTGACTTGTCTTTTCCAAACCTAAGCCTTAAAAAAAAAAAAAAAAGGATCGGGAAATGTACTGAGCTCTGAATTCCTTGCTCAGTTTCTTACCCCAAAGAGATATTATAAAGCTCAGCCTCAAAAGATGCTAAACCTATTACCTTTGTATTGGAATTGAAAATTAGATTAAGTGTGGGCTGCTTCTGCTGCTTCTTTGTTGAGGCTTTCATGATATATACCATATGTTTACATGGCACATTTCAGTAACTGGAGCATATTTTCCAGAAATGATTGATTTTTTCTGGAGGATGACAGCAGTGAAAAACTCTTTGTTTATATGACCTTGACAACCAATTGATTGCATTAGACAGTCCAGGTCAAACTGAATCACAGTGTGTGGCTGTCAGTGTTCTTCATACACATTTGTATATATACGTGATCTTAGCCAAAGATCTGTAAAAAGAGGAGAAAATAAAATACGTAGTTTTTAATCTTGCACATTGCGTGGTCCAAATTAATTTTGTAGAATATAGGACATTTACTGTCCCAGTCTCTGTAAATACAGCGAGATATTGAAATTGCTCGTGTCGTGTAAAAGAGAATTATAGTATGAGTACAATTTCATGGTTAGCTGAGAAAAATGGCTTAATTTAATTTAACCAGAAAAGTTAAATACATGCAATTCATGAGTTTTCCCTCAATTACATGCCTCAATTACAACTTCAACAGTTCTCAAACTAGTGACTTATATATACATCACAAAATACAGTGTGAAGTTGGAAAGTTACCTGTTCCAAAGTGATGAATTTTTACATTTTTTTAAGAATGCAGTTTAACAATCTCCTTAGACCAATTTCCTACCCTTCCATGCAGCCCAGCTGCATTTTCCTGCTCATGCACTGTCTTGGTGCAAGCAGTCCTGGCAAGGTCTCACCAGGCTGAGTATTTTCTAATGCACAAGGTCAGATCAGCAAAGTGCTGGTCTTGCCACATGGCTGCACTTTGCTGACGCAAAGTAGGGAGTGATGACATGTGCCCATGTACTGCCAGAAAAATGGGAGAGCCTTTGGCAGTCTAGTTGTAGTTCAGTGGAAGTCCTTCTCGGGCAAATTTTGCCCATATTAAACACTTCTGAGATACATTCAGACGTCTCCTAAATGAGCAGATGTGATCACATAATCACGGAATATCCCGAGTTGGAAGGGTCCCACAAGGATCATCGAGTCCAGCTCCTGGCTACACACAGCACTACCCAACATTCAAACCCTGTGTCTGAGAGTGGTGTCCAAACACTCCTTGAACTCCAGCACTTGGGGCCGTATCCACCAACTGCCCTGGGCAGCCTGTTCCATGCCCACCGCCCTCTGGTGCAGAACCTTTCTCTAACCCCCAACCTCACCCTCCCCTGACACAGATCCATGCCATTCTCTTGTGTCTTTCTCCCCCCGCAACCTCTCAATACTCTTTTCTTTGTATGGGCAGCTTCCATGAGGTGATATAGTGGGCAGCATGACAGTGGATGTTGTTGGAGTTGTAGGATATTCACTGTTACAAAAGCAAGACGTACCCTTTTATTTTTGTGGCTACTGTGTCATGTGCTCTGAGTCAGCAGAAGGCCTCTGAGGAGGCACAGGGTGACAAAGTTATTCTGTACCTGCCCTCTGGTTTTCATCCCTAGATCCGTCTTCCTCTCTGTACCTTATGGTGAGCACCTTTGCCCCTGAGATAGTGATGAGGTGGCTTAATGCTCAGTCACTACCATTGTCAGCTGTCCAGCCATGCACTGAGATAGGAGCGGATGTTTCTCACTATGCTCACGAGACAGAATGCATCTATGACCATGTGTTTCTTCTGTCTCTGAATGAAAGAAATGAGGATGTTTATGTTTGGATCTTGTTTAACAAATGCTGTGCAAGACCACCAAACTAACAGCAGCTGTCAAATACTAGTAGAATGACAATAAAAGCAAGTATCATTCAATAAATCTTTGCTTTTTTTTTCCTCCTACAGGAATATTTTTACCCGAAATACTTGGGTGAGTCGCAGCTTTTACATTGTTACCGCATTGATATAGTGGTGCCTAGCACTGGAGTGTCACAGCTGAAGCTCTTCTAAGGAAAGTGATGGAAACCAGGCTGCAATAAGCATGGATTTCTAATTTTAAGACTGTCTCTACATTCGTATGTGATTTTAAGGGCTTTTTTTTAACTTATATTTGCATAGACTGTGTGTTTTCTGTGTGTTAAAATGTTGATGTTGCATTTATTATTTGTAGCCTCTAGGACTGGTAAATAATTTGGTATTCCACTTTCATCCCTTTTAAATTATCTTAGCTATTAATTAATCTCCGTATTTTAAAATTTTACTGATTGGTCTACTGGCTTTTTCTACTGACTGTATCATCGTTGTGCTACCATACTGCTTTCTATTTGTGTTTAACCTGTAGCACTTAAAATCATAAATTCCAACAATTTGAGAAAACTCCAAGTGCCTTTTAGATTCAAAAGAGATTTACTAGGCCAGATTTGAGTAGCTACTAATATGCATTTAGAGTCATAGTATCATCTGGTAAAATGATCATTCTGTTCAGATGGCTTTTAACTCTACATCAAAGCTAAAAAAATGTTTATGAACTTAAGAAGCTGAAGACATCTGGGAAATTATACTATTGCATAGGTTTTGCATCTGCCCTCCAAAACCTTGCTTAATCAAACATCAGCAGGCTAGATATTTTTTTACTTGCTTTGAACAGCTGCCATGTAATCACTGTAATAATACCAATTTCATTTTCTCTTCTTCAGCTTGTATTCACAAATATGGGTCGCCATATACAAGAAGTCCGGATTTCCTTACATGCGTACATAGTAAGCATTTTTGTTTTGTATATTGTAGTTAAATGTTCTCTTGTGCTCCCTGAATAGAAACCAGGCCAGTTACCTACATTTTTAACTAGTATTTTAGTACTGTTCTTCCTATTTTCTATGCTTGACCTTCCATACCGATTGTCTAATCTGAGCGACAGAACGAGGCTTTTTCACTTCTAGAACCTTTTGCCTTTTCTCACTCATCACTCAGTGGTTTGATATTTATGATGCAGGACATTTCTCTCCTACCAGTTTCCTGAATGAACTGAGAAGCAAGAGGGACAAATAGTAAGATGTACCATAAGGTTGTACACCATGCTTGTCTTTTAGTTTCCTTTCAAATGCTAACTTTGGCTTTTCCCCGTTAAGTAGCCTTAAAAAAGCTTATAGTCAAACCCGGGCTTATGTCAGACTTTTGACAGCTTTGAGTAGGAGGTCCTTTGCACTCATCACATGATTATGCTGTAGGTTTTACAGCCTTTAAATCTTCAAATCAATTTGGAAGTCTATCTGATATCTGTATAGAAGGGAAAGAGGGATTTGCTCATTGCTAACACTAGGGATTGGAATTTCAGTAACTTGTGAGACCTTTCCAGTTCCCTCTTGAGCTTAGCAGTGCTAAAGGTACCATGTAGATATTCTCTTAAAGATTCTTAATATGCTATGGAAGCAGGTCAGCTAAAATGGTGAGAAAACCATGCACACATGTATTTATTTTTCATTTTTGCCCCTGCGGTTCAGTCTTTTACTGTGACCAAGCTGGCTCAGTCTTGTGTTCATGCCAGTGCTACCAAAGCAGGATCAGGTTTTTGTCAAGCTTTCATGCTTATAAGCATTCTTTTCTGAAGAGTGAATTCCAAAGTTAATAAGTGGTATGTCTAGACTTGTCCTCACATAATGCCCTCACGTATCAGTCACAGAAGTTGGAGCCAACGGAATGGGAACTCTCAGACCTGAGGTACCTGTGTGCTGTGCAGACTAATTCAGTTTGGGATATGAGGCTGGATGCTTCCCTTTGCTCCTGTGCGTAGCACACCAGGGAGGTGGGAGCTGCTGCTGCAAATGGTGGCATCGGCTGGGAACACTGGTTCTGAATAGCTGATCCGTGCTTCAGAGACAAGTCTGAAGAGTGAGGGTGTTTTCTGTGTTCTGAAAAAATGAGAGCTGAGTAATTGTTTTTAGGGATTCAGTCCACTGGAGATGCAGTGGTTTGGCAGTAAAATGACAATATTTTCCCCCATTAAAGTACTAAAATATTTTTAAGTGGCTGAGTTTTGGCTAGCCATTGTTAATTCACAGGAAAAGGAGCCTGAAATGCGCTTGGAAAAATGACAGACCTTGTGCTTAGCTGATTCCAGTGTGTCTTATTTTTCCTAGATGCTGCCAAAAGGCTATGTAGTTCTCCAGGGTTGTGCCTGCGAGACAAATTTAAATGTGATATTTCTTAACAGTCTCATTCTCTTCTCAAAACAAGGTAGTGGAAGGCTCTTTTAATCTGACATGCAAGGACACTGCATAACCCAAAAGTTGGAGGGTGACTAGTTTATGCTAGAAATAAGGTACACATTTTAATTGTGGTAGTGAATAGACAGCTTACTGGGACATTTGAATATTCTGTTTCATAGGATCTTTAGATTAGGGCTGCAGGTAGGGTTCAGCTCCAGAATCAGACAGGTAGATGCAGGTGTTTCCAGCACAGGTGCCTATGGGTGTGTAGGTCCCGTTACAGTCAGTGGAGGGTTAGTCTGTATTCAGTGGCTGTATAGTGATGCCACTGACCAAACTGCGTCTGCTCTAGGAAGATCCAAAACACTTCTATGGACTCCATAGTACTGACTAGATCTCCACTGACTGCAGTCAGAACTTAGATGCTTGCTTCACACATAGATGTTTGCTTTACACACAGATACCTATATTCTGATCTCCAAAGATGGATTTTTTTCTAAAGGAGGTATTGTGGGTCAGCTAGGATTTAGGGATTTGATTCTGCAAGAGTTTGGAAAGTGCTACAAGATTTTTTGGAAACCCAAGTTACATCTGACCTTAAAAAAACAATAAGATTTTTGTTATGTGTTGAGTGTCGTAATCTTCGTAACCTAGCATTTTCCAAATGATGTTTTAATTTGTACCATTTATTAATATCAAAATACAAGTTCAGAATGCAGAATTATGAACTGGAAACAGCAATGACTGTACTCAGGTAGTCTTGTTTCCACATGTGCTTGAGAAATTGAAACAACATTATTCTCTGTCTGCAATTATGAGATATATATGTGCTATCAGACATAGACGAAAGCACACGAAAAGTGTCACTTATTACTTTTAATACTTTTACTGAAGTCTGATGTGTAAATTAATGGGAACAAGAGCTCTTTTTTCGCTTATAATGATGTAAATCAACTTCAGTGAAGTTGGTGGAATTACATAGCTGTGAAGCCACAAGGAGTGCATAGGACTGTCTTGTGTTTCAATGAGAAGAGGAGCAGACTATCAGCATATTGTTGATGGGATATAAATATTTTATTATTATACAGTATTATTTCCATCTGGCTCTGCAAGACACATGAGAATCAAGTTTGAGGGAAATTGTTGAAGCATGAGGGGGCTCAAGATAGCCCTGTTGACCTGTGTTGGCTACCAGCACAGGTGACTGAGAACACTGCCGTGTCTGGGAGGATTGGTTGGTGCTGCTTCAAAAAGACTTGGTTTACCATAAGTAAACTGTTCTATTTACTGTATACAAATTCTGATCTACTCAAGAAAAGGAGCTGCTCTGTGATAGCTCATCCCCACCTTAACCACTGCCTCTGGTGGTGTGTCTCTGGGCAGGGGGTTTACCTGGGGTATTCTGATGGGCATATGCGGGAGGCAGCCCACATGACTGTGTCATGTTTTGTGTGACACATCTACCTTATCTGTGGCTTTGCCTCAGCTCTGCACAACTAGAGTGGTGAGGCAGAAAGGTAATGTGGCCTAGTTTGTGCTGAGGGGATGAATGTTTCTGTGAGGCTCTTAAAAGTTGTGTTTGTATGCTTTTCCTGTAGGGTTACTCAGGCTCTAGTTTCTGAGCATCAAGATGGAATACTGAAAATACACATTTATTTGTCAGGATTCTAGTCACATTCCATCCCGCAACAGCCCTCTGGTTCTCTCCTCCCTTGTCCTCTGTAGAGCATTTTGTTGAGGCTCAGGATGAGTTCTTATCTGCTCAGTGACACTGCCCCCAGCTAGGAGCTGAAGCTGTGCTAGTTACAGAGGAGGAGAACCTGAAGGGAGGGAGTGGCTGGAGCTGTGTTTTGGTAGAGGTGGGTGAAATCATGAAACTGAGTTAAATGCCCTACAGAGAAAGGAATGGCAGACACTTTTATATTGCACATTGTGATGAATGAAGAATGGACAGCAAATAAGAAATCAGTTCTCCACAATAAGCTGGATAAACTGCAACACTAATGTGTGGCTAACTTCAGCCTTCAGGTAATTCGGTGTCTGCAGGGTTTAGGTTCGTGTAGTGTAGATGGGGCTGTCCACTGGGGCTTGAATTAATGAGGAATGTGCAGTGCAGCCCATGGTAAGAATCTGACGTTTTTTTCCTGGCAAAAATAACATGAACACAGTCCAACCCTAGTGCTTATTCTCTTACCTTATTTTTCTGCCTAACATAGCACCAGCCTTAACAGCTGTCCAAAACACAGCCCAAAAAGTCCAAAAGGCCCATGGGCACAGTGGTGAACAGAGAGCAGTAGGAAGAAGTGCGTAAGGCTGCTAATGTTGCGCATAAATGATGCTTCTGAAATATTGTTTTGACTGCATATTGCACTTCTCGTGAAGTTTCTCTAATAATTTTTACAGCAGAATGAGTCAGATGTCTGTACTCTCTCATTTAAATCAGTATATTTTGTCTAAGCAGTGGACATGGTTCTTGGCCCTGTGCAGAGGGCTGCTGCTAATTAGGTGCTGCTAACTTACCTTTTTGTAAAACCTTTTGTATAGTCTTCCTTTTGTCTGGGCTGAATGGGGTTCTGCTGAGTTGTAAGGATGTATTGCCAAGACTGTGGGATTGTAGAAGGTGTTGCTAATGACAGCAGTCCTTCCCCTAAAGGCTGCTAGCTGCAGCAGCTTCTGACAGCTTCTGTCGCCTCCACAAAAGGACTGGGTAGAGTCACTGCTTTGTAGCGCTGCCAGCCCCACTCTGGCAGAAGAAACTTCCACATCTACTCATCAGAAGAGAAGCCCAAACATTATGAGTTCATGTCTTAGGACCTCCTTTTTAAATGTATCCTGCATTGCTCCTTCTGGTTAAGGTTGTGAAAACAGTTAATACCTTTACAGTCTTAGAACGTCACTGATCTGCAGCACTGCTAGAACAGGTACTACATAAGAGCTCCCAGCTCATTTTTTGAGAGGACAGGGAAATCCTCAGAGCCATCATTCAGCTATCTCTGCATAACACCATCCCTAGAGTAATGGTGAATCCTATTCTTTGCTCAATTGTGTAATAGTTTGATACTTGTTCCCTCAATCCTCCCCAGAATATGGGCACTACTTTCTTTCTATGGCCCTGTGGAGAACATCCATTGCTGATTCTTGGAACTTGGCTTAAAAATCAGAGTCAGACTTTATTCTTTGTTGGCCTGCTGGGAACAGAGCACTGTCTGCAAACTGGTTGGTTGGTTTGCAGTTCTGATGCCATTTACACATTGCTGTTTCTTATTTATTTTCATTCTACATAACAGAAAAGCCTAAATTGCTCAGCTCTGGCAAAAAAAAAACAAACCACAAATGTTTTATAGCAACCAACCTATCAACTTTGGTGGAATCCTCAGTTAAATTACCAAAGGTAAATGAAAAGATCACCCTTCTTCCTTGAGTGTTTAGTTGCTGTCCACTTTCTGTTTTTCCAAAAGTGGGGAGAGTAGAATTAACGTTATTTCAGGAGGTGCCCTTCAAATGTGGGGGTAGCAGCTCACTTCTTTTTGCAATGAAATGAATTCCACCTCACATTCCTGGCACAGCTCATTTGGCATGTCAGCAATATGCATTAGCTTCCAGTTTTCTCAGGTGCAAGTTCTTCTGATAGTGATTCTCTGTTAGTATTTAAGTGTCTTGATTTTTAATAAGAGCTTTCATCATTGACCTCAATGCATCGTTCTGTTTTGCTCTGTGTTTATGTTTGTTTTTAATTCCTTTTGTAAATCAGATTTGCCAAATCAGTGTTCTCCTGATCCTTGTTACAAAGAGGGGACTGTCAGATGTGAAGATCTCAAGGGGGACTTCTATTGTGAATGCAAACGTGGCTGGCAGGGAAAAACATGTGATAAAGGTAATGCATGTTTTGTTATCTTTCAGATCTGTAACAGCAGTGTGTTGGGTTTTGTTATATTTTAAATTAGTTACTGATACTGTGATGTCCAATTCAAAAGTCATAGTACTGAACCTGCATTACACTCCACTCATACTTTTGCCCTTATAGAAATCATATAACCGCCTGTCAGCATTTTTAAAATGACTTTAATGGATTTCAGCTTGGTGTTGATAAGGAAGTCTAAGAGGTTATGCCCAAACTTTCTGTCCCACTCCTCTGAAAAGGGAAGCACAACTGAATTGGTAGTTGCTTTGCAAATGCAGCTCCCTCAACTGATGCTGTTAACACTGTGGTAACAGAGGGCAAATTGCAGATCCTGTTAAACTGGCCCATCTTCCCATTTCCTTGCAATAGCAACAGACACTTCTGGCAGATTGTTGTCATTTCTTGCTGATGCACGAACTGGTGACATTAGTCTGCTGTATCCCTTCTCAGTGGTGCAGTGTTATTCCAAGTCCACTCATAGAATGGCTTCAATTGGAAGGTACCTCGCAGCCCACTCAGCCCCAACCCATGCCGTGGGCAGGGCTGCCCCCAACCAGCTCAGGCTGCCCAAGGCCCCATCCAGCCTGGCCTTGAGTGCCTCCAGGGATGGGGCACCACAGCTTCTACTACAGCTTTTACTCATGTCCCACTGTATATTCCCATCAACTCCAAAGGGAATATTCAGGCAGAGTGTTTTTTCATGCAGTATGTCCCAAGCCCAAAGAGATTTTCTGTACTCTGTAATGAAATACTGAATAATTTCTCCTGTTGTTCTCTGATTCCTGTTTTTTTTTTTTTTTGTTGCTGTCAGGGCAGCTGCTGTTCTGCCTGCCAAAATTAAATGGCTGCCATAAAGCACATCCAGCCAGTCCAGGACTGTGGCCACTAAGACAGCAGCAGATCCAAACCCTGTGTTCCCATGTGAATATTGTGGTGAAATTATGGGATCACTTACAAGCAGTTTATTTAAGTATTTGAAACAGTTGACCCTTCGGCTCTCAGCAGCCTTGAGAGCTTAGCAACTGGCTAGTCTGAAGCATATCCCCTCTTATTCATACAAAACGCCATGAAATTGCTATTCTACCTATCAGCTGACTCCAGAGTCCCTTATGCAGACAGGACATTGTGAGCAGGTAGGGCACACAGAAGGCTCTCCTGAATCAAGCAGGCCTTTGCTGCTGGTGTCAGTGGAGCACAGTAGCCGTGAACTTACTATTTCTTACGTTTTCTTGTGCTCTGTAGTAGTGAGGATATCTTTTTGTGTTGTTTAATACCAAACTTACTAGTCATTGTACCATCATAAAAGTTAGTTGTAATATATGGTCTGCAAGCAAATTCTTCTTCTTCACCTCCATAGGCTGAAGATACTCTTCTGCGCTGTTTGACCTATGGGGGAGGGATTCAGTTACAGCTCCTGCTCTGTCTTTTTTGTTATCAAATGAACTCAAGCCAATGCACTCGAAGTGGTTGAATGAAATCTCTGTGCTTCTTGTAACCATCAAGTTGCAGATGTGATAGTGTTCCTTGTTTGCTCTTTCCCCTTCCCAGCTCCCTACCCCACTCTCGCTCCTCAGATCATGTCAGAGGTGAAAAGCTGACTTCAGTACTTTCTTTTGATGCAGATATTGATGAATGCAAAGTGCAGCACGGTGGCTGTAACCAGATCTGTCTCAACAAGCTCGGCAGTTACCGCTGCTCGTGCTACAGTGGTTATGCTCTTAAAGACAGCAAAACATGTGAAGGTAAGCCTTCCTGTCCTGCCTCCCAGCCCAGCAGAATCTGGGGTCTGGGATGGTAGCAGGTGCTCATGCTATCACTATATCCTGGCTTCTCTGTGGTCCCACCACACTGCTCTCCAGTGCCCCAGTACAGGCCACATTCGCAGAGGTCTGTGGCTGGGGTTGTGCTAAATCAGTGTAACTGATCAGTCTTTGTATCCTGACACTGAGAGGAGGAAGGGCTGCCCAGGTGCATTGCTACACTCCTTCCCAATCTCACGAGTTGTAGTGTATGTGATGATTGTTTTTATTTTGCGTATTTATTGTTTCATTTTTCTAAATCTAGATAAGTGCAGCAGCAAGTAATTAACTGAGATAGATAAAGACAGGTAAATGCACTGCCACTGATTGTTAATAGCTGCAGAAAGGCCCTTGTGAAGGCATGCAACTGTTTGACGTGGCAGCTGGGAGCAGAACGTGGGGATCTGAAGTAAATGTCTGAAATGGTGGAGTGAATTTACGTAACAGAACTTGAGTAACTGAGATTTTAAAAGTGTTAAGGAACTGCGTGCTGAGACACACACTCTTTAGTGATCACAGATAGCTGTTAATGTTTTTTGTGTCTCATGAAAAACAAGCAAGTCTGCATATATACCCCTCATGAATGCAATGACACGTTCTGAGTAGTTCACAAAACTGACTCAACGTATTCATGCTGACAGCCAAAAAGAGCAGGATTTTATTTCTGTGTCACTTCTGCTGTTTGAAGTGATGATGGTATGGCCTACATGGCATCCCTTCTAATGCGCACAGACACTCAAATGAGCTGATGTTACCTTTGAATTGCAGTGTTTATTAGAACACTGTGAACATCACACACAAGCTATGTGTCCATGCCCAGCCATCACGTTGCTGGTGCTAATAGCAGATGCAATTAATACTAGCTGGGATTTTTAATTGCGTTTTAATGCTTTTGTGCATTTTGACAGTTTCCAGCAGTTAATTCTTATCATTCTGTGCATACACTACATTAGTTTTTGCCTATTGATTTATAGACTGGGCTATAGATAGATAGACTACCACAGACTACTTCAAATACATGGGAAAATCACAGAGTGGAACATGCAGTTGTAGTTTTAACACGTGTTAGAAAGCAAAGGTAAATATGAAATTCTATACTACAAATGTTTTTCCAGTACCTGGATTTTGCTGGGTATCAGTTACCAAGTTAGAAAAGCATGTCTGTTTTTACAGGCCTCCAGTTCCAGTCCATTGCCTGCCTTTGTAGGCACAACAACCACACAGCATCTCTCAGACAAGACTTGTTCTTTGTGACAATCCTTCTTCCTCAGTTCCCCTTTACTAGTGCAGATTTGGATCTCAGTTTTATGAATGTGCTGAAGGAAAAAAAAGGTAGTTTGCTCATCTGAGAACAGAAATCTCAGTTTTTCCACAGACTGAGTGCTGCTTCTGTGTTTTATTAAAAATCATATTGCTTTTCCTCATTTCCTGGTGGCTGCTTTTTATCTCCCAATTTCAGCCTCATGGACAGAGTGGGTTTTTTGGTTTTGCACAGGGTTGCTTTGTTTGGTTTCCACGCTCATTTTGCATTGTTCTTTCCAATGGTGTTTGATGGCTTAAAGAAAGAAGCAGCAACTGGTTTGGAAAGCCTGACATCATCCCTTATATCTAGCTGAAGCCTAAAGGTAGATTCTTAAAGATACTGGTTTTTCATTTACCAGAATAGAGGGATCGCTTGAGCCTCAGCCCACTCCAGTGTGCAAACAGTGAAGTGATTTTACTCATCTGATGTAGTGTTGTTTAATTGCTTGTTTTGCAGACATAGATGAGTGTGCAGCATCAGGAGACATCTGCGGAGAAGCTCGCTGTAAAAATCTGATAAGCTCATATGAATGTGTTTGTGATGCAGGCTACAGGTATGATGAGCAGAGAAAGACTTGTGATGGTAAGCTCATGAAGTAACACATTAACATTATTACGTGCTCTAAAGCTATTGAAGAAATAACCAGAAAATGATCGTCAGGGTTCAGGAAAAAAATTTTTTAGGTCTTATTGCCTTTCACTAGTTGTGAGCAACACGTTGAGTTTTCAGTGATTTTTAGTGCATGAACCAATCTGTATGAGGCAGAGTACTGAGATTTCTTGAACTTACGAGAAGTACAAGATCCGATGGAAGCTCAGAAGTATCTGTGCATGTTGCTGTCTCTCTTTGTATACTGTGGTATAGAGTAAGTACTGTCTATGGATATGGAGCACATGAGCATGGTCAGATGAAGGATGCTACAAAATAACACTGCTAACTCTTTTTTTTTTACCAAATAATTCATGTTCAGATAAATCCAATGGCTGTTTTCTCCTCTCTTCTTTGCTGGTCCTTGTAGATATAAATGAATGTGAAGAACAGCTGTGTGAACAGATGTGTGTCAACTTGCCAGGGAGTTACACTTGTCATTGTGATGGCAGAGGGGGAGTAAAACTTTCCCAGGACATGAATACATGTGAGGTATGTCAGACTTCATTGATATAACTGCAGAATGGTCCTTTAATTTACATTGCAATTGAGAATAACTGATGAAGCACTGGACCAAAGCAATTTGAGCTGAGTGACCAGCAGGAGGGAGTCAGAGTGCCAAGGGTACATGAGCTGAGGACAGTAGCTCACCTGGTAAGATAGTGGAGTCTTTTTAGCCCTTTATGGAAGTCTGTTCATTCAGAGTCTCTCTTCTTCGGCTTCTGCTGTTCCGGTCCAAAAAGAACATGACAGTGATCATAGAATAGAATCTCACATTAATCTAGATTGAAAAAGACCTTCAAGATCACAAAGTCCAACCATCAACCTGACCTGCCAAGTCCTATCACTAAACCATGTGCCTTAGTTCTACAACCACACATCTTTTAATTACCTCCAGGGATGAGGAATCCACCAATTCCCCCTTCCAATGCTTGACCAGGGTAGCCCAGCCAGCCCTCTGTTCAGCCATGAGTTACCTCTAGCTGCACAAACTGATCTGAATTAGGCCCAGTAGGACCAAGAGCAAAGGTCTCAGAGCATACGATGTAAGTTGCAAAACAGCACTAGGGCTTTATACATCCCTGATCCAGGCATTTGATGGGCTTCAATGGCAAAGGCTCCTTCTGTATAAACCAGCCAAGAGCTGTTAGTTTTGCAGGCACTGAGTTGCAGTAGAAAACCTTATGCTGTACCTTGTGAATGTGATTTCATTTCACAACAGGAAAGCATTCAATCAAAGCAAAGAGGAGGGGAGAGGGAAGGAAAGATGAAATGTTCCAAGAACTAAAACAGATATTTTGAGAATAAAACCATTAAAATGCTTTAGCCTGCTGTATGTATAGCAGCTGTGTGTTTGAGAAAAGAAGGCATACTGCTTGATTCTCATTCTGTTGTGTGAGAAGAGTAAGTGCTCAAAAATATGTTTTGATTATAGAACATAATACCTTGTGTGCCTTTTGCTGTTGCAAAAAGTGTTAAATCCTTATACCTGGGGAGGATGTTCAGTGGGACTCCTGTCATCAGACTGCGCTTTAAGAGGAAACAACTGACAAGGTGAGGACAATTTTGAAGGACAGTTGAATATGCTGGCCAGCTTTGATGCATGAGGTGGAGTCACTAAAGTAATGATTGTCTCCATGACCGTGTTTGTTTGTTTGGATTATGGAGTCCTGTTTTGCAAAACATTATCCAAACCAGTAATTGAGAAAGGCGGTCTTGACCGCAGAGCTCCTCAGATAATTACTGAAGTACAGTAATGTCTTTCTTACTCTTGATGCCATTTTAAAATCCATTTTCACAACTTAAGTCTTTCAAGAGTGTATTACAAGCTAGTATGTTTTAACAGACCATAACTGCTAGAGCTGATGCTATCTGTATGGAAAGTACTCGGTGGTTTTTGAACTCTGCATAACTAATTTATTTCTTGACACCTGTGCGGTCAGACTTGTGGCTGAGTTCGACTTTAGAACCTTTGATCCTGAAGGTATCCTTTTCTTTGCTGGAGGCCATCAAGACAGCACATGGGTAGTCTTGGCTTTGCGCAAAGGACGGTTAGAGCTGCAGCTGAAATACAGCGGAATAGGCCGCGTGACCAGCAGTGGACCACTCATCAACCATGGCATGTGGCAGACAGTGAGTATGGACTGCTTCTGGGAGCTTATCTTTCTTTGCTTCTTCCTTCCGGGCTCTGTTAAGCATGGCTAGACTCTGTGTACTCTTTGTATTTTTGAGAAGATGCTTTTCTGGCCTATTCATTTGAGCTTCTGCTTGCACACATTGTCCGTGGAAAGGTGAAAATGGGATACTTTTCTAAACAAGTCAAATCTTACTTTATATCCAATGTAAACTAGACAGCATCACTAGTTCGCATTTGATGTTACTTTGAGAAGATGCCCTCTGGTTGGGAGCAAGAGGAAGATCTTTTAAGGAAGTCTCCAAGGGGGGTTTGTTTTGTCTATGATACGTGTGTTTGTTATGGGTTATTTACTGGTTTAGTAACAGGGCTCAGCTCTGGGCCTTGACAGATCTATTATGCTACAGAATGTATTTTTTAACTCTTCAAGCTTGTTTATAAACAAAACATTCAATTTCCCTTGTAAATATATTGGAGTCTGTTAGGAATGGTGTGACTCGCTGCTTATTAATAACATAATCCCAGCAGTCTCAAGAGAAGATGTGCTGCGTCTTGGAGCTGGTGAGGCTTCACTTTCTTGGCACTCTCAGAGTATCTCCTGGTGAATGGGGAAGTATCATGGAGTATTACCATTTGTGGCAGGACCATAAAAAGAGTCCTGTAGCAGGATCTATAATAGACTAGCAATTTATATATGCCTTTTCCCCTTTTTCTTCTTCTCTCGTTTAATTAGATGTGTTATCTTTAAGTTGATGTGTCTGTTGGGCAGTGGGTGGGAAGCTCTTTGTTAACTTACAAAGGAGACAAATACTGATATGAGTAGCTGAATCATTTTCTGTTCTAACTTTTCTTAGCATAAAGAAAAAATAGAATTACACATTAAAGGAAAAAGGTGGGAAAAGATTTGATTCTAATGAATGAAGAAGTGCATATGTTTCCAGCTGCTGATGTTTGATAATATTTCCAGCGAACAAGGTGGTTTTTAATTCAGTTCCTTTACTGCCATTGAAAGTATTTTAGATTCCAAATAGGAGCTGTAGAGGTTCAGCAAAGCTATAGATAAAATGTGTGACATGCTGTATCTTGCCAGGTAGGAATAGCCCTGAAGCAGTAATTTCTGAATTAAAGATTAGTCCTGCTAATTTGCAGTATGGTGAATATAATTGCCTGCACAGGGAAGATGGTGGTAGGAGATGTAAAAAGAAGAACTGATGCCGCTAAGATGGTTTAGGAGTTACAAAAAGCTGTTTTTACCATGCTAAGCCATTTAACACAGGAGCGTAACATACTTGTTGAGTGCCAGACCTCATTATGAAGGAATTACAAACTTTCCTGTACTAGTTTTGGTAGGAGATATCAGAAGCATATTTTCTATCTTCAAGTAGTGCAAAATGTTCAAACAGTTGGGAGTTGCAGAGTAAACAGTACAAAGGCTGTGTTTGCTTCCTGCAGGGAGAGAAGGGAGTATGATAAAAGAAATGATCGTTTTTATGCAGCAAGTACAATTGCTGGTCTCCTGCCAGTCCTCAGTGCCAGGGCTCTTGTCTCCATGCACCGTCATACCCAAGAAATTGGCTGAGTTGTTGCAGCAGCGTGCTTGGTTTGCTTTTCTGGAGAGATCATAGAATTGTGGAATACCCCAAGTTGGAAGAGGCCCATGAGGATCATCGATTCCAGCTCTTGGCCCCACACAGCACCGCCCACCATTCAAACCCTATGTCTGAAACCACTGTCCCAACTCTCCTTGAATGCCGGCAGATAGCCCTGTGGGTGCTGTGGTGTCTGTGTTAGTGACCAGCAGCCACACAGTGGTGGGACAGAGGTGCCACTGCAGCCAGCAGTGCTGCTGTTACAGCTTGGGCCGAATGGGACCATTTCTCCTTTTTCCTTTGTCTGGTGTGGTTTTGAATTTGGGAAGTCCTATTGAGGAAGGGTTACTCCTTTTAGCCTGTCTCCATGTAGCCACATATTTCAAGTGTGGACTCCCATGCATTTTTCAACTTCATCTTTAGTGAAGCACAACCTAGACCTCCATGGTCTCAGTCCAGACTCAAGTGCCATTTGGGAGCTTCATTCTGGACTTCAGCCTGCACAGGATCTAGCCCTTAGTTTTGGTTTGACCTGGATTTTGGGTATTGGTGGGAACTTCACAGATGTGAGGGAACAGTAGTTTTCCTATTCAACTTTCAGCAGATGATAGGAAAAAAAAAAGTTATTATTTTCTTGGCTTTTAAAAGCAAATCATATAAAAAAGCAATGGCTCTTGATCTCAAACAAAAGTTACATCCTTTTATGGAAATACTAAGGCATTTTGAAAACTTCAGGCCAGTATTTCTACTTAGGTACACTCTCTGATGTTGATCTATCCTAATCTACTTCTAGGTGATTATTCCCAGCATTGAAAACACAGACGAGCAAGCCTCAGGAAGAGCTTTTAATACAGTGATACATGTGTAATCCAGCTGAATGAGGTGGCATGTATGATCTGACAAGAGTAGATAATGCAGTCACCTTTTGTTCGTCTTGATTTCACCCTCCAAATCATCATTTATTTTCCTATTTGCAATGTTTAGTACTAGTAAGCGGACAGTATGGTTGGCACAAATAACAGCTTACTCAGGATGACAGTTAAGCAATCCCAAGCAGATTCACCCTTGGCTCTCACCCAGCAGCTGTCTGTACCCCAGTCCCTTGCCGAGCTGCCTGCTTGCTTTTGAGCAAGGAGCAGACAGAGTTAGCCAAGGCAGGATGCCAGGACACAAAAGTGTCTGCTCTTATGGCTAAACCTTATGGGAGCATCAAGCTATCTGCTTGGCAGTCTCTAAGCAGACTATGGCAGAGACTCAGTGCTCCTTACAGCAGGACGAGCCGTTGCCACAGGCTATTGGGTGTCAGCCTTGGGCTTCTCCTCCTCCTTTCTCCTCCCCACTGAGCTGGAGGCTTCATAGTGTTTCTCTTGCTCTGTAAGGGTGCACCTTGTCATATCTTGTTTTTCCTGTGTGACACCCCACTTAAAGCAACTCCACTCAAATTGTGGCAAGTTTTTGAAATTTCAGTGAGGATGGACTGTTCCTAAAAGCAGCTTTTAGGAGATGTGGAGATATAACTTGCAGAGACCTTCTGAAAGAAAATACGCCTGTTGCACATTTTTATGACTCTCTCAAATGTGGCATATTCGATTATTTTCTAAGGGGGTCAGCACTCTACAACTACACTTGGTGTGGCTGGAAGGCTTCTGTTTCCTTCACTGGGCCGACAAAAGACACCTTCTTGTCTGTCTTTCCAGCTTTTCCTTTCACAAGCTGTCACAGTAGGAAGTTTCTCATTATAATAACACATTACTGCATTTAAATTTTGCTTAGAGCAACCTACAGATGTCATGTAGTTGATGCATTTAGTCAGTTGTGATGCTGTTCTGGAGTACCCGGGCTGTCTTTGCCATTAGGGGAACTCCAGGTTGCTTAAGGTGGGACATAACAGGTAAACAAAGAGCCTTAGGGACACACAATATTTCTGCATCCTGGGGATTTTGCTTGTGGTGTGTGTCTGTCTTCTAGTTGAGTCTACAGCTCATTTCATACTGACATTTTCTGTTTATGGTTTTACTTCTTCAGATCTCTGTTGAAGAACTTGAGAGAAGTTTGGTTGTAAAGGTCAACAGGGATGCAGTTATGAAAATAGCTGTCTCAGGGGACCTGTTTACCCTAGACAAAGGACTGTATCAGCTGAACCTGACAGTAGGAGGCATTCCCTTCAAAACAAAAGACCTTATTGTGCCGGTAAGAAGAGCATGATCACTTTTGTTGCTTTGTAGGTCTGAAAGGCTTGATTTCATTGATTTGTGTTGGGGTAATGTAGAGCCCTTCTGAGAGCAGTTCAGCCTGCCCTGAAACAGGCAGCATTGTCGCCTTCTGGATACAGATTCCTCTCCACTGAGTATAGAGAGAGCCTAAGCCAGGAGCAAAGCTGAGACTCTTGGTGAGATTGAGTGAGATGTATCCCACTCCAGGCCTGCAGAATTAGGATACCACAGGACTGGAGCACATGGCAAAGCCCTGATAACTAGCAGTGACCATGCTGTCTTGGAGATGGTGAGTGACAGCGCTGGGCAAGGATAACATTGTGCCCTGCAGGTTTTTGTATTGTGACCAAAGTTTGAGCTTCATGGGTATTGTATCACAGCTCTGTTGCTCCTGGCTTTTACTCCTTTGGTGCTGTAGGACCCAAGGGAAAACAGGAGCCTGTTTTTCTTCATTTGTTCCTAATTCAAGTAGGTAGAGCATACAAATGAAAGTTAGGGCACTCTGTGGATGAGGCTGGATGACGCTGCATGTCGGAAATAGCTGCTGCTCAGGCTGTCTTGTATGTCCACCACACACAGAGCTGGCACCTTGAAACCCAAATTGGCATCTCCTTATTTTTAAATGAGATGACAAGCTTGTGGCTCAGGGACATGCAGCGCAGCAGCTGAGGCAGGCTTCTGTTCCTCTCATGGAGTCATTCAGGGCCAATGCTTCTCTGAAGCACTAAGCCAGGGGTGTGGTCTGGATATATGATTAAGAGCCAAAAACTCCTGAGGTTTTTATCCTGGCTCAGACACTTAATTCTCTCTGCTTCAGTTAATTGGGAACAATGGTGCTGGTTGAGGTGCTTTGCAGGGAGCCTTCTCTTTACATACTACCTTGCGTTTTAATGCTGGAGTTGGGTCCAGGATAACAGCATGAGAAGCTGGAAGGAACGAGGTGTGCAGAGTAGCATGCACAGCCACCCCTCCCTAAAGCCAGAACACAGCTTCTGCCATGACTGAGTCCAACATGATGTGTGTCATGAAAGGCTGTTTTGCAATGACACAAAGGATTTATTCTCCCGTCCATTTGGCCTCCAGTGCTCGCAATGCAGAATTATGGGAGTCACGAAGCTCTAGCTATAATGCTTTAGAATTAATTGCAGTAATGATGTGCAGCATGTAGAAACAACAGAATCATTACAACCAAATCAGTGGCTGCCCTAGCCAGTGCCATTGAGTCCTGAAGAGATAAGCTGAGCCCGGAGCAGTTTAATGGAGAATACTGACCACATATTTGCTTTGGGCTGCAGGATCGGGGTTGCCACCAGTTGATTTCCATGTTTTTGGCATGTCAAAGTGATTTATCCTATTTGATATCGTAATATCTTCTGCACCTGAAATAGCCATTCTTCACTCAACAGTAGTTTAAGGTGTGAGATAGTGATTTTCTTCCTAGATAAACCCTCGGCTGGATGGCTGCTTGCGGGCATGGAACTGGCTGAATGGGGAGGACAGCACTATCCAAGAGACCATAAAGATGAATGAAAGGATGCAGTGCTTTTCTGTAGCAGGACGAGGGTCTTTCTATCCTGGCCGAGGTTTTGCTATATTTAATCTTACTTACAGTAAGTACTTCTATTGTTTTTTTTCTGACTCTTGTCCTGCCATTAAACATATGTGGTTAATAAACAGTTATAATTCCGTAGGTATGCCTAGCTCAGTGTTGATTGATGCAGAAGAGGCTGGCAGCTGAGGATGGTGAAGAAGTGGCTAAACTTGTGATTCACAGCAAAGGAAGGCTTATTTATCGTGGCTAGCTAGTAAGGACATGGCCAGCATGAGTTAGGTTCTCTGTGTGTGGTTCAAGCAGTGCATTTCACACCTCAGCTGACTCCAGCTCAGCTGCAACACTGAAAGCTTCACAATCCCTTTGTCGGCAGTGACGCTGCCTCCAGCCCTGTCCATTCACCTGAACAAGGAGAACTGCAAGTTGTAGTGTCAGCTGTCTGTCATAGAATCATAGAATCCTTAGAGTTGGAAGGGACCCCTGAAGGCCGTCTAGTCCAACTCCACTGCATTGAACAGGGGCACCACAGCTAGATCAAGTTGCCCAGGGCCTTACCCAGCCTGGCCTGTTTACCAATCTGTTTACCATACAGATTCAAAAGCTGCAAAGTATGGACAAAGTGCAGATGAGAGTGTTTCACACAGATGAGTCCTCAGCACCTTCATTTTTATATCCTTTTTTCACCTACAGACAATAATCATCCTCTTTTATTGGGGAGATTATTTACATTTATACTTACAGTATTGCAAAATATGATGATCCAGCATAGCTAATACATGTGGGGAGGCTGCAGAGACAGTGGTCTTCATAGCCAGCATCAGTTTTTGAATTACAGGGGCACTGGGTCAGTGAGGAAGGTGCCAGCAATTTTAATTCCAAGTTCAACAGGTGAGATACAACATCACACAGTTCTGACAGGGTGATGATGATCAGGAGGTGATTAGTTGGTGATGAGTGCAGTGTGCTTTTTCAGTTTAATACAGGCTTTTATAGAAGCGTATGTCAGATTTGGACTTAGATACCTCAGTGATTTTTTGACAGTCAAGAACAATGCCAGAACTGGGTGCCATGCCTTGCAGCAGTTCTCTGAATGGCTTGACAGCTGTGGGAATTTGAATCTCCCTTTGTGATAAACTGAACTTTGTCTTTTGGCGTTCTGAAAAGAGCAGTAGATTGCAGAAAGTAGAAAGAGGAAATCAATGCCATTTTCTTCTCTGATTATATGTTCAGGTGCTTTGGCATTTTTTTATTAAAGAAATGTAGCAGTCCATCCATGTGCTCATCCATCTATCCTCTTCTCCTGACAGAAACTGCACATTCTACCATTTCACCTGTTATTCTTATGTCTGTCTTGCTACATTATTTTTTTTCTTTTTGTAGCGCAACCTTCCTCTGGGAATGAAACCAAAACAAGTTGGAAAATAGAAGTAAATGCTGTGATTCAGCCAGCAACAGATACCGGTGTGATGCTCGCTCTGGTTACAGAAGAAGCATCTGTCCCTCTATCACTATCTTTGATCGACTATCACTCCACAAAGAAACTGAAACAACAGGTACAGACTAAGCATTTTTCTACAGAAGACTCCTTGCTATTTTTGGGGGCCTGGTAGTCATTTTCACAAAACAGCTGTCAAGTTGTGCCTGCTTATTTGCACTTGCCAGTTCAGAATGTGGACTGGGACTGGAGTACTGAAGTCCTGCTCCTTAGGGATCTGTGTTGGACAGTTCTCATGACCTCTTTGCAAATGTAGTCTAAGTAAAAGATGGAAGTGGTCTCTAGAATGCCAGCATACTTTCTTAAAATTTTCTGGCATAAAAGCTGTTCAGTGTCATAAGTGAAGAATTTCCATTCTCTGGAGCTCCTCAGTAATAATCACAAAGCAGACAAGTTCAAGTGTCACTCCATACCCTGTGTAAGTGTGGCCAGCTATAATTCAGCTCACTGCCTCTTTACTCTTCTTTCCCTTACTGTCTAGTTTGTCATCTTGGCCGTGGAGGACACAGTTGTGTCCAGACTGGCACTAAATCTCTGCGATAAGAAGGAACACTCTGTGGACATCCTACTCAAGAAAGACCAGTTATCCCTGAGGGTAGATGGGATGGAAGGAGAGAGGGAATTAAGCACCTCTGAGTTAGAGGACAGCCTGTCCATCTTGGAGAGCTCCTTGCAGTCAGCGGTGAAGACGTACGTGGGAGGATTGCCAGGTGAGCAGCCAGTTTCCTAGCAGGGCATTCAGACTCTCACCTCACCTTGATGAGCTGGCAGTCAGGAAAACTGTCTCAGCTCATTGAAACAGGAGCCTCGTTCTGTGTTTCTGCTTGAGCAGGCTTTGTCTGCAATACAGGCATCTGATCTCAAGCGATGTGAGAGTGTACTTGACAATTTCTTTTTTTCCTGAATGATTGTGTCCTTTGAGGACAGTGGGAGGCAAAAATAGGAAGAGGAGGTCTTATTGGTCAGCAATAGGGATGTTTTTTCTGAAGGTTTATTAGGTGTCAGTGTATGAGCTTTATGTTCTTACCTAAGTTCTCCTTGTGGGGAGATCTCAGTTCTCATCTGTACTCCACAGCAGATGTTGTAAATGCCATCAGCTTTGATAGGAGGTGTCAGAATTGGCCCAAGGATGCCGTGAGGGCTAAACATTTCATGCCATAGCACATGGCACCTGGCTTCCCAGCTTCTCAAACATATGGGTCAAAGTTTTCTGCTGTTTTATCTCTAAAATCTAATCTCATGGTCTGACTCCCAGGTCTGTATAGGCGCCTGGTATTGAAGTTCTCTGATAAAGTTACTCATTCCAGTGGTCATGAGTGGTCTCACATTGTCTGACTGAAGCTTGGGAAGCATGGTGATTCCCCCTGGCTGATGTCCTCTTCAAGCTGAGCACAGCAGTCCACAGTTTGCATATTTCCTCCCAGCAGAGGGTACTTAGGGCACAACCAAGGGGCTATCACGTTTTGCTGGCTTTCCAGCAACTCAGCTTCTTATCACAGGTCAGTTTGCTCTTCTGCTCTAAACCTGAAAGATCAGACTTTTACCTGAGTCATGAATTTTGGCTGAGTCAGAGGGTTGCCTCTTGTTCTGGCTGGACTGGTTTATCAATGCTGAGTCCCCAGATACAGCCTTTTTCCAGAGCACCAAGGCGTACTATGAGCTAGCCATTGTACAAGCAAGAGATGCAACCTGCTTGACTTCAGGTCACCCTCAAATACACAAACCCAGTCCTGTTCTGTAGCTGCTCCAAGTTCTCCATTGTTAGCTCAGACTAACTGAGTGAAGCACAGGTTTCATTACCTAGAGCTAAGTGGGATCTGTCATAGCTATTGCTCTCAGACCCATTTGGCTTCTGTGGATGTAGATGCATTCCCCTTTTGCTCAGTTTTACTGAGGAGCAGGAATTCCTGCCTCTGGTCTGCTTTTGCCATTGAGTGGAACCCAGCACTCGCACTGAGAAACCTTGTCACTTTGCCAAATGAATAAACATTTCAGCACCACGGTTGGATTCATCACTGTGAGTTAAATGACTGTATCAAATGGTCAGACCTAAGTGAGTTTGGCTCATCCAGAGTTTGATAACTTTACATTGTTTTTTTCCTGATTCATTACCCATTGGACAAAAAACCAAAGTGCAGTGGTCACGCTTAATCTCTTTGGTCTGTTTGCAATGAAGAATTCTGGGTCAAGATATGCATGACATCCCACACTAAGTACAGGTAACACTGTAGATACAAAAGAAATATTTAAAGAGGGAACATATGGGCATTTACTCTCTTTTCTGTGATGTTTTCAATTCTGATAAGTCCTAAATGATGTAAGCTATATGATGTTAGTATAGGTGTTTGTCCAGGCAGTGTGTATACCAACCAGGTGAACGGCCTTTAAACAAGACTTCTCGCTATTTACAGGACCACATTTCAAACAGATCCATTTCTAATCATAACAGAAAATTTGACCAGATTTGCAACTGTAACAGAAAGAAAATCTTCTTCATAATTATTCCTGATTGTATCTTACAAATCCATTTCAAAGGCCCTGCTGTCCTTAAGCTCTGCCATGCAGGACAGCAATCTCAGTGATTCCTTTGATGAGTGTCGAAGACATTAAGCACACCCTGACAGATTCTTCTGACTCAAAATTCAGTTGAAGTTCACGTGAGGTACTGTAAGACAGGCGCCCACTTCTGTGTATGAGTTCAGTTCTCTAAAAGATGATCATCTGAGTGTAGGTATGAAGGGGGTTTTTGCAGAAGATTCCCTCAGAGCTGCTTGTTTCTCCTTTGGCACAGATGTTAACGTCACCGCCACTCCGGTCACAGCATCCTACCACGGCTGCATGACGGTGAAGCTGAGGAGCAAGGCGCTGGACTTGGACGAGGCGCTGTACAAGCACAGCGACATCACATCCCACTCTTGCCCTCCAGTTGAGGCAGGTCCATAGGTACCACTGCAATGCGAAAGTTTTGTACTCAGAAACTTTCAATGCTTTTGTTTGGTTTTTTTTTTAAGATATAAATTATTCAGACCTACCGCACTGCGTGTATAGTTTCTCTTTAAACACTGAAGTTATGTAGGAGCTACTGATCCTTACGTCAGATTGATTATTGAAATACTCCTTTGCTTTGAGGTCTAAAGGTTGTAATATATTTGTAAATAGTTCGGGAGAATAATATTAAATAAGGCAAAAGTACAGAATATACTTAAAGTGAATGTTATGTTTAGACTGTAAGAGACAGTTTTATCTGTAATTCGGAAAACCTGGTAATATATGAGTGTGGACTGGAAGAAAAATAATAATTCTGTATTATTTTTATTACCAACACCGCTTTCTGATTTGCAAAATATGAAAGAATAAAATATTTACATACAAGTTCTTAATTTACCTGTACTCCAGTTATTCTGTACTCTGCTCTTTGGCAGTGGTATCTTAGGCTATGCCTGACGTGAAGATGAAACTAGTGGGTGTTTCTATTTCATTTTGGATTTGTTTGTAGGCCGAGGGTTACGTGCTTACGTCAGTATTCCATGGGCTGGAGAGCAAATGGTTGCTGCTGTTGTTACTGCTGCAGTTTCTGGTACTGCAGATAGAAGACTTCGTTGTGACCTTTAGAAAAATTCTGGTCAGCAGAGAATGGGAAACAAAACTGGGTCAGCAGGAAACAGAAGGAAAGGCTCCATAAGCTGAAAGCCATATGGCTTTTGTGTCAGTAACCACTGAAGCTAATGATGAGGTATCAAGAACTGGGAATATTATGTGGTGATGACATTATTTTGCTGCTTGATTTTTAGGTTGGCTCATTCACCTTGAGCATAATGGGAGCACAGAGGCTTGTGACTGTGAGAGCTCGCCAGGCCAAACTGCAGTGCAGTGAGAATATGCATGCGGGTTTGCTCAGGAGAAGCTGTAGCACCATGAAGTGCATTGAACTTTTAAGCTGTCCTTGTGCAGTTGGGGCCGGCTTTGCCTCCTCTGCCTAGAGATGCTTAAGCCTTGCTTTTTTTGGTCCTTGTCTTCCATCAGGTTAGAGTAACTAACTGAGACAGAGAGAGAGATGCTGTGGTGGAAATCCAAATACTGGGAGGCTAAGGTGACCCAGAGATTGCGGATTAGTCTAATAATCTGCACATGACAACATCTGTGTCCAAGATGTGGAGACACAACAGCCCCAGAGGAAAGCATGGAGGAGAGGGAAGACTATCTCAAACTTTTCCTGGTGTTCTGCTTTATTTAACAGAGGAAAGTATTCTCTTAGCCATTGGGCAGCATGACATCATAGCTCCATATCATGGCCGAGTGAAGCAGCAATGATGCAATAGGGCAGCAAAGACAAGAGCTTTATCACTTTCAGCCAACCTACTCTTTTGCACTTAGAAAAAGACGTGCCAGAAGGCTTTTCTGTGCTAAGGTATGACCAGATGCCAGTCTGAAAGGATAATTGCTAACTAGACAGCAATAACAGACAGACTTGCTGGCAGACTGTGCATGGATAGTAAAATGCAGAAGTAGTCCTGTGCTTTTGCTTTTTGTTGCTAAGCAAGAGAAAGCAAGTTATTCCCAAGAGTGCTTTCTGCTACAGTCAATGATCCTGCATCAGCTGGAGATGTGATGGAGAGGCTAAGAAATATCTGCCTGTGATTCCAGTGAGAGCAGGGAATCCTGAAGGTGCTGTGGTAAGTAGCACTTCCTCACTGTGGTGGTTTGTTTTCTGTTTCTTTTTCCTGGTTATTCACCAAAATACGTCTCCTACTCTTTTAACTTGGAGGAGCTCTAATGAAAACAGGACAAACTTAGAAGATGAAACAAACTGTGTAACTTTGTTCTTTGAAAAGAAGTGTGTTAGCAACCAAGTCTTATGTCTACCTTTTTGTATATTTTTTGTGGTGCTTCCCAAAAAAATAACATGTGGCACAAGTGAATCACAAATACTCCTGACCTTTGTGTTAATGTAAGCGGTACTATTTATGAGGCCAGATACTGGAAACATGAATCCTGTGGTACATTGTGGTAGTCTGCAGTCTCAGGCTTAATACTATGTGAAAGAGACTATAATTCCATCTTCTAAAAGCAGTCTAATTCAGAGCTAAAAATATCTCCAGGACTGTGCATATCTGTGCGTGTATGTGAAGATACTTTGCAGAGATCACACAACCCCCAACCCAAAATGTGCTTTAGAAGAGAAAGGCAGAGTCTGGAGAATTACAGAAAGGGGGTGGGGGAGGGGAACTTCTGTTTCAAGCTTTATTGCTTTAATACTCTAATACCGGAGGAAAAGGCAGCTGCTTCTATATACTGTTGAGAAGAAGAAAAAAATAAAAAATAAACATTCCTTTATTCCTCTTCAATCACTGTGCTTCAACCCAAGAGAAATACTGTTCAATTAGCAGTCTAGCTGCTCAACTCAGAAGGAAAAAGTCTGTTCTGGGTTTTGAGTCCAAAAGTTCAGAGATGTCCAAAAGTGAATGCAGGTCATTCCCCGGGGAAAAAAAAGTACATGTACAGGTCCACTCATGTTCCACTCAGTGCATGATCAGGGTGGTTGTGTTCTTCCCAGCATGCATTCGCACAAAAAAGGGGCATTTTGGATGGGTTAAATTTTTTCTCAGAAGAAAAATAGTGGTCTCCTCACTGACTTCTGTTTCTCTTAATTGGATTCAGATCACTGACCTCGTCAACAATATGCGCAAGGCACCTTGTCACTGACCTTAGCATTGCTTGTCTAAAACTTCGGATATCAGGAAAAAAATGTAAAGGAACAAAACATGGTTTTTATGACCCATATAATTTTACCTCTGATTTTATGTATATTAATACTGAAAAACATAGAGGTAGAGCACATGAATTAACAGAAGTTCACGAAAGGTGGAAAGTATTATGTAAAAGGATGATCATTCTTTGCTCTATTTTCAGCTGGTCTGATGGTGTCACTTCCTTTCATAGGAAACTGTCAAGTAGGCTGGTTTTGTTTATATAGTGTTTCTTTATATTTCCATAATATGAAGCAGCTGCTTTCAAATCAAGTGAGAAATACCTTCCTTTCCCCACTTTGCTCTTTAGCATTCAGGAAATTTCTGTAGCTTCACTGCTGTCTAGACAGTAAGATCTACAGAGCAAGCAGTGGCATCATCCCTCTTTCAGAAGCATAATGCAGTGGTGGAATGCAGATTTCTGATGGGTTTTCATGCTATAGTAGCCACTTCTGCCACAAAATAAGAAGCCCATGTGCTGAAGGATTTCAACTGATGATCATGCAGTCACAGCGAGGGGGACACCAGAAGGCTGTGCTGCCGTTCAGTAAGACCAGGACAGGCTGCAGAGCTGGGTGGAAAGGAACTGTAAGAAGCTCAACAAGAGCAAGTGTAGAGTCCTACACCTGGGGAAGAATAACTGCGTGCATCAGTACAGGTTGGGGGCTGACCTGCTGGAAAAGAGCTCTCCGGTGAAGGACCTGGATGTCCTGTTGGATAATAGGTTGGCCATGAGCAAGCAGTGTGCCCTGGTGGCCAAGAGGACCATTGGGATCCTGGGGTGTACTACAAAGAGCATGGCCAGCAGGTTGAGGGAGGTGATCCTCCCCCTCTCCTCCACCATGGTGAGGCCACATCTGGAGCACTGTGTCCAGTTTTGGGCTCCTCAGTTCAAGAAGGACAGGGAACTGCTGGAGAGAGTGCAGTGGAGGGCCACAGAGATTAGTAGGGGCCTGGAGCATCGCCTTTATGAGGAAAGACTGAAACACCTGGGGCTGTTCAGCCTGGGGAAGAGAAGACTGAGGGGATCTTATCAACACTTATAAATATCTGATGGGTGGGAGTCAAGAGGATGGGGCCAGACTCTTTTTGTTGCCCAGCGACAGGACAAGGGGCAACAGGCAAAAACTGGAACATGGAAAGTTCCAACTGAGCATAAGGAAAAGCTTTTCCCTGTGATGGTGACAGAGAACTGGAACAGGCTGCCCAGAAGGGGTGCGGAGTCTCCTTCTCTGAAGACATTCAGGACAGGCATGGGCACTTTCATTTGCAACCTGCTATAGGGAACCTGCTTTAGCAGCAGGTTGCAAATTGATGATATCCAGAAGTCCGTTCCAACACCTGCAATTCAGTGATTCTGTGACAGGGTACAAATGACTTTGTTCCTGTCAGTGACACTGTTGCAGGTATCGCTGCTTTGTCAAAGGGTTTTTAATTTTGTACAACAGGAAAAAATATGAGGGAATTCCGATCTATCATCAGCTCTCTTTCAGTGGTTACAGAATTACTGGACCAGCGCTTGCTAAGCTTAAAAATAAATAACTGGGGTTAACATAAGAGTGGTTTTGGTTGTGATCCTCTTTTGACTAGGAAGGAATTAATTCCAGTACTAAAGTGCAGATTAAGTATCTGTCTGGAAATGGCATTTTCAGCACACTGACATAGCATTTTACTACGCAGACTAGACTGGCACAAGGTGCAGATTAAAAAAAATTCCAGTAAAATTCACCTTTCTGTTTGAAACCTGAGGGAACTATTCAGTAGAGTGTATTTCCCTCTGTTCTTTCTTCTGTCTTCATAAATACAACAGCCTTAGATACAGCATAAATATACACAGTCAATTTTATTGGAAAATAATCGACACGCTTTTTTTACTGGTACAACACTTTCACCAAAAAGGGTTCCTAAATAAATACCACAAGCAAACAAACACCTAGGCTCTTCTTACCCAAAGCAATTAACTTGTAGGGCTCCAGAATACTCATTCAGACAACAAAGACTAAAACCCTTCTATATTGGTTTATGAAAGCAGAGCACGTATCCAGAGTGTTTTCTTCAATTCTACTCTTGAGGAAAAACCACTCTGTGGTATAGGGAGAAGGAAAAAACTCATGGTAAGCAGAAAGCAGTACTGCATTTGACCACAGGCAGACCGGGTGGTGACCTGTCACCCCGCTGGTGAAAAGCCTGCCCTGACATTTCCAGGTTTCTGCTCTGCTTGGTGAGATACGCCTAAAAGCAGAGTGGCTGTAACACACTCTGTAGTGGGTTCCTTGGAAAGTCTAGTGCCTGCACAGCACAGGGTTTCCAAAGGTTTCTTAAAAACAATGCCTGCTAACTACCTAAAATAAATACTCGGTCCTATGGTGCATATGGTGGAGGCTTTTCTCCAGGCAAGAAGTAAGTCGGTGCATAGATGGGCGGAGCATTGGGGGGAAGACCATAGCTGGAGCTGGACTGAGATGGAGGCTGAGTCTCTTCTGATAAAGAAATGTCAGTAGATGATGTTCCTGGAAAATTGTTGGCAGGCTGTATGTAGACAAAGAAAAATATTTTCTTCAATAAAGAATTATGACCCCGTTTTGCAGCTCTGAGTTGTTTGTCATGTAAGTATTATCCAATACGCCCCATGGTTTTCTCTTGCATTGCAGCACAACACTCCGAACACCTGCTTAAGGGTAGCAAATACAGTTTATAGTGAAAGAAGACAGATTCCATCCGTAACCCAAATCATTTTTAATAGACATTGTGCATACAGCTAAGCAACAGAACAGAACAGGAATTTCTACAGGTTTCCTGGGTGAGGCACGGCACCCAACTGGCTGATTAAGTTATGTGTAGCTGCTAGTCTTCAGGCATCACTCTGACATTTAAATTATCTCAGAGTTGTAATACTTGCTTAAATGCAGAGTCTTATTGCTATGCCAAATGCAGACTTCTGTTACAAAAAAATTTACCGCTAGGCACCTGTCTCCCTGCAGCTCTTTCAGCAGTCTCAGTTATAATGGGGCTTTGGCTAGAAAGAGGCATGACAAATGACCTTAGGAAACAGCCCATGCTGAGTAACAACCAGAGTTTGTTAAAACATAAGGATGCATCCAGGGACTAATGTTTTGGATACAATCCTACTACTACTTTAAGCCAAGTTTTGCCATTTATCTCAAGAGGGTCAGGATTTCACCCCTCCCCTCACATGCCAACACATGCCAGTCCATGGGCTTCATCAGAAGAGTTGTGCTCAGCTCCCCTCAGGTTCAGGCCTAAAGTGCCTGGAATTTAAAAAAAAAATAGTAATCATGGATCTGTTATTTCAAGGGAAATAACAAACAAGAAAGCAAGAAAACAGTGCTGTCTTGGGTACTTACCATGCCAAAAAAATGCTATTCATCATCTAGATAGCGATACCAGGGCTGATACTCGGCTGGTGGCACCTCACAGCTACCCAGGGCTACCAGTCCCCATGCCACAGTACTCATCTAGCTTCTCTGTAGGACTCGGGGCTGCAAACTCCCATGGATAGGAAAAGTCCTGCATTTGTACCACAGCATGACTTAGTGAGAAAAGGGATTTTGTGGCAGGAAAGGGTTTATTGCACCACCATTATCCAGGAGGCAGTGGAGGTAATACCCAAAGACCTGCTGGCTAGATCAGCTCCAAACATAGTTGTTGGGTTTGTATGGTTTGGTTTCTGTAGTTGTTGCTTCTCTCACCCTGAAACTGCATCCACCGTTTCCACGTCTGCCTGGCAGTGCTTCTGTAATGAGTTCTTTGGCAGGCATGGCTGGCACAACCGTACCGCTGTCATCACCTCCAGTCCCCACACAGCTAATCATTTACCTGACCAGCTGGCAGCTCTCTGACTAAGACTGGTTGTGTCTGAGTTGTTCCAGTAAGGACTGAGTGATTTTGTTATCAAATCCCACAGTAGATGAAAAAACTGCTGATTACAACTTTGTCAAAATGCATTCCTTTTGTTGTCTCTTTTTATTTGCATTTTCTGGTTTCCGCTTGTGGACAGAGTGTGAGGTAAACTAAGCATTTACTAACAGCTCCAGGTGTGATTTTTTATTATTTTTTTTTAAGACTGTTCACCTTTCCAGCAAGCAGTTACTCAGTGAGATACTGGATTCAGCTGAGGACTAGGAACATATCATAGAATCACAGAATCGCCAAGGCTGGAAAAGACTTCCAAGATCATCTAGTCCAACTGTCCACCTACCACTGATATTTCCCCACTAAACTAACCATACCTGATCAATTCTTAGGTGAACTCTTAGATGAAGGAAATTTTGTTTCTTTTATTGCGCTGAGCCACCACGTGTGTGACCCTACCCTAACTGGGGCAGGTGCGAGTCAGCGTGAAAGGCAGGAATGGTCTGCAGCCAAAGGGTCTAAGAGAGGTGCGTCTTGGGGCCTTCCTCACCAGTAACCTTAGGAAGGATGCTGGAGAGGGAATGGCCTCATGAGTCACCAGCCTCCAGTTGGGCTTCCCATGTGAGCTGAGCTCCTGGTGCTCAATGCTGAGGCCATCAGCACCACCTCTACCTGTGCAGGGCCTACATGGCAGGGCTGCCCTGAGAGTACCCATGAGAGCTGGGGCTCTGTCACCCTCTGAGCGCCCAGCCATGGTAATGTGACTAAGCACTGCCAAGGCAGAGGTGGATCCTGGTCTACTTGGAAGCAAAAATGTTACACCTTTGAGATGCTCTTGGGCACCCTATGAGGCCTCTGCGTGCTGCTCCAAAAGTACATGCAAGGCCTGTGTAGACCTTTGGCCATCAGACAGTCCTATATGGCTGTCTAGCAAACCTGAGGCCACCTCAGATGTGGTATCATTAGGCAACTGTATCGCAGTCATAGGATACAGGATTCAGCCTTGAATTTTGATGTCTCCATTCAGGTCTCAATGACATCACCATCTAAGTGAACAGACCTGCTCAGATAGAGTCTCCTACACTGCAGACATCTAGAGCTTCATTCAGCTGCCTGCACATGAGCATCTAGCCCTTCTGGGGTGCCATGCAGCATGCCAGACATCCACACTGATGTGATATAGGGACATTGAGACCTGGACCCTCTTAGAGCAGCAGCAAGTACCACATGGCTACCCGATCTCATTATCGCACAGCACTAGATCTCTATATGCCAACAGCCCCTGCATTTAGCTAGATTAATCACAGTAGTCCCAGAGTTTTCAATTGCCTTAAGGACCAGCACCAGCTAAGCAGGACTTGTGGAGGCCTGAATGCAGCAACAGGGCACTGAGAAGGATTGTAAAGGCCTACGGTCCTATGGGTTCAGCCCACAGCTCTCAATGGATGAGCATGCTGTACGAGCATTTGGCTGTTCCAAATCAGGTCTGCTTCTCACATTCACTTTTTTGTAACTTTGAGTAAGTTTATGATGATTTTTAACTCATAACTATTGCATTATACTGAAGCAGAAATCGTCTCCAAAGTACAACATAATCAGCTTGTACATGCAGTAAGACTGCTTGCTTTTTCTTTTTTTTTTTTGCTTCCAAGAAAAGGATTAAGTGCTTTCCCTTTTGGATCCCCTGCACTTCTTGCTAACCTCTCCTGACTTGGAGACAGCTGGTGATGTCCGCCTCTGAATGTCAGGAAGAGAAGATAAATGAACACGTTTCTTAGAAAAAGTAGAAAGTTGTGGTGGGGGGAAGTGTTTAAGTGCTAATTTTTGAATGCTATTAAGAATTTGGGATAAATATTTCTGTTTGTCAGTGGACACAGGACTGAGCAGTTCCAATTGATCCTCAGGACTACTTACATGCATTTTTTCAGCTTCACTGCTTGATTTTGTCTGTTTATCCCCTTCTCTCTCTACTCTTGGCTATGTGCTAACTGAACTCTGCCGAACAGCACAGCTTTTCAGCTAAAAGCAAACAAAAAAAGATTTCTGGGTGTACTCTTTTTTTCCTCTGAACCAACAGTCTGCAAAAGTGCCTCCTCATTTTGTTAATAAAAATGATGTGCCAAGGACTGTTCTTTGGCTGTGAAGCCAACTGGCACAGCACGTATCACATCCCTACAGCTGAACTCTTACTACCAAAACAGCGTGAATGTCTGTATGCACACTTCCAATCAGGAATTGTCCTTGCTATCTCCTGAGCCCTTCATAGGTGTTGAGACTGTTAGGTGATCTGGACCAAACCCATACCAGGAGGAGGCTAGCAATTCACAGATGTGGTTGGTAATTGGCCCTGAACAGATGTGGCCCAGGAGGCTGCAGGGAGCTGTTCTACAGCCCGCTCATACTAAATATGCTGTACTTTCTATTGAGACGAATTACAAAACGTGATACCCACTGGTCTACAGATACACAGCCAAAATATAACAACTCACAGGATGAACACATCAGCCTTATTGCAATGCAAAAATCTAAAAATGCTTACAGTTTTTCTAGTGTCTCAGTGCATTCAGCTATTTACCAACTCATCTCTGAGTTCATCTCACTTTGCTCATTCTGTGCTGCGTTGTCTGAGGATAGCCATGACCACGACTGATACCTGTTGTGCCAGGCACAACGCTGTGCCATGGCCAGGAGTCAGCTCTGCAAGGGAGGGACAAAAGGGAGATACAGAAACCAACTAGAGCCTGCAGGGCATGTGTCAGCCCCCAGAGCACAACCCAAACTCTGGTTAGGTACAGACGCCTAAATGTTGTGTAGTGGGAGAGAGATGTGTCCAAAAAGATAAATTTTAATAATTCTCAAGTTAAGCAGGGAGCCAATGTAGCATGGGCTACCTTCTACAACAGCCCTATGAGGATGTGAGGCATCTGGCTCATGGGACATGCTGCCAAGACCCTCTGTAGAGGGAATTAGTTTTGCCTGTGCTCCACAGAGGGTCCCTGGCAGTAAGAATGGTGCATTTTCCACTGAAGCTATTTGATAGCCAGCTGGAATAGGAGCAGGCTATGAAGGTTCAAACTCCTCTAGTAAAGAAGGGTCAAGAGGCCTCTTGCCACCAGGCTACGAGGGCAAAAGAAAAAATCAAACAACGTCCTCAGTATCACTTACTGCATTTTCTAGGCCAGCTCTGGGCTGGACTCACCGTGTTTAAGAGGAGCTGAAGGACAGCGTCCCTAACCCCTCATTTGTACTCTTCCACAACATTCCATGGCATTTGAATCTTCTTTGGCGTCTAAAAACACTTCCTCTTTCTGGTTTGTTTTGCCACTAAAATTTGTACTGGTGCAATTAAAACTGTCTGATGAGAAATTATCGCTAATATTGAGCCAAAACTCTTCCTATATCACTCAATTTTTCAGACCTCTTATTTGCTCCCCTCCCTTTGTTTCTTTTCATCTGATGATTCCTCATCTGTTCCCCATACTAAGAGTAATGTAGGCTAAGGTATGTATAACTGATGCAGATGCCTCTGCTTCTGCTTTACCTAGCCCAGCATAAGAGCTGTTTTCACCTTTGTGATTGCTGCAATGCAGTTCTAACCCCACACTGGGATTCTAAGTCAACAGGCAGAGTCCACAGGATGACCAGAGAAAACGTGAGATCCGAGAACAGACATGACAGCAAGACCCAGGCTAAATGATCACAGAGGAAAGTCTGTGAGTTGGGATCAAGTCTGTGAGTTGGGATCCAGCCTCCTGGCCTTGCTCCAGACCATACAAGAGCCAAGATGTACCACTGCAGAGATGGCACTGGCTAACAGCTCAAGGCTTTCTGATGGAGTAAGAAGGTTGCCATTTTGTACTATACCTGAAGGGGCAACGGGTAGGATGGATATGTAGAAATTGTTGCTGCAGAAGGGCAAAATCCAGCGTATGTCAGGATCTGCTGGGCAGGGTTGTACAGGATCTGAGGAGGTGGTGCAGCACTGAAAGCAATATGGGACATAGGTACCTGTTGAGCATAGAAAACAACAATTTAATCAGCACCGTGCAGAGGGGGTCTCCAGAGCAGTAACTGGTCCCAACACCACAAATGACATCGCAGTTTAACAACTCCTGATTTTCCAGCGTGAACCAGTACTACAAGAAAATAAAAAAAAATTAAAAAAAGGTGAACAGAATGAGAGGAGGGTGTATCTAGAATAAATTTTCTGGCCAGAATTACGCAGCTATTTTAATCTTCTTTCCTTGGAAAAAAAGACAGTGGGTGCTTCCCTAGCAGCAATTACAGAAGCACTGGCAGGACTCCAGACCAGAGACACCTTGAAAAGCGCAGCATACAGCTTTGACTGCCTCCTCTTACCCACTCCAGCACCCAGTCCTTCACACTTTGCTGCAGATTCTTTCCAGCAGCTACTAGCTGATGCCTCTCTCAGCTTTCCTATGCAAAAACCTCTCTTTCCACAGCACCTGTTTTTCTTTTACAGCTCCCACTCACTTGTGAAATGGAGTTCTCTTCTGGCTCTGCAGCACCACCCCATATGTGCCTATCTCATCCCTGCCGCACAAAATCAAGAGAGATGCTCATTTGCATCAGAGTTCAATTGACTCCTTTATCATATCTCATTGCTCTATTGGCATGTCCCTTAGCTGCAGTCTGTGACAAGGTTTGCAGGAAGAAGTAATAGCTCACTGTATACCAACCAATAAAATTAGGAAAAAAACCCACAAAACTCAACAACAACAATAAGCAAAATAAGAAGCTGAATGTGACAGTGACTTGCGTTCCTAAAACCTTATGCTACGTAACCATTTGCAAAGGATAACAGAGCTCTGATAAAGATCTTAATGGCCCTCTGCTTTGCAAATTGAGACAAACCCAGTGGTTTCTCTCCTCTCCTTTGTTTTTATTAGCAGATTCCTTTACATGAGAGCATGGAATTTTCTTTTATACAGTGACTGCAAGACAAATACTGAAAGCAGCAGCCAGGAGTTTTTTTGGCATTTCCTTTCAGACTTACTTGTCTATGACAGACATGAACAACAGCATCCTTCAGAGATAGCATACATGCTGTGATTGAAACAGGAGGGGTACATTCATTCTTTTTGTAGATGGAAAACATCCTCTAGGTGACTGGTGTACTGATGAAATTATCTGGCAGCCCAGGCTCTTTGGAGAAACTCAGCACCCCAGGAGCTGGCACAGAGAAAGGCTGTCCCCGAAAGCAGAAGACCTATTTTATATGAGAAGGCAAGTCTCTCATCTTAAAGATACAAAACATCTCCTTTTTACAAACCCTGATGAGTGAATACGGTTTTCCTTCTTCTTGGAACCTCTCTAAATCCTTTTATGTTCTCTCCAACTGTAGCACGAGCATTCTCCAGTTGCTAGGGGCGAAGATTACAACAGTCCCAGGGGACAGGTTTGCAGAGTCAATCACCCCAAATCCACTGATCAAGATCCTTATTACCAGGCCATCAGCTTGGAGCCAGTGATGACTTGCAGGTATTGAGGTTAGATGCTGATATCAACTATTCTAGTAGCGGTGCTATGATTAGTCACGTAACATACAAGGTGTCTTTGTTTCAACTGAGATGGAATTGCTTTTCTTCATAGTGTCTGGTATGATGCCGTGTTTTGTTTGTAGGAGAAAAGTGATGCTGATAACACAACGACATGTCTAGCTGTTGCTGAGCAGTGTTGCTGAGCCAAGGCCATTCCAGTTTCTCAGTTCCTAGTAACAAAGGGCTGGGGGAAGGGGGAGAGAGAGGAGCCAGGAGGGGACAGAATCAGGACAGCTGACTTAAACTGGCCAAAGGGATATTCCATACCATATGGCATCATGTGGAAGGAGAGTTTTGAAGGTGATGGGAGTGCATCTCTCTCATTTCCACTTGCTGGAGGTCTAGCTGGGCATCAGCTGGGTGGTGTTGAGCAATTGCTTGTACATTACTTGTTTTATATATAT
>JACDJE010000144.1:1214776-1353903 GCA_016647715.1 Pavo muticus
CCCCCCCCTTCTTTTTCTCTGTCTTAGTAAATAGCTTTTATCTCAACCCACGGGTTCTACTTTGTTTTTCTTTCCCATACTCCCCTCCCCCAATCCCACTGAGAAAGGGGGAGTGAGGGAGCGACTGTGTGATGCTGAGCCACCTGCTGGTTAAACCACAACACATGGGTAGGCGGAGACGTTTTACGCTGAAACAATTCCTTTTAACATCAAAGAAGTGCGCCTTCTGTGGCAAGACATGAGTGATTAGGGATTCATTCTGGTTTCCATTTTTGAGCAGGGTGAGGGAAGAATCATAGAATGGCCTGGGTTGAAAACGACCACAATGATCATCTACTTTCAACCCCCCTGCTATGCGCAGAGTCAAAGAAGAGGAGAGGAGTGACAGGAATGATATTTCATCTGTTCAGATTCCCTTAAGGACTCCAAGGAGAATAATTAAAAAAAGAAGAGCCAACATACTCCTCCAGGACCAGAGGTCATTCAGATGAATGCAAACCTAAACTCAACGCAGGCAGATTCCTTGGCAAGGTGTGTCAGGAAAACATCTCCAAGTCATCAGATGAATACCAGGGCAGGGAAGGGAGATGTTTTAGTTAACTCTTTAGAATAGCAGGTAAAGTTTTTCATGCGTTTTTGTACCTCTGTCAAACATAAGGAATGATCAAGATATTTTATCAAACATAAGAAATGATCAAGATATTTTACCATTTTGGATACTTCTATTTACATTACGTCTTAATCTGCTTTTGTTAAAGATGTCTTTAAGGTAACTGCCTAGCCTGAGTCCCATATCCATGCACAAGGAAGACCTAAAAAGGAAGGTATTGACACAACTGCTGTGGATATTCTGGCAGATCACAGGAGACAGCCCCAGAGTGGCACAGGGGCTACAGAGAGCTGGTACCCCAGGGCTCAGGAGAGGATAAAGTGTTTCCCACAGGGCCAGCACAGCTCTCTGGCACACAGCAAAGCCACAGGGAGCACACCAGGGTCTGCAGAGAACATGTCACAGGAAAGAAAACCTGCAACAACCATAAGAATACTTATTTTCTGTCAAAAATGTGATGGGCGTAGAAGCAACTACCCTGTTTTGCAAACTCTCTCCTTGCAGCGTCTTTTGGCTGCCAGCATTCCGCAAAGATAAACACGATGTTTTGTTGGAATGGCTGGCCAGCCTCGTGTTTCCTGGAAGCCAACCTCAGAGCTATGCCCTTAGGCGCTGCACTGAGTTGCAAGTGACATCCTGAAAAAAAGACAATTGTCCTCTCACATGTTTTAGAGCCTTTTCTTATGTCAGTCCCATGCTCCCTTCTCTCACTCTTAAGTAAGTCTGATGTTTTCTTGGCCCTCTGCGAGTTACCCCTTTCATAATTAAAGCAAATGGCACATGAGCAAACCTGATACGGTCTGTACCTCAAAAGAACCCTGAAAAAGCACAATCTGGAGCAAGGAATAGTTATTTCATTTATAATAGTTATTTCATTATATTCATTCAAAGCACAGGCTGCCAGGGAGGGGGTGGAGTCACTATTCCTGGAGATGTTCAAGAACGGTGTGGATGTGGCACCGAGGAACATGGTTTAGTGGGCACGGTGGTGATAGGCTGACTGATGGTTGGACTAGATAGTCTTAAAGGTCTTTTTCAACCTTCATGATTCTATAATTCTGCCCCATCCTGTCCCTTTCTTCTCAGTTTGCTCCAGCATCCGGGTATCACAGAAGGGAAGGACTTGTTCTACAGAGGCAAAAGCACAGGTAGTAGGGCACAGGGATGAAAGGGCTGCCATCACAACATCTAGGACAAGAAGATTCAGCTGCCATCAGTTCTGAGCTTTTGGTAGCTCATACTCCAGGTAACATGGCTGCAGAGCAACACAGGGAAATGTCCTCTCTGAGATTCTTCCTACCCTCTGCAGCCACCCATTTTCCAGGGCTGCCTCAGTATCTCCAGCAAGGAGCAGTAACTTGCTGCTGCTGGTGGAAGATACTTTTGTAAAGAGTGGATGCCTAGAATATTTAACCATCTGTCACTTCTGGCAAGTGATGCTCCAGAAATGCAGGAAGGCCACAAAGGGGATACTACTCCCTGCTTCATCTCTCTCTTCTTTCTTTTCATCCTTCTACTTACTTCTCTTCCATGTGAATAGTCACAAGAAATTTGTTGCTGTCATCAGCAGACATTTGCTGCTCTCACACAAGGCTTCTGCTTTTGTGCTTCAGCCCTATCCCCACACCTCCACCTGCTCGATTCAGAAGCTCTTTGGTTGGGGGATCATCTATGCTTCTGAGTGCCCACCCCATTGGGAGTCACTTCGCTGGTCCATCTCTCCTCGCACACAGCCTCTTCTGAAAGCAGTGGCATGTATCAGTGTGGCACAGGGATCAGTTAGAGAGAGGCAATCTTCAGTGAAACAACAGAAGAGGTTAATGTGACCTGAAAATAATTATTTGAATAAAAACTTGACAGGTCCTTCAGTGTTAATCCCTATTCTTGGGAAAACAAGTACATAAATCATCACACTAAGGACTTGAGTTTTATGTTATCTACAAACTCTCAACCCTTAACTCTCTCTTGCTCACATGTTCAGTGCTGAATTAGAAGGAAAAAAAGATGTCACAAATGAAGCACTAGCATCTGTTCATGCAGATGCGTTTTTCCCCTTCCACTCCTGTATTGACCAGAACTGACCTACTTAGCTGTGAGCAGCTGGCAACTGCTTAGCCTAAATATGTGGCTCCAGACTCACAGACCACACAGGAAACATGTTTAAAGTGCCTCTTTTGTGTACTTAGCGCTTGGTTTTTAACTCACTTGATAACGTCAACAAGCACAGAAGTCATTACAGAAGGCAAAAAACTGTAAGCCTTACCATGTCTTTAAATGCACCAAGAATGGCTGCTGTGATGATCCCCAGAAACAACCCGATGATGTTCAGGACTGTGGAGGACCACAGCAGCCTATACAGGTGAACCACATCCTGACAGCTGCTCACGCCAAGAAATTCGTAGTAGCTGGAGGACTGCTCTGAGCTGAAAGGGAATGCAGACAGTGTCACTGCTGTGTTTTGCACAAAACAAAGAGAACCAGAGGATCTGAATCCTTCCTGCTTACTTTCCTCTCTAGCAAAGTACTTAATCCATACTCCCACCTACGGATGTTAACACCGCTTGGATGAACCGAAGAAAGCTCTGCTTGGCTAAAACAACCATTAGGCATTTAGTTCTACAAATACCAACTCTAGTTTAGCTGATCAGTGTTTGCACAAGCAAGGTATCCTAATTCTTTGCTAAGGGCCTCTGAACAGAGAGATAACCTGGTTATGGGTGCTACTAAAACATGCTCAGCACAGCTTTTTTTCCCAGTTCACCTGGAAATCTGCTGGCATCTCCTGCAAGTTGCTCAAGCATTAATTCAACCACAGGAAGGGAGACTTTGCCAGCTGACCACATTTGTTTATGGTGTCTGCAGTTCCAAACTAACAGATGCTACAAAGTACAGTATAAAGATGTGCCTTCAAACTGTGGACTATACTACCCAGAAATGTGTTTGTTTGTATTTCTACACTGCAATGGTTATTGTAAACCAGGCATATTGTGGAGTCAATCCTCACTGCCTTGCTGAAGTTGAGAAATGTTCTACTACAAAACCTGAAAACAATCTCCTGCCATTCTTCTCAGGACCTGCCTTAGTGCTGGGCAAAAGCAACTCTTTTATGCATAGATCTTGTGTATTACCTCATATTGCCAGCCTCATTGTCATACACTGAAATTATACATGTCTGGTAGCACGCTGGTCAAAGCCGACAGAGGACTGAGGCTACTCACGGCTGGTTATATGTGAAAAGAAGAAAAAAAATACAAGACAGAACAGGAGACATGGGAAGGAAGAAAGATGTGAAATACACAGAGGAAAAGAAAGAAGAGGGACTCTATGTGAACTGTAGATGGTTACAGAGGCATGATAAGATGATCGTGAGCTGTATGGAGAATGAACGCGGCAGAAGTTGCACTCCAGGAAATTCTCTTCAGCTTCTTGTATGTGGCAAGTCATGATGCTGCGTGCCATTGAAATCTACAGTCCAGGTGGCCAGCCAGTTGTGTGAGTTCATTCCATTTCTATTCCCCATTATAAACCCCTGGACTTGACTGTGATGTAGTTTTCCTAACCACTGCTGTACTCTTGGTAAATGACTGCATGGCAACCCTGTGATAACCTTCTGCTGATCTCTGTAAGGATATCCAGACATTTCCTTCCTTCTTCTCTTCTGGCTTCTCACGCTTCAGTAATGATGAAGTCTCATGGACAGCTTCAGGAAACACTCACAAGACCCTCTGTATCTATCCTATGGCAACTTAGTAAAATCCCATGCATACAGAAGCTATTACTAAAAAAGAGCTCTGCATTTGCCTGCAGCATGATCTCTATATATGGCCACCTATGTTTCTATTCAGTTTGTCTTCCCCATTTCGGTAGAAGAAACGATTAATTAAACCAAGTGAGAAAACTGCATTGCAAAATCACCAGTAAATCTTGACAGAGCTATGACAGAGTGGTTGGATTTGATCACACAGCAAAGAGCTTACTGATATACTTAAGAAAAATGACTACACCAACAGATAACGCCTGAGCTCCTGTCCATTGACATCTGGATACCAGTGACCAAGGAACTGACTTACTCAGCATACAAGCCCCCTGCGTTGCTTCTCCAGACCTAAGGGGAAATTTCCCCATCATTGATGCGGAAGGACAAACAACCAGGGATTTCTCAGAGGCCATTGACTGCACACAGGTACTTACTTCTCACAGTTGTACAGGTCACAGCAATAGCACGTGTTACTCTTTACTTTCAGCTGGCACCTGGTGTTTAAGGTATAACATGTCACCTGCCAAAAAAGAAGAGACCAACTTTTAATCTCAGTGTTTCAGTGCAACATACAAGTCACCATACTGACCCCCAAGACGCAGGTACTACAGTGTCACTTACTGTTAAGCAGAAGGATGGTGTGCCAGGGCACAGCAGCATTGTCAGTCACTGCTACAGTGCTCCACACTACTCTGCTAAAACCCGGAGCTCCCAGCGATCCCTACAGCAGTGACACAGTGACAATGTGTCCAGGGAGACACACTATGGTAAGCCACTGCATATACCATCCTTTATACTGGGGAAATGGGAAAAAATGCCAGTTTCTCTGAACAGTTTCTAGTAAATGGGAGCTCTTGCCTGTCAGTAACATCCTCCCAAGGAAAGGAAATAATTAAGAACAACAACAGCAACGATCTCCAAACCCACAAACAAAACCACTCACAGAAGATCCAAGCACTCCAGCAAATAACTACCATTCCCAGCAGACTCCTGAATATAAAGCCAAAAAGATTTATTTTGCAGGCTCCTGAATATAAAGCTGAAAAGATTTATTTCTGTGAACAGGAACTGCATGATCTGGGCAGATGTTAGTACAATAAAGGTAGACACACATAAACCATTCTCAACCCAGACAAGAAATCCTTCTAACGAATCCTTAAGTGTGGTAAGTATGTATCTTCTATTTGGCTCTACAGACCAATTGAAAGGCTTCCTCTTTTTTTTCCTGAGGTCTTCAGTTTGAATTTGAAATCCTAGAGAACTGTTATGTTTTAAAAGCTAGGAGGACAGAAAATACAGGAAAAAAATGCTGTTAACAGCTGAGAAGTATTTTGCTTGCAAAATGCATATAAAATGTGTTATTGAATGGGAAATTCCTCGTAATGATAGAACAGAAATACCTTGCTTAGGAATACAGGCCTGCTTTTGAGAAGTTTCAGTCAGACAGTTCCTCTCATTCCTGCTTAGCCATGAATACGTTCCTTTGTGAGACAGTCTTCACAAATGTTACCCCATGTTTCTCAGCTCCTGAGGTTTGGATCTGCGCATCCTTCTTAGCGTGAAAACTGCCATTGTCAATGAGCCTGTAGTCCTTACGTGTTTGCCCTCAGCAGAAAGGAAGGTCTTATGCAACTATCAGCACCAGCCTTGGGATTGCTTTGCTGCTCGGGACAAGGCTATACGTATGGTTAGCTTCCAGTACACACCAGCTGTTCTAATCCAAAATGGAAGCTAGATTATAAAAGGAGGGTTCAAATTTGACTTGCAATCCAGAAATGGAGATCACAGCTTGATACATGTCCCATTTGTCACAAGAGTGTATCACTCTGAGACACCTCGTTTTAGTAACCTTGTTCTGTTGTGATCCAACTTGTAAGAATTTCACACAAGCACTATGATGGCCTGAAGACATTATGAGCTGTAGCCTTCTTCAGCCCAAGCTGCAATTTATGGCAGGAGAAGAGGGCATTAGTGTCAATGGCTATCTCAGATTAATTGAGACCCACCTCAGAAGTAACTGAAATATCACATGGCTATTTCTCAAAGCATTTTGAAAACTGATCCTGGAGTAGACCTGATCCTGGAGTAGATGTATCTGCTACCCAGGCTATTTTGTTGGAAGGCTCTAATACTTTTGCACTGAGTGGAACACAAGACTTTGGCTTTGAGCCTCTATCCACACATAAAATGGCCTAGAACTCACATACCTAAAATACTCTTGTTCCATCACACGTGTGGTTGGAATCAGAGTATATTGTAAGATTGAGAGGGCTGCTAAAATGTGGGTTTCTTTTTTTTTTTTTTTCTGATACATGGCTTTGGGGATCATTTCTGATAGGAAAAAAAGCAGTAGTTTTCCCCTCTCCAGTTTGCCCCTTCTGACTGTGGAAGGCTAGAAGGATGAAAGAAGGAGATTGGGAAGATCTTGAACACAGAACCATAGAATGTTTTAGCTACTTCGAGGCTTCAAAATGTATTAAATTTTTGGCCAAGGGAGTTTTTGTAGTTGTCTATTTTTATCACTGCATTTTTAAAACATGCAAAGAGCAAGACAATCCTTTTTAGGAGATCAGTGGATAAACCAAAATAAACAAACTTCTGTGTGGTGTGAGCAAGGGTGGTGGAAACAGGCCATTTGTGGGTATCTTGCATGTCAAGACCTATTTTTCCATTTCAGTGACCAGACATTTAGCTTTTTCATATTCTGGCTGTTTTTGCCTGTCTATCCCCTCAGCACAATTCAAGAGATGTTCCCACCTCACAGAAATTTCAAGAAAATCTAATTATTTTTGCTTTGAGCAAATAAAAGAAATGAATCCACCAGACTCCATGAGCTGGAGACCACTCAGAAGCTAGATATGGCAATCAAAAGGAAACTCACTGTCAAAAAACAATCTGTCTTCCTGGTTTGGTGTTCGCCTGGAATGTAAAGCATGTCTCCTGCTCACCAGCTGGCTAACTTCAGGAAAGCAAAAGCCAAGTTCAAATGCCATGGATCAGTAACTGAATTAGCACATGCTGACTCCAGCTCGGTAGACAATCAGACCAGAATGTTATTACAAACTAACCACACTTTTAAAAAGATATGTCTGCAGGAGACTTTTTGCTAGAATAGAGAAAGGAGTTCAGGGTGGCCCAAACTGAGACATTCCTCAGGCAGAAGCCTGAGGCTGGGGTCACCTGCAGGGAGTTGAGGTCAACATGACCCAAGCTACACACTTGAAAGAGGAATCAGAAGCATTATGTGAGGGGTGTCTGTGACTGAATGTGCATGGATATGTTGGAAGAGGATAGAGTTTGTCTGGGTAGCTCTTGAAGCAAGGAGGTCAATGAAACATTTTTGTCATGCATTTCCTGGAAACAACAGCAGGGTGCCCTAGCAGCAAGATTTAAGCAATATTAACTGCTTAGGTTAGTAATAGACTTTGCTAACCTATCTAGAATTATTAACAGTAGCATTCCCTGTACTGCTTTTCACAACCACAGGACAATTGAATATCTGACTTCTTGTAAGTTTTTCTTCTATCCTGCTCTGCCTGATTTCCTTTTCACTCCCATCAATTTACCATAATATTAATATGAAAAACAGGAAAAGAAACTAAATCTGGATTTCTCCAGAGGCTAGCCCTTTGGGTATAGGCACTTTCCATATCACTTAATGTCCCTGAGATAATAAAAACTGCATACAAACTACTGACGTTCTTGGCCTATGCTGGATAAATACAGAGAATATTTGAAGTCTCCTGGACAATGCAGGTCAACAAAAACCTCCTTAGAGAAAGTCAATGTGATAAAAACATTCCAGACATCTCTTATACAATATATATGGACTGGTAATCATTCAAATCCCAGAGTAGTGTGTTGGATACAAACTTTGATGATGACTCAAAATCCTACTGATTGTAATGACTTGCATTCATCAGAGCTCAGAGAGATGGGGGATCACTTGTGGGAGGGAAAAACAGTTGGGTTAACATCAACCTACATGCACAGAGACACTCTCAAATAACTGCCTTCCTCCTCCCCAGCCCCTTGAAACACAAGAGAAATGAACAAATAAGGAAGCAACTTTGTTTACCTCTGTTTGGTAGGCATCATATAGGAATCCTACTCCACTTGAATAAAACTGGCATCTTCTGTTATACAAAGGTCTAGGTTCCTGTAAAGAGAAAAAATATCCAGAAAAGTACTCAGTCTGGAGGAAGTTTGAAAGCACTGTGTCTCATATCCCTGTGCCGGATGTTTACAGCTCCATTAAGCTGGAACCAAAGCAGACAGCTGGGTAAGCAGCACACACACTCTGGTGTTGGCTTCTTTCTAGAAAAGATCTCCTCAGTGTTACATTTTCCTTCCTCAGTTTGCCACTAATCTATATGAGTATCATTTACTTTTCAGTGTCCCAGTCAACTATCTTGAGAGGACGTCACCTGGGATTAAAATACTTCCCCAATGTCAAACAGCACTACCCTGTGAGAACGATCCAGTCACTCCTCTTCCTGGTGCAGTTTCTTATCCAGCACAAAGAATTACTTTACCATATGTCTTCAAGACATGTGACTTTCTTTTAAGGGATTTCAGCAATACCCATAGTGAAACAAGGTAGAATACCTGAAACTTTAAGCATTCCATTTACTTCATTCACTTCAAAACCACCAAACAAAACAAAAAAATAACAACAAAGAATAATGAAGAAATGAAAGCATTCAGGGGAAGAATTTTGCAATAAATTTGTTTTTGTCTTCTTTTCCATTTATGCTTCTTGTAAAAGATGTATTCCCTGCTCGTAATTTCTGTTTTGCCTGTGACAGTTCCCACAAGCTGATACAAAGGAGGGACACAATGAAATATCCTTGGCTAGATGAAAGACGAGTGTTTCTGAACTTGGCGAAAGGCCACTTGAAGGCTGGAGGGTGCATGCCTCAGCCAGTTTCAGGACAAGAACATATTTGCCTTGCCTAGGGAGCATTTGGCAGCTGAAGAGTTCTATGTGATCTGGTATCTATCTCAATCAAAGTGTGAGAATGACTTACATTATCATAAAAGAATTTTTCAACTTTTTGCCACTGATCTAGTCCCAAGTCATGATCTGGACCTTCAAAGCACTCAAATGCCATCACCAGTGACAGTCAGATCACTTCCAAGAGAGAAGATGGGATCTCACTATCTGCTGTTTCCTCTTTCCATGCTAACTTTCAAGCAAAAGACCACTTTGGTTTTTAGCAGAAATTAGTGTCAATTAACTTTCACTGCATCAGCCTGGGCTTTAAAGCTTTTTGACCCATGCAGGACTAACCTAGGAATTGCAGAAAGAGCTATGCTCTTTATGATCACTTCTCAGTATTCTATATTTGTTAGATAATGAAGTGTGAACTGTATAAATCTGCTGACCCAAAATACATATCAGCAAAAATGCAGAGCTAGGCAGGAACACAGAGAGGTCAATGAATAAAGCTCATCCAAGAACATGTTGGTTTCTCTGATTACTCTAGCAAACCTAAGAAAATTTGGATACCATTTCCTAAGGGTTAGGGAAAGGTTAACTTCCTGCATCCAAAAATATCACACAAGAGTCAGAAAAAATGCATTAGTAACTATTATTTTCTCAAGAGAAAATGTAAACACGACACTAACAGCATGCCATGTCTTGAGCTAGGACAACATTTTTCCATAGGCCTGGAAAAGCATCAACCCTTAGCCATGACTTCCAGGGATAGATCTGACTGGGAGAGCTAACAGGATTGCAGTTTCTCAGCTAGCACAGCAAGCGTAAGATCAGCCAAAGGCCACACTGTACTCTTCTTTTCATAAGAGTGTCATCCTCCAGCACTGATTCATCTGTTGCTTGGGGATGAAATGGGGGTGATGTGGGAGAAGACTGAGCAGTTCAAATGGCTTTTTCTAGCATGAGAAGCAAATCCATGAAAAAAGGTGTCCATCATATCCACAATAACAAGCTTCAGTTTTATCCTGGAAGATCCTGGAAGTGAGAGATGGTCAAAAGGCATAGGGAACCAGTTGGTATCCTCAGTCCTGCTGATGAGCAAAAATTACTTGAGGAGGGATGGATGGATCTAGAGGGTCAACAGCTGGTACATTTGGTATATTGGCAAAAGGAATTTCACTTTTATGGCCAGTATCTAAGTGGAGGCTACAAGAAAAAAGGGGATAGACACTTTCATGGAGTCTGCTGTGATAGGACGGGAAATGGTTTCAAACTAAAAGAAGGGAAATTTAGATTGGATGTAAGAAAAAATGTTTTTATTACAATAAGAGTGGTGAGGCACTGGAACAGGTTGCCCAGAGATGCACTGTATTTCTTGTCCTTGGAGACATTAAAAGTCAGGATGGCTGAGGCTCTGAGCAACTTCATCCAGCTGTATGTGCAGGGGAGTTGGACTAGATGACCTTTAAAGGTCCCTTCCAACTCAAACGTTCTGTGACAGCTCTATATCTTGACAAAAACAGTGAGAAAGCTGTCTAATCAGCATCTATCAACTGCTGGAAGACCATCTCGCTAGCCCTAATCTCTTGGCTCACATAGATTTACTACTCTTTACACCTCCTTCCTCTTATTAAATATATATATATATATATATATATATATATATTTAAAAAAGGTCTTTTTATTGATGTGGTCTTTGATGGAGAAAGCAGTTTTTATCCATGGGTGCTTGTGAAGTGCTAGAAGCAGCACTGTCCCCAAAAGAGAGATGATTGATTAAGCCATACCAACTATTATTGGTTCATATTGCCATGCAGCAAAAAGATCAGAGCCGTGTCATGGAAGGAAACACTGTGAATACAGTCAATATATCTACATGCACAGTCATGGAAAGTGTGTACATTCCTTCATTCACCTAATTTTGAAAAGCAGGCCCTCTGCTCTGCTATAGGCAGCTTTCTACGTCCAGCCTTTTCTTCTAAATGCATCTGTATATGCAGTCAATCTGGTCATTCCAAATCAAAACAAATGAGTGATGGTAGGGTGTGTAAAAATAACAAAGGTTAGATAACATTGACTTTACACAGACACTCGCAGAACTCAATACCTAAAGCTTGCAGCTTTTAAATATGGGCAAATTGTTGAACTGTTACAAGATCCAATTTGATTTCCAAGTCACAGAGGTGCTACTAAGGCATTTACATGAATAAGACACCATATACACCAAGTGTTTAAAAATTATCCAACAGTATGTCACACTGCATTAGCCCCTATTGGATTTTATTGGCCTCTTTCAAAACAAAGGCAAATGAGACATATCTCAACGCTATGACATTATTCTTGATGAACTGCTCAAAAATACTTTGTCTTTTAGTATTGTTCACTGTAGACTGTGTATGAAAATGGGATAGCCATCAGTCCTTGATTCTACTGCTTACAGCAACACTGGTAGCAACAGAGCTATTTTTCTGTTCTATTTATGTATTTAAGTGCATATACATATATATATATACACACACACACACGCTATTAACAGTGGCTTTGAAGTATGTAGCAACAATATCCTATTATATCCCTACTTATTTTTGTATTTAAATAAATGCTGTATTAAATAACTTTTTCTAAACTCAAACTGACAGCAATCTGACTATATCTGCCTGTTATACATATACACACTCATCCATAAAGAAAAAATGGTATCAGTATATAAGGAAAAGATCTGAGTATGCAGACACAAAGCAGAGAAGATGACTATCACTTTTATAGACACTAACAAACAAATTCAAGCACACAGCTATGTTTCTGTACAGACTTCTCCCTCTTTTGGCCAGCCTGCTGGTGTTTGTCCACTATATAACATCAGCAGAGCTCTAATTAGCAGATCTTAAAATTTTCAGTTGTGTCAAAAAAAAATCTGGATAGCCGGTAATTCTCTTAATTGCAGGCAAATCAGAGTTGCTCAGAATAGAACCCTGTGGATGAAAATAGCTCTCCCTGATCTTTTTACATGGCTTTTATTTCCATATTTTGCATGCATGTGTACTAGAACCTATGAATGATGAGCAGACAGGCAAGAGGAAAGGCTTTACACCAAGAAAGATAAGATTCAGCCCAAATATAGAGGGTTTTGGTTTTGTTGGCTGCATATATCAATTAAAAAAAAGCAACATATTTTCCTTGATAGTGAGAGCACTGCAATACATCATTTGTGTAAGGAGAATAAGGAGAGTACTCTTTGAATAGTATCTTTGATGAATTTGACATTATGTCTTCAGAGGATGGTTATGTGCGGCTTTTAACTGAGGTATGGAAAGTACATTTTTCTACTCCTGTTTTTGTTTCCTTGAAGAGCACGTATTTTGGATAACATAGGGAAAATTCCACCTCCTTTACATATAGGTCTGCTTTCTGAAAATGGAGATGTAGCATAAATGGTATTGACTGAAATGTATCCCACACTTCACAAACATAAAACAATTTTGTTAATAATTTACTGTAACAATTGTATGGTGAGGGCTATTTTTTTCCAATTACAGTATTTATTTAGTCTTAGCTTCCCTGGCTGCATCAATAGAACTGTAGATTAAAGAGTGCCAGAAACCGTTCCCAGGCCTGAAACTTGATTATCCAGCCCATTAGGTTGTTAGAATTGTGCCTGTGATAGCTTTGGCCTGGGCAAGCTGTCACTCTTCCAAAATAACTTTGGTGCCTGGTTCGAAATAGCATGGGCCAACAACCATTCCCAATAAGCAATTTGGACACTGCCACTGTTTGTCACTCTAAGAGAGATAACAGTAATGACTTGGGCTTTTCCACACCAGTTGCCCTGGGGACCAGAAAATGGGTCCAGGCACATCTGAAAGACTAATATGAATAAAACTGAGTAGTCTAAAATCAGACTAATGTTTTTAGTGGATAATTAACTTGAGGTGTTTTATTTTCTACTTGTTTATTACATTTTTGCAGGTCTTTTTTATCTACAGCATAGATGGCAGCGAATAGCAGATGAGCTGCCAAGATTTTTCAAGTTTAATTCTAAGAGCAAACTGAAGCACAGTTCTTCAGTGCCAGCTCAGCCTTGTGCCAGCAGCTTGGTGTTCCAGAGATTATCACTCCTTTCAAGATCAGGCTCTCTGTGAACTTCATGAAAGCAGGCATGCAGGTATGAACAAAGAGATATTCTTGGCAACCAGCTTTTATGTATGTTCTTCTAGAGAAAGAGAGATGAAAGGGTGACATGGTTTAGTGTGCATGGTGGTGATGGGGTGGTAGTTGGACCAGATGGTCTTAGTAGCCTTTTCCAGCCTTAATGAATCTATGAAGCATAGGTATCTGCCTCTCACTGACTCTGTAGCTGAAGGCATGAGGCAGCACATGGGAGCACACAGACCAAAGAGCCTTCAAAGAATCTCATTAAACAAGGTGCCAACATAACAGCAATCTGGGATCCACAAGAGTGGATCACGGTCTTGGGATCTGAACTACAGTAGATTAGCTCCCACCCTGTACAAGTAATGAGAGGTAATGTTACAGATCTTTTGTCATTTCTATATCTCTCTGGTTAAGAACTGTTTCTCAGCCCTTCAATGCATTCCCAAAAGAATTTTTGCATATTTTTTAAATGTTATGAACAGTTTTCATATAGGCTGTGACATGGAGGACATTAAGGAACATTTAAGTATAAGGTATGCATTAGCATCCTCAACACCACAGCAAGAAAGTGATGTACACAAGGAAAAAAATAACTACTGTGTGCCCCTGAGACTTGCAACTCCCACATGAAGCACACAATTATACCTCCTGAAATCAGAAACAAGGTGGTGTTTTTGGTTTTTTGTTTTTTGTTTTTTTAATGTTGCTTTCAACATATACTCACTGGTAGCTAACCGTGCAATTCAGTTTTCAGTTTGCAATTTCTGGAGTAGAAGAGGTTTTCAGAAACCAATTTATGTTGCATAACTTCACTATTTTAAGAAAAGAGCAGAAACAACATCCTTGTCCCTCTCTACACTCTCCCGCATACTGAACGCATATCAGCTGATGGAAAACAAACTAATTACAATCACCATTATAAACCAGTTAGCTTCTTACAGACATATTTTCTTTTGTGCTTGATAGAGAATCTTTAATCTCCTGGTAGACCACAGAATGCCTTACCTTTAATTTGTGAGAAGTTGAACTTTGATACACATTGTTTGCAGATAATTATTAAAATAGTATTCCTCATATGCTGCACTGGAATTTGTGTAATAATGGCATTACTTTCGTAACTTCTATATTTCAGAGAGCACTTGGGAAGGGATGGGAGCCCAATAGCAGGAGTCACTGGGCAGGATGGAGCACAGGGAAAGGAGCCTTTTTGGAAGGGCCAGTGTGCTGCGGCTGCCTGTCATCACCACAGGGCAATGTAGGCTTCTCTTCTCCTTCCGCATCAGGACTGATGTTATAGGAGTGCCAGGCTGTGGCTCCAGGCCTATGATACATTGGCTTGAGCAGGTGTGCTCCTTCAGTCAGTGAACTGAAGTACTAAGATACTATGTACTTGAACTAGCTGTGGCACCTCCCTCTCTCTTGCATTCACTACAAATACCAAAACACATAATAAATTGGCTGTGAGCATGTGGCTGACAGCAATCTGGAATGCTGTGATTGTACAAAACCCCAGGTTCTAAAAAATGGCAGCCCTGAAAGGAAATCCAGATGCTAGAAACTAAAGCCCTTAACTCTATGGAGAGATGTCTGAAAGACAGCAACTGGAAAACCATCTTTTTTGGTTTCTCTGCTTTGTGAAAGGAAGTAAGTTGGGAAAGTATAGTAAGTTACAGGAAGAACATGAAGTCTACCGATAATTCCTACCTGTTTCACATTTTGACTATGCAACATGCAAGTCTTTTCTAGAGATAATAATGACTTTTACCTCATTGCCACCAAGCTCATCATCAGCTTTTGAATCCAAATGCCAGTCTAGTTTTAGCTTGTCAGTAGTGACTCTAAATCTTCTCATTTCTGCATTTTCCTCCCATGTGATATCAGCGTTTGCTTCCTACTTTTTCTTCTCTGTTTTGTTCTCTTGAGAGTACCACTTTGACTAACAGCATAGAAAGTCCTGGGCTGCCAGGGAGTACACAGTGCATAGTTGGGATTTGGAACGGTGAGCACAAAAAGAGAAAGAGCAAGCTATTTCTGGACCCTCACATCCCAATTTCTGTGCCTTGTGAATGTAACTTGGGAACTAACCTTCTCACAGAAATGCAAAGCTCCAGTCTAGGGACTTTCCCTGTCTCATCTGCTGTTCAGAAATAATCCAACTCCAGCACTGAGAATAGGAAAAGCAGGCAGTTTGGCTTAAATACTTCTTAACTCTCATAAACCAGACTTCTTTCACGTTGTGCTTTCCAGGAGCTCTTTTCAGGATTTCTATTTAATTTGAAAGACTTGATCCTACAGAATTCTTTTCTCTTAATGCTTAGGAGCACTAGATATTCACATTCAGTTCTTTCAAACCAGCAAGAACACAGAATACCTACATACTCTCAAGGATGAAAACACACGTACGTGGACCTATCTAATTTTGCATTTCCTTGGTGTCCTTTTTGTTCCACTTAAACTGTTTTGTAGTGGTAGCCTCTGTCCCACTTTTCTTTATTTGGGAAATATTTCAGGACTGGTATTACAGCTGTAGCCAAAGAAAAGGCTGCCAGATGCAGGAGCTGACCCATTGGTACATGATGTCTACAGACAGGCCTGTTCCATATGAATAAAATCCTGTTAGGAAAGGTTAAGTCCTCTCCAAATAGTCTTTTTTTTTTTTTCCACTGACTTTTGGCTATACTTTGCCTGGCATGAATGTCAGAAGATAGGTCCATCAGTCTTCACAAGCACATGGACAACAAGTTAAAGAAGCAAGAGTTGCCATCCCTGCACATCTCCATGGAGGCCCAGCAGGCCAGAACCTTCAGCTGCTGCAGGCATAGGTGGTGGCAGGCAGCACAGAGGTGTGTGCAGGGCTGCTGAGAAATGCTGCTTGCCTGAGGGCTGCTGTGCTTCAAATGGGATGTCATCAGAGGTGGTTGCTTTGGCTGTACTGGAGAGCTGGGACCACACAAGACACCAAGGAGGAAGACTACTCCTGCCTTAGTGCATCAGACCTGTGCTAAATCCAAGCCTGACACTAGAATAAGACTTGTTTTTCTTTAGTTATGTTTCGCTATCTAATGTCTCTCAGGATGAGGTGTGGACCTTCCAATGATATCTGCAGTAGCTATTTTAAGTAGCGAAAAATTTGTGTAAAAGCCATTGGTAAACCTAAGTTTCTAATGATGCAATTACTGATATTATTAAAGGCTGTAATTTTAGTTATTGCTTGATACAGTTAGATACTTAATTGCTTATTATAGCTGATTACTTACATTGATGACATTACCTCAATTATAAGGTTTGTAATGTGAACTGATTGCTGTCTTGATTAAAATAATGTTGCATCACACGAGTTATTAACTTTTCCACAAGAATACAAGAACTGTTTATCTTGTTTGTGGTAATGTAGTTCAAATACATGAAACAACTCTTCTCCTCTTTGCCTTAAGGCTTGCAGAATACATACGAAATATATGAATCTTTGAGAGTACTACAGTGGGTCATCTTGCCAAACACTAACCTGAACATCTGAAATACTGAATGACTTGCTGACTGAAATGCAGGTTTTTCACATTTATCATGCTCTTGTGGAATTTTTTTACCTTAAAGAGAAGGAAAAGAGTCTGTATGAAATGCACTAGTTGAGCAGTGTATATATTGAATATGAGTATATTCAAATAAGATGCTTGAGATTTTAATGTTGCAGTAGAAACACTGTTGCTTTTAATTTTCAGGGCATGACACACCGCTGATAGGGACCTCTAAATAACCTCACTATTGCAATTGTATTAAGAGGTCCTTTACTGCACCTTCAAGTAATTCTTACCTCAAAGCTCAAACGATTCTGCTCTTACTGCAGCTCGAATGACTAAACTCATGAAATTAAAGAGGGATCTCAATGTGGGCTGTTAAATCTCAACAAGGGAAGCCAGCAGAGCAATGCCTCTGTCCCCTGGGGGCTGGACTAGTCCTTGTTTGCCTCAACTATGAAGGCTTTGATCCTCTACTGTCGTGAAGAAGAGCCAGGAGGCCTAGGAAAGCTTTCTCCCTGGCCCTGTCCCAGAGGCTGCAAAAATGGAGTGCACATGGTAAATCTAGAGAGATGCTGCTAGGAAAGAAACCAAGAATCTCTCATTTTCTTTGCCATTGACGAGAGATTCACTCTTTGGCATCCAAACATAACACGTGTGCTGCATAATGGTTCAAATATTTGTGTTTGGTTGACACAATGCCAACCCTTTTCCCTCAGGATAACAAGTTACAGCAGGGAAGAAAATGTGATTTTTAAGAATATTCAACTTAGCTAAATCTGGAAGGAACTTTAGGTAAAAAAACAAAAGAAAAAGGAACTGTACAATCAGAAGGCTTTGCCCCTGCTAATATGAGAGGCTCTGCAAACTGGCGGGAGTTCTCCATAAAAGGGGCTGCAATTATTTTTCTTACTGAAAAATATCTGGCAACCAAATTAAAGTAGCCTAACAGGTCCTCTGTAATATCAATATATTCAGGCTGTATGCATGGTACTTAACTGGCCAAAAATAGAGGAAAAGCAACATCAGAGTATAGATTCTTCAGAAAAATACCCCGAAGCCTTCCAGCACCCCCTTATACAGCATAAATTCCATTTCTTCTAGCCTAGAAAATATTACCTAGATGACAGTTTTGCTGACAAGCCCTTAGATGCATCCAAAGATTCATCATGGGGTTGTTATGTGTGTTACCTGATAGCCGAGGAACGGTGTTTTTAGTAGAGATAATAGTTCAGCTATGCTCATGTTAAAGACCGTATTTCCTTCACAGATTTCAATTCCAGAAGACCTGCATTAGAAATTCTGACCAACTGTTTTCTACATTTTCAATCTGCAAATCTGAAACAACTTCCAGTAGGGAACACATTCTGGCAATATGATTTAACCTGACCATAAAAGCAGTTCACAGAGCCCTTCTTTTGATACCCTGCTCTAGAATGACCCTCTGCATAACAAAGCTAAATAACTTCACCTCAAGAATTCTGTGTTAAATTCATAACTTCCAGATATGTTTCATGAGATTACGAAAAAAGTAACTTGACATTTGAAGATGACAGTGATGGAGAACTATCCATACCCTTGACAAAGATGATCCTATAGTTTACTGTCATCAAACCTGAGTCCACTTCATGGTTTCAATTTGTTTAGCATTGATTTCAACTCACTGCACTTGTGCTTTTTTGCAAGACTAAAGAGCCCTCTGTTATCAGATAACCTTTGATTATGCCAAGACCAACTCCTTCCAGGCTAGTAATGTTTGTTTAGAAGCAGAGAAAAACACAAAAGCTAGACTTAGTAATCTAGCAGTAGTCATACAGGCTATAGATATACTGCCAAATAAAATCCTGGGACTCATTTTCAGTCCTGAATCAAAACCGCCCCAACCACACTGCTAACACCCATACAGCCCAGTGTTACCCCTTAAGTGGAGATTTGTATTCAGGAGAGCTTGCAGGGGTGGTCAGAGTGGAAGCAGCAGCTAATCACCAGAGAGGGATATGATGCTTTAGTTTATTCCATAGCAACAGAGCAGACATGGACACTAATTCCTTACAAAATACCCACAACTATAGGTAAATTAGTTTCCTCTTCAAGTGACCATTAGTGTTCACTAATTCACAGATTATGTTAGCTACATCTCCCTAGTAGAGGACTTTCCATTTAGATTCTTTACTAAATTTACGCTTAATTCCTCCTTATACTTGCTGCTTTTCTCTTTTCTAGTGGTTGTAGCCTAGAGCTAGGATGTTTTTTCTCTATTCTTTCCATGACAACTGAAAGTATTCACAAGATAAAAAGGCATCCCCAAAACCCTTCTTCAACCCAGGAAACAGCTTCTGAGCACTAATATAACTGTGGTTGCTGTGGGGGAGATCTTTACCTGAAAAAGGTGATTTTGCTTGTCAAGAGCGTGTCAGAACAGACAGCAATGCAGAGCTTCAGTGGCCTAAAATGGCTGGAAGCACCCGACATACTGATATCTGTAGATACCTGTAAACTCATTCCAGCGCTCTTCAAATTAGGCTGGAGGTCTATCCAGCATAAGGAGCTCTACCATCTGGACTGTGACGTGCAAAGAAGAGTATACATCCTTTGGCTTAAAGAATATTAAATCACATTTGGATGCATGAACATAAATAACCGTTATACAAGTGTGGTCATAGAATCTTGCAGTACAAAAGAAAGATCTTGGAAGAATGACTTAGTCTGGATGCAAGGGTCTTCCTTTGCTCCAATCTTCAGATTAAGTCCATAAAAAAAAAAAAAAAAAAAAAAAAAAAAAAGAATTAATTTTCTCCTGTAATTAATTAGCACTGTAGGAACACGGTCTGTGCTTCCCATCTCAGTGTCAGACGCAAGGTCTAATACTAGTAAATACTGTGTGATAGTTGGCTATTGACTTCAAAATGCACAGAATACAAACTTATGCACTTTTTATTGAAGAATTTTATCAACAAAACCCTTTTCACCCTGGTGGACCAACAACCTAAATTACTAGATCATAATTACTGGTCTAGTGCTTGTTTTCAGTTAGAAATGATTAGAGCTCACTGAACTAAAGAAAAAACAACAAAAAACACCTTCATAGTACATGCTACACAATGTTATTATATTAATGAGTCATACAGGATGGAAATGGAATTAAAAGTAATTAGCTGTAATTTGGCTTCATGTAGCAGTATAGAGAATGTAAAATGCATTTTGTATTCTTCTCCAGAGAAGCTAACTAACTTAAGAAATTAGTTTTTATTCAAGTTGAAAATTCTACCACCAGTTTTCAAGGTAACAACTTTTTTAGACAAGAAATACAGATGCTTATTTTTTCTTTAAATGAAAGGCCAACAGACTTCTTCAGAACAATAGATGACTTTTAAAAGATTGGCAGACCATGGATTGAAATGAAAGGCTCTGGGGCACGAAGGTAAACTGTTTTACAACCACGGATTTATGAAGCCACACTGCAGTGAAATGAAGAACTTTTCGGTGAAGCTGCTGGGCACTCATATTGCAATTCTTGACCAAGTTTCTGCAATCTGCAGAAAATACTTTAAAGATGGGAAAAGGACAGACCTTCTTGGCCATTGCCTGTACAACCACCAGATGGTGCCATCAATTCTTGAGAGCACATACGCAGCATCTGCCTGCTCTGTCTAAAGCTTTAGGAAGCAGCAAGAAATGAGCAGTTTGCTGTGTGGGCACCCCCGCCTGGGCTTCTGGATTTGAAGCAGAAATCACCAGATCCATTGTAGAGCCTGTGTGATAAAAGTGTGATATGTGTGATGCTTGGCAATATACAGCCTACCTTGCTGCAACTGAAGGGAGCAGCCAGGCTATCTAGTCTGTCACTCATTGTCCTTCATGGCCATGGTGATTTAGCCCAAGGCGTAAAATCCCACACAACACTATTTTACACATGCTTTCTGTGAGGGGAAAAAAAAAAACAACACTCATCTCCCTTATCTAAGTACGTGGTGGCTGTAGTGCAGAAGCCAGAGAGAGCATGTTGGCCAGCAGCAATATGTTTGTGTCCAGACCCCACAGCTGGAGCTCAGCAGCTCCAGGCAGCTCATGATGAGCCACAGAGATGTGCAGAGACAGCCAACAAATTCCAAGCAGAGGGATCAAAATTGCCTGAGTCCAAAAGAACAGCCAATACACCAAGGAAAAAGGAAAAAGCGCTGTATTTGGTATTTGTAGTATTTCAGCCAGAAGAGAGAGTTATAATGCGAAGTAACCCTGATCTACATCCTTTGAACAAGCTGAAGGAAGTAAAATCCACATCCAGCTGAACACTCCTTTTTGCAGGGGCTGCAGCTGTATAATGTAGATTTTCTTCACTAGATGGGGGCTGCCATATTGCTATTATGGCAGCTAATTCACATTAGCATCACTCAGATGAAAGACTCCATTTTCCCATCCTTAGGTCTCTAAGCTTCCTAGAAATAAGTTCACAGAATGTTACTCTTACTAAATAGTATTTTGAATTAACACCCATAAGGAGAAGACATATCTCAAGTTTAATTTCTAAACCCTCAAATCTATATGTAGTTACCCAGACGATATGCTTCAGCAGTCAAGTGATCTCAGCTGCACTTAAATCACTTTACTAAAGATCTTATGTTAGGGTTATGTATTTTAGTCTCCTCTGGTTCAACTGCAGGTTCAGGGCTTAGTGCTATCATGGTATGCTTCAATTTAACTAACCCCTATTAAGAAGAAGAAGCCAGATCAGCAAAAAATGGAAGGGAATAAGTGTGACAGTGAAGTGAAAAGGGTGACACTTTGAAGAAGGAAGGACATTTTAGCACTGCCTGGTTTGATGTGCATTGTAGATTTCATGGCAGAACAGCAACTCTGCCTTTCTACAACACTCTCCTTTATACACCTATTCCTCAAATATCTGCATGAGTTTTGATAACTTCAGTGGAAAAGAATGATACTATGATAAATGTAAAACTGGCACATAGACCAAGTCAGAAAGAATGCAAGAAGGGAGCCCAGGACTGGAGTCTGCCTCTCTTTTTCTGTTCCAATTCCTGCACATTTGAGGTGTTGAGAACACCTTGTAAGAATGTGCTGTTGTAAATCAAGGACTTGCACTAGCCGGGTTTCCAGTCAAGATGGGAATTTGAACTTTTGCTTGAAATGAGTGACGTCATGCCTGAGGCACCTTGGAGTCCCTGTGCTGTATAAATGCAGTCATGTCAAAATACTTCAGCCAGACAAGATTACTTATAATGTGTAAATACAATATATTATTTCACTTATAATGTGTAAATACAATACATTATTTCCAAGCCACTGCATCACACGTATCACACTTTTATCACACAGGCTCTGCAACAACTAACAGAATTCTATATCCTGCATTATGAAAAGCCTATACATGTTATCTTAATCCTCCATCACTTTGCTGCTGTGATCCAGGGAAGCCTGAAGCAAGAATAAAAAAGGCCCCAGATCTAAAAACAAAAACAAACAAACAAACAAAAAAACCCAAACACTACTAACAAAAAAAAACCCAAAACCCTCAAACTTTTGTGTTTTCCAGCGAAGTTCACCAAATCCCCACTGATCTTCTCTCTGGACCAGTTTTCCCAACTTCTCACTTTCCAAAGCTTTCTCAGTTTCTTGTTTGTGGAGACTTAAGAGAATTCTTGAATTGGTTATAGTCTGTCTCTATAAAAATAGAGTCCTGGAATCACAAAACAACATACCAACATGCTTTTCTCCTCGAGCTATTACTTGATTTCCCTACAAACAGCCCACTTCAGGCTTCACTTCTAACATGGTGCCTTATCATAGTGATTCCTCAAATTTCTGGTAATTAAGTTGTACTATGTTATTGACTGCCTATAAGAACTGACCAGAAGTGCATCTGATTAAGGTGCCAATTTGTCATAAGAAACTTATCATCTTTTGAAGAGTTACTATCCATTGCACTTCCTAAACATTCTTTCAAAGATGAGTCCCAACCCATTCAGATAAGAAATATGGTGGCTGATGTTAGAAGGCCTGTATGGGAATTAAGTTAAGTTAAATTAAGTTATGGCCTGAACCAATGGTTGAGCACCAGGTGAGAAGGAGTGGCTAACCCAGGGAACTCAGATAAACTACTGGAAGTGGTGACCCTGGGTCCACTCCTCCTCACCCTCATTTAAAGGTTAGCAGCTGAGGGAGCAGCATCTCTATTCACAGATTGTGCCCTTCACCAGCCTTTGTAAAGGATGAGCCACTTTTTTCTGTATTGCTTTCTAATAAAATCTTGACAAATATCTTTAGAAGTATGCTCCTATCCTAGTAGAAGGCACTGTCATCACCTTCCATTGCTGCACAAGGCCCCTGAAATAATGACTATTTCAGAGGAATACCTTGGAAGTACTTCTAAGATGCCTTAGCAATACAGTCATTGTTCAAGGTTTTTATTAGACCTTACAGTTCTCTTTGGCAGAGGAACCTAGCTCCAATAACAAGGGGACTGGACAGTGCATATGTGCAGCAGTTCTAAGTTGTCAGTTTATGCCGTTCCTTCATTGCACCACATAAAAATCAGACACTTGGGGAAAAAAATATCACACTATTGAAAATCACTTCCTATTAAAGCAGTTCGTGCCTAACTACAAACCACATTAAACCAGAACTTCAGCTAAAAGGACGTAGCAATTATTAACTATAGGGTACATAAGGGTCATTATCAAAGACTGAAGCTTTATAAACAGAGAAAATTTGTCTCAGTTCAGACTTAAAGCCAAAACTGGTAATGAAATGCAAGTTGGAGCATCCAAGCATCTCTTCTCCTTTCTGTTGGTGACAGAAATTTAGAAGAGAAATCTAATGCACCTTTAAACACAGCTGAACCTGAAGCTAAAATACTTCACTACGTTCTGTCAGTGTAAAATCCCACATAAGAGCTGGAATAAACCCAAGCTACAGTTCAGGCTGGCTATGTAGCAGTTTGGCAAAACAACCCCTGAGGTGTTTGTGGACAAGTTGGACATATGTTGGCAAGGGAAACCTCACAGCATTTATGGCCAACTGCATGGTAGACTGCATTAACAAAAACATCACTGGTAGGCTGGAGGGAGTGGTTCATTACTTTTGGAAAGATGCTCATAAGGCCACATCCAAGTATGGTGTCCAATTCTATTCCCTGCAGGACAAGATGTATCAGAACAGGATGAAGACATGTTTTAGGAGAAAACACTTGCTGATGATACGAAGCTGGGAGGAATGGCTGACACACCAGAAGGCTGTGCTGCCATGCAGCAAGACCTGGACAGGCTGGAGAGTTGGTTGGAGAGGAACCAGATGAGGTTTAACAAAAGCAAATGTTGAGTCTTACACCTCGGGAGGAATAACCACATGCACCAGTACAGGTGACCTGCTGGAGAGGAGCTCTGCAGAAAGGAACCTGGGTGTCCCGGTGGACAACAGGCTGGCCATGAGCCAGCAGTGTGCCCTGGTGGCCAAGAAGGCCAATGGCATCCTGGGGTACATTAAAAAAAAACATGGCCAGCAGGTCAAGGGAGGTGATCCTCCCCCTCTACTCTGCCCTGGTGAGGCCTCACCTGGAGTACTGTGTCTAGTTCTGGGCTCCCCAGAACAAAAAAGACAGGGATCTCCTGGAAAGAGTCCAGCAGAGGGCCACAAAGATGATAAAGGGCCTGGAGCATCTCTCTTATGAGGAAAGGCTGAGCGAGCTGGGTCTATTCAGCCTTGAGAAAATAAGACTCAGAGGGGATCTGATCAAGGTCTATAAATATCTAAGGTGTGGGAGGCAAAGGGAAGAGGCCAGACTCTTTTCAGAGGTGCGTGAAGATAGGACAAGGGGAAACGGCCAGAAACTGAAGCACAGGAAGTTCCACACAAATGTGTGTAAGAACTTCTTCACGGTAAAGGGTGACGGAGCACTGCAACAGGCTGCCCAGAGAAGTTGTGAAGTCTCCTTCTCTGGAGAAGTTCAAGACCCACCTGGACGTCTACCTGTGCAGCCTGCTGTAGGGAGCCTGCTTTGGCAGGGGGTTTGAACTACATGGTCTCTAGAGGTCCCTTCCAGCCCCTACAATTCCTCTTCTGAGAGGAAGACAGACCTTAGGCGGGTATTTGTTGCTATACTGAACTACCTGAAAAATTGTTATTCAGAAGATAAAATCAAAGTGTCTGGAGAAAAGATAATGACAACAGTCCCAAGTTGCAGCTTCACTGGTATATATGTTTTTCTTGTTAGTGGTATCTCGAGGTCTTCATCTCTGCTGCTGTTTTTTAGTGAATCTCCCTGAATACATCTATCATGATGTAGTCTACAAATTCCATTGAGCAAGATCAAAAAGCAGCTTTTAATAGTCAAGCAGAGAGGACTTATCCTTCCCAAGTCCCTAGTTTCATCTAGAGCTTTCAGGCACATAAGAGTTTCTTTTTATCTCATGCTTAAGGAAAAATAAGACTTAGACATGTGTCAGTATTGATATTCCTTGATTTCCAGCTGTGTGTGTAAAAAAAGTGATAAAAAGCATTTGTATCTACAACTTGTTTGCCCATGGCTTTGCTACCCTTCATCTACCTGATCTCCTCAGGAAGCTCTTGGAGGCAACTTCCTCACTTCTTAACTGAATTTTTTGCTGTTGGCTATTTTAGTATCTGCTTGAGGGGATAACAGCAAAGTTAAGGATCATATAGCAGTTGTCAAGGCTTGCAGTCACTGTAGGAGGTCAGTGGATACAGCAGAGAATGTGCATGTGAGGTGGGAGACAGGGTCTCCTGGTGACAAGTTGCTAAGTCATCCATATTAGCTGTTGCACAACCATGTTACTCTCATCCACTGAGTAAGAAAATGTCTCAAGCAAACATTAACAAAGATAATGGAGTCCTGTGATCACCATATTTTTCTGAAATAACATCACCGTACATTAATTCTAATTTTGATTTTCTCCGTTTGCTTCTGTTTGTTTTTTTTTTTTAAGGGTGAAATTATACAATAAATTGCTGCAGCTGAAGGGTGAAATTATACAATAAATTGCATCTGCATTACTCTTTTTAAATAAGCTACTACTTTAAAAATCGAGCTACTTTTCCTTCCATGTTTTAATTTTTGTAAGTGCTGTGCTCCAGACCTTTCTATTAGGCAAAGTGTTTTCAACTGAGTCTTAAATAATTTAAATATCTCTTTTCTGAAATACATTCCTTTCCAGGAAGAATTTTTGTCAATTTTATGCCCTCTTGAAAAGAAAATAAAATGGAAAAAACATTTTCTTATTCCATGCACACTGTTACAAGAGAAGCAAAAAAGACATGCAACAGTAATAGTCTCCATTTGACAGCAGGCACACACTGAGAAAAATCTGTAATATCATTATTTTCTTCTTAGCATCCCTCGTAACTCAAGTGAAGTTAAAAATAAAGTGATAAACAGCAGACATTTCTTATTCCAAATTGATGTGAAGGAGGATGTTGTACTTGATGATGTCTGAAGCCAGCCTGGCTTCAGCTAGCACTTCTTCCCCCAGGAGAAAAGGAACCTGGAGCCCTGGTATCAGCACCCTAATGCTGGAAACAGAAAAGTGAACACTACGCGTGTTCTTCATGTGAATACTTCTTGGTTTTAATGTAGGCCCAGGCACTGCTCTGACATGCCAGCACTTTGTCCTTTCCTTTCCTTGAATGGGGGACATTTTTTTCTCATTTTCCAGCAACTACACCAAAGGCAGTGGCCAAAGAAGCAATAGTATAAGACAGTTCTGAAAACTGCTGGTACCAGCCTGTGGCAGAACTTAATGAGTTGCTAGTGCTCTTCCTGAAGAAAAGGAGCTGTGAAGCAGAGGGAAGGTAATGTAGCAGCAATGACACAGTAGCCTGCATGACATACCTTCTCTTGATAAAGCTCTGTCTTTCCACAGATCAGATTGTGAGGGTATCTATACCAACATCCTTACAGATTTCTCCTGGTCTGTTAGTCAAAAAAATGAGGTGATATATATCATTGTTTCATGGGATCCTATTAAGCTTCTTATTAGACAGAGGAGCAGAACAAGATGAAATGAGAAGGATATTGACATACAAATTAGTTTTCCAGCTAAATGGTACAACTAGTTATTTCTTCGTGCTATAAAACGTGAAGGAGATCAGCAGAGACAGATCAAATGTAAACATTTGGAAACAAATGTAAACAGATGGAAATGGATTTCTATGAAGCATGTCATGCTATGACTCCATCAGCTCCATGTCATTGAATTGTACATATCCAGCACACTGAGAAATACCTGGGTGGTGAGCAGCCCCTTCTAGTCTCCAGCCCAGCACAGATGATATAACTGTGCCCACTCACCGACTTAACCAGTTGCAGAACTACTCCTAGGACTGCAAGATGCCTTCTTGCTGGGCCAGTGGGATGACCTTGTACCTTCATGCTCCACTATGACTCTCTAGCCCATGCTCTCCCTGGAAAGCACTGCAATGAACTGAATCACTTTTAGTCCACAATGACACATCAAGAGCATGACATAAAAGAAAGAGATGCCATGCAGCTATTGATGCTCCAATAAAGAGGAGACAAATACAGCCTCTAGGTATTACATAAGAGATTCTGTTTCTTCATATAGAAGGACGTGATGATATTCAAATATGATACTGATGCTTCATTTTAGTTAGGAAGCAATGCTATTTCTAGAATAGTTAAGTAACATTTGTGAAAGGAACTTAAGGCCAGAATAGTGAAAACTGACTAAAAGAGTGCCTAGAAAAATGAAAAGGGCTGATGTTCATCTCTGAGATTCACTGGCCTCCGACACAAGAACTCACCACCAAGAATGTAACAGCATATGTAACCTCAGCAGCCTGTGGCTGTGGCTACATAATGGCATCACTGTGATAAGAGCTGATTGGCTGCAGTGTCAGCAAACTGGCAGCATACGGCAGGGAGATCACAGGGCTCACCATACCACCCTGGCTCTCAGGCTGGTGGCAAGCAGAGCTGTTAACATGGCTTTCCCTTTGCTCTCAGTGTAGATCATGTGCTATCCTATATACAAGGCTGACTACCAATTAAGTTATGTTTATGTTAAGAATGGTATATATTTCTGAAAACCCTTCTTAGTGGGCAGGGAAGATTAAGAAGCTGCCACACAAAATCTGGTAGAAATACAAGTAAACCCAAACAAGTCACAAAAAATGGCAAAGTGATGCTGAATAGGAGCTAATCTTATCCTCTTAAGAGTCTGAGGTAACCTATAGCATTATAAGCCAACAGTGATTGAAGGAGAACAACCTGTCCCCTCAGGAAGCATGAGATTCAGAGTTTTTTTTTTTTTTTTTCCAAAAAACACCAAGTTGTTGAAGTTTCCCTTACTGTACAAGCACAATCCAAACACCTTCTAATGACCACATCAAAGCAGGACAAAAACAAGTCTGACTCCTGGGAAATCAGGAGTTAGAGCCAATATTTGAATAAATGAAAATGGTTTTCTGGGGCATAACAACTGGACTTGTCAGCAGAAAATGTGAATAGGAATCTGGTCCCTTCTTCTTCTAAGTACCTCCCATGAAAAGCTCTGTGGGTTTACACTACTGTCCTAATCAGAGACAAAGTTACAACAGGAGTCATCCAGTAGATGCCATGCAAATCCAAGCAAAACCAGGCCATGTCAGGATCTTACAGAGTCTGTTTAGCATAAAACATGATTACAAAGAAGAGGGACTGGGTTTGGAAGACATACTGGAAATACTTAGTCGCTCTGGGTAAAGGACCCAACCTTTGATGGCAGGCAGATGATGAAGTTTGGATCATTTGTAACTCAGTAGGTGCACGTCCACGCTATCTCTAACAAAAGCCTGCCACTTCCTCTGCTGCCTGTACTCTAACAGAATGTTCCCTTTGTGCTGCCACAATCTACTTTCCTACTAAAACTACCAACGGGGCTTCTGGTTCTCATTACCATTTGGTGCTTTCCAAATTCTGACCATGCTCACAAATCCTATGTGCAAAAGGCAACAGAAGCTGGTGGTGGTTGAATGATCTTCCATTTGCAAGCAGGTATGCACTTTATCACACCTATCATTACATCATTTTACAGCACCTCAGTGTTCGGACCTCTCTGAGAGATGAATAAATAGTTGGCACCATCTCTAGACACTGGCATGATGGGCTTTCCTGTTGATTTTTTTTTTTTTTTTTTTTTTTTTTTGCCAAAAGATATTTCTCCAACAAAGAGAATTATCAAGAAATAACATGCTGCTGGACATAAACCAAAACAAAATGTTTGCCTGCTAGAAAGGACATAAGTCATCAAAAACGAAAGATGACAGAAAATCACTATACTTACTATATGCCGCGCTGCAAACACTCCATCAACTACTGCACAACAGAACGCTGCTACCACACCAAAGCTGATAAACACGATGGAGGCTACTAACTGAGAAGAGAAAAACAGAATGAGTAATGTTTTCAATGCAATTATTTAAGTAGAACATTTTACTGTTTTTTCTAGTATTTTAGATGACTTTTTTGCCTGCTGTAACTTGGTATTTATATAGTTGACTGCCAATCATAGAGTAAAAAAAAAGCAGAAATTCTTAATGCTGAGTTGATAAACCAAGTTTAAAACTTAAGAAAACTAGCTCAGCTGTTAGAGTTATTAGATTCAGCAAAGATTTCTTCTAAATCAACTTATTTAATAAAACAGCAGTAGTATCTGCAAAGAGCGTGGCAAAAAGCAATGTTCCTGTTCACATCAGTCTCTATAGTGGCAGCAATTTGCATGCACTGATAAAGGCATTATAAGAAGTTCATACCTAGTGTGTGAACTTTAAGAAAGCTGCTCTTACTCCACATAGTATACAATGCCACAACAAAACCAGAGCTGGCTTTGTTATGCAACTTGGACTCCTAGAACTAGCACCTCCAGAAGGGCTGTTCCTCTCAGCCTATCCCTCATTTTCAGCATTGGCACAGCATGGCACAGCCCAGCCCGGCACAGCCCAGCCCAGCCAAGCTGAGCCCTGTGCCACAACTACAGCATAAACACTGCACTGTCCTCATGAGCCAGCCAACTTTGTTCACTAAGTGTTATTAATCCTTTACCAACAGGACTCTAGATGACTTAACACTTGACCTCTCCCTAACCAACAGCCAATAGATATGCGACCTGTTAGTTCCTCAACAGGTGTTCTCCCATTAAAACCTTCAGGCTCTCAAGTCTACAATTCATTGCAGGTCAACACAAAGGGCTTGAAAGTACTTTAGCAGCTACGGATGTCGTAAGCATGGCTCTAGCCTGAGTGTTAAGAGCATGTACTCTTATCTGAATTACCTAAGTACTGTTTTTGCATGCCTAGACCCTGTAACATACCACAGAACCTTGCCAATAAAATGGACTCTTTTGCATATGTTATGCCAAAAAAAAAACCAGTATAAATTCAACAGTGTCAAAAGGGGACATGCCACTGGTGATTTTCTCAGGAAAATGCATATTGGGCAAATAAGAAATTACAACCATAGAAGCCCATAACATTAAGCATACAGATCAAAGCAATATTAACATTTGGACGTAGGAGTTTTCAATAAATCAGCAAAAAAGTACAACTTAAAAGCAGAAGGCTAAAAAAAATCCCAGTTTCTGAATGCTTTCTGATAAACAATTTTATTCTTTTGTTTGCTCAAGATCATAGTTTGTAATCACAGGTGGTATGGAGTGATCACAGGTGTTGCTCTGTGATATGAATCCTCAGCATGGGGAAGAAACGGGCAAGCAAAAGCACCTGAGGCTGATGTCAAGAACCTGCTGCATGTTACCTGCAGCCAGCTCCATCCTGCAGTAGCAAGGCTGAAACCCTGAGAAATCACTGCATCACCTCTCAACCTCTGCTATCCCTTGGCTCTTTAGCATGACAGAACATGTCTTATATTTGGCCATCTAAAGATCTTGATGTGAAACTCATAAGATCAATAAGGGTGTGGCTCTCTCTGGCTTCTGGCAGAGAGCTATTACCACTGCAGACTCAAGGGCTCCGAGGCAGGAACATACTACAGAACCTGACTGAAAAAGCAGCAGAGTTTAAAGTCCAAATTAAGTCATTATTGTCTGATATTCCTATCTTGCTTTTCAAGTCATAGCAGTCAGTCAAATAATTAGTGGGCTTAGCCAGGTATTTCCACACTGCCTGAGTTTATGATAAATGTACTGGAAATTAACCTCCAGGTGGCTTTTCATTTCACACGAGTAACTTATCGATGATTTCCATCCCCAAACCAACATTTTCTATTCATTGAGAAAGCCTAAATCACCTAATACGAGTAAGCTGACCTTTCAGTTTCATCATACAGCTATAAGAGACTACATACAAAAGTGTATGGTAAATTGTAGTATATACAGTAGCTAGAGTTGACTTTGTGCTCCTCGATCATGGTGAGCATTTCTCCATTCAAGGAGCTGCATGGAAGTCAGAGGTTGTCAGCCAGGTTCTCATTCAAGCCTGCCAGCAACCACTTCAGTGAGTGGTCTTTGGAATTAAGAAGCTCACTTATTGATGGAAGCAATGTTTATTACAAAGCAGAAGTGGCAGAATGTGCCTCTAACTCAGCTGGGGTACTTCTGACTTCAATTGACTTCCATATGTTTCAGATAGATAAAAGAAGTACAATTACAACACAATTCCTTAAAATAAAATAAAATAAAAGATTTATATTCTTCCTCAAGCCTTCTGTAGTTTACTGAGAATGCAAGAAATACATAAACAAATTATAAATTGAATTTCTTTTCAAAAATGCAGCCAAGACAGCCAAATGGAGAGCTGCTGTAAATTCAAAAGCTCATTTTCCTAAGTGGTGGGACATTGCTGGAGCTGTGAGTTTACCAAGCCTATCTGTGTCAAGAAAGAAAAGCAGCGCACTTCATTTATATACAAAGAATTTTGTTGATAGATAGGGCAGCACTTTTAAAAAATAAATACTGATCCATCTCATCATTACATCTCCATTTTTAACAGCAATATGCCTAGTCTGGAAAACTATTCATTATTCATAACTATCTATTTTAGCAGTTATTCAAGAAACAGTTTAGATCTTGCTGTTATATTGCTGTGCAGACAGGCTTCTCTACACCTGTCATTACTGGAACATGTTTGCTCTTGGTCCACGTACACAATTTAATAATATGGTTCCTTACAAGGGAAACATGAAATCAGTTACTAAGCAGTGAAAATTGTATTGTGTGAGTCTAACAATCCAAACCAAAGGCCAGACGCTTAGCAGAGTTGTTTCAGTAAAAGGGAGAACAAAATAATACTTAGAATGAGGGACTTTAGCACATGCTATTAAACAAAGAACTGCTACCTTCAGTCACGTCACAGAAATATGAAAATACTCAAAAATGCCAAACGAGTGAAAGGTTGGACTGCTAAATTCTCACATGCCACATTCTTTGAGGTGTATGTATTACTGCAAAAAATGTACCTGCACTGGATAACCTCTTGTCCTTCAGTAGACAACACAGCACATCCGTTCACTGTCCTGCGCAAGTAAGCCTGGTGAAGAAACTGTGCCAGGGACAGCCCCTGGACATGGAATTGAAGTAGCCACACTAGCTGCAGCCATGCATCCACTTGACTCAGACACTTCAAATACCCAGGCACTCTGTGTGCTGAATCAGACCTGACTGGCATGCTGTCACCTATGTGATACAATGAGACATGCAGCAGACACAGAAAATGATGTCAACCCTCAGAATAATCTACAGGCTAGAACTTCACCAGCTGTTTTTACTATTCCTGTGAAACACGTCTATGAGTTTCACTAGGTCCCAGGTCATAGCACTGGCAGACACCTAGTTTTTTCATGGCTCTGTTAGCCCTTACCTGCTTTCAGACAAAAGGCACAACCGTTCAAATAATGTAAATCACTTCTACCACCAGATGCCTTCTGAGGTGCCTCATCCTCTCAATTTAGACTAAGTAGATCTGAAACTTTAGAAAATATATGGATTTTTGTTTTCTAAATCATTTTGGTAGCAAATATAAGTTAAGTTCTATCTAACAGACTGCCTTTGCTCCTCCTAAATAGTTTTTCCATTGCACAGCCTTCTGTCTCTCCAAGCATTCTGCCCTTCAACAAGTCTCTGGGACTTTTTTCCAGACAGACAATTACCTTCATCAATGTAAATTGAGAAGCACTGTTACCCAAAGCTTTTTTCTCTGAGAAGTGAGACCTTTCAAAAGGCTTTGCCACACGCAGGTTCAAACAAACATCTGGAAAAGACAGGCACATGCCAGTTTGTTGCAGGCTGGCAGTAAATTCTCAAAAATAAAGTTTACTTCATGGAGCTTTTCAGAGGTTTGATTTCCCTATGTATCCAACCTCAGAACTTAGTAAAGACTTAAATAAAATTGCTGTACTTTTTCTGTACACTGAAGATGAAGCTGTAAGAACAAGTGTTTACAAAAACTATGTCACAGATGCAAAACAGACAGTGACTTTTCACATGCAGCACAATCTCAGCCAGGAACTTCATCTCTGGTGGCACCTTAATAGGGATGTAGATTAGTACCCTGCAAAGCTAAGATGAGAAAACTCAATGCATTGCATTTGAGATGCTACTATCGACTAAACGTTGTGAGAGGCCATGAAAGTACTTCCAATTGTGAATTAGTTTGGAAAATCCTCTTTGTAGCTCACTCCTTCCCACAATGGCCACTTTTCCCCCTTGCCCTTAGGAAAGAAGCTTTGCTTCTGTGATCAAAATTAAGCTCAGGCAAGGCTCCTACACAGGTTTTCACAATTGGGCCAATTAGGTTTCTCACTACAGGAGGTGATGTGCTTCACAAATTACGGCCTGCCAACCTATTCTTTACAAAGGTTGATGCTTCAGTAATAGCACCGCTGTAATTCAGGCTCACCTGGAGGTCTGTCACACCAAAGGAGATAGGATTATCATGTTCATTATTCATTAATGCCACTTACAGTCATAGTACTAGTTACAATGACACAAATTCCTAATGATGACAGACTTTTATGACAGCTTAAATAACAGCTGAAGAACTATTTCCCAGACTGACTTGAAGATGAAGGAGGTGAGAAAAAGAACACAGTAAATGTGTGTGTCTTAAGAGCACCAGTGCTGTTACAGTTCTGGAAGACAAGGGCTGGAGCTCGGATCTCATCCACGAATGTAATTTACTTCCAAAGGTAAGACACCTAATAATATAGCAAATGCCTAGAGCAGATACTTGTATTACCAGCAAGGTGGGACAGACATCATTGAAAACCTTCAGACAGACACTGTGCACATGATGCAGTCAAGGGTTTGGATCAAGTCTTGTGACTTCAGATCAAGTGGACAAGTTAGAAATCTATATCCTTATCCCATCATTGCTATTGAATTCATTAAATCCAGTAATACGTTGTTGATTATCACAGGTCTCTGACTGAGATTTCCTTCTCTCACTGTTAATTCCATCACAGACTACAGAGCTGAGCTTATGCAGCTGCTCGCTGCCATCTGAAATGGTGTCTTGCTCTTCCATTCCTAATTTGATCCCCTGCTTTCCAGCCCTCTTTCCTGTTGCCTATCTCAAAATCACAGAATCATAGAATGGCCTGGGTTGAAAGGACCACAATGATCATAGAATCACAGAATCACAGAATGGCCTGGGTTGAAAAGGACCACAATGATCATCTAGTTTCAACCGCCCTGCCATGTGCAGGATTGCCAACCACTAGACCAGGCTGCCCAGAGCCACATCCAGCCTGGATTTCATTCAAAGCCAGGGATGAGGCATCCACAACCTCTCTGGGCAACCTGTTCCAGTGTGTCACCAAAGGGGTGCATTGTTGCATACAAGCTCCTGTGCTTGCCTGAAGACACAGCAAGCCAGTCTCTAAGTGGAAAGCTGTTTCCGAAAGTGAGTTAAATAAGGGTACTACAAGGGGAGAAAAGCATTAGACCCAGTGCAAATGAGAGGGTGGGGCCAAGTGGCCAAGGGAAGAAAGCAGAAGTACTGACAGAAGCCATTAGGTTGTCTCACCTCTTTTATGTAATTTGAGTTCCTGGGAATTATTGAAGGTAGGTTTTAACTGTAATGAATCAATGATAAGGGCTCAATTTATTGTGCTGTCTGTGATCAAGGAGACTTTTGTTCTCCTGCCTGAGAAGAAATTCACTGTTTTCCAGTATTGTGTCAGGGATAATTAGGAAAAATAGCAACATGAAAAGGCCAGTTGGTGAAATACAGGCAAGGGAAAGGTCCCATGAGAAATTTAAGCAAATTCACATGCACAAAAGGGCAGAATTAATTAGATAAACAAATGTTGGTACAGAACACAGAAACCACATTAGAGATATCAATTATGCCAAGGAGAAAAAAAAGCAACAAGATCAAAACCCACTTTCAAAATAAAGCCAGCACTTCCATTCAGAAAATATCTCTTCTTTTCTTGCCCCATGTCCTGAAGGGCAGAATAGTAAAAGGCAGAATTCTTGACATCTTCTTCTACTCCTTCTATACAGTTAATTCGTGCCCTATGCAGGAACAGTTAGTGCATATTGCTTTTTCCTAATCTCCTCCAGTGGTCTTGTTGCTCAGCTTGTGCAGATAATACATTAATTACTCAAGTCCCAATGGCAAAGGACTACAGGAGTGCCCAAGGTCAGGAAATGTACAAGAGGGTGACTTAACACTCCCAGCTCTCCTCCAGCCCACAAGGGCTTGTGTAGCACAGCTGATTAACACAGAAGGAAGGAAGCACAGACATCTAAGACTGCTTATACCAGCTCCTCCTATCACACAGAGAGATCCTGAGGACAGGGTAAGTTTATTTACTGGTCAGGTAAATAAACTCCTCGATTTATTGGGAACTTGTGACATCTGCTGTGACAGTTATGGGGATGGGAGAAATTAGCATCTGATCTTATTGACAACATGCTCAGCATTGTGTAATGGATGTGCTGGGTCCCATGGCAGGAGATGGCTTACACCGCCCAGCTGATGGAGCAATGTACTTCATGACCGTGTGTTCTGGCTGCCAAACCAGTCCTCATCCTTCTGAGATCTGGGACACTCCATGCTGGGCACAGCAGAACAACCCAACACCACATAGTACCAGCACCTGGGCCCATGGAGACTGGAGAAAGAGAGATGTGCCATGCTGCATAATGTGGAAATTGAGATGGCAGCCAGCAGGCCACATGTTGCTCTCGGTACATGAGGCCCGAGGGAAGTGTCCACACAGTGTTCTTTCCAAGTATGTGCACACATCCTCTCTAGATCCGTGCATATTTATGAACAGTTACCTGAGTCACTAGGCAGCACTACTGCTGTTTTATGTCTGTTTCTACTATTGACACTGGATTCTCTGATGCAGATACTCATGGATACCTCTGCACATGCTCAGTGGCTTCCTCCTAGCAAATCTCCCTGCACACTTTGACTTACTAGGTGTTTAGCTGGCTTTAGTTCAGTTTCCTTCAGCTACATGCTTTCTAAATTAGATTTTTATTATTATGCAACTTCTTTTTCCATCACTTTTGACTTAATAGTTGTCACCATCTGTTTGAGAAGCACCCATTTATTATTACTTCTGCATCCCTCAGCATGTTCCTTGCTGTCTCCCGATCTCCACTAATCTTAAATTCTTGTTTTTATTTCAAAATTGCGGAGCCCTCTTTTATGGCATCTTCACCACTACTTTGTCAAACAGGAATAAAATTTCATTGCCACAAGGGTATCAGCCATTCCCAAGCAGCTCTCTTTGCTTGTCATTTCTCTCTAGGGTGTGAAAGCCCACAGACCAAACCCACCCCTTAATACCACTGTTAAGCTTCCTCACAAGGCTTTCCCAGCCATCTGTGCACACAGCATCTCCCGTTCTCCTATCCGCCCCCTGCAGCCAGCAGTTGCTGTGCCACCCTCACTGTTTTTGAGACGAGCACTTTAACTCTTTTGCAACTCCAGTCATCTAGAAAAGCGTAATGGAAACATTTTGCCTTAAAACTGTTATTGTCCAAATAAAAACTCAGTTCCCTGTATGGTTAACTCACTTCCTAGTCTAGTCTCTCACCTGGTTTCACCCTCCAGAAGTGCTTCTTGAACAAATCCATTGTTTATACCAATCCACTTTCCCCTAATCTTTCTGTAACGTATCCTGTCTTGTTAACTTTTAATTTGAAGATACAGTTTCTGAGAAAGATGCTATACAAAGTGAAGATAGTTTTTCCCCTATGAAAGAATGGTGGGAATTCAATCACTAGCCATTATGAAACATGAAACAAAGTTATTAATGTATTTTTCCTTCTCTCAGAATCCGATGTCAGCTACAAACCAGATCTAAAACAGCCAGAAAACTATTTCAAATTGTTTTATGAGCAAATGTTTACTAGAATGACCAAGTGAATGAAATCAACCTCCATCAAGCAATTTACGTGCACTTAAGACTTTAAAACTGGAGTCACATTTACACTGCAGTCAGAGAATGATTTTGATGTATGTGTAAATAAAGAGCACGTAATAAATTCAAGATAATTTGTTCATAATGAATAAACGCTTGTCTTGGCTCAGTTAAAATTATCATCATTATTGCTGACGCAATATCACGTCTGCTGAAAACTCAGGACAGTCCCAGCTACTGGTCCCCAGACCTTGCTAAACCAGTGTCAGATGAAAGGCAGAACTGCACTTGCTTCACATTTTCCAAGAAGGCAATCTAAAATAGTATTTTTAATCTCAGTGTGGGGTTAAGTTTTATTATTGGTGCTCTTTTATTCCCCCATAGCATATGAAGATCACTGTTCACACAGGGTGTGAAGTCTCAGTACATATTTCTGAAAGAGGAATGTTGCAGTGCACCATGCAAGGTGAAGTGCTGGTTCTTACACAGACTACTGGGTGCAACCAAGAGTGTTGTTTGGATGTGGGGGAGCTGCTAAGATAATTCCCCTAAGGGATGGATTTCATCATTCCTAACTCCAGCTAATTTTAAGTACTTATTTCAGCTGCTCATCTCTGCTCCTCTGTAGCCAACAGTGGGCCAGGCACTTCCAGAAACTTTCTAACCTATTACAGGATGGGATTAATCACCTTCTGAAGGTCTTTTTTCCACTGGCTAGAGAGGAAGCCTAGATGAGGAAGTATACATGCTACCAAAATCAATACCTTGTCAATACTTCTTTCATTCCCTTGATGTTGGCTGCTCTGATTTATATTTTTCTCCTTTGCATCACTGCTTTCCCTCAGTCATTTGCCTGGGATAGGGAAGCAAGAATGGTAATGTGGCAAGAGTGGAGGATGCCTTGGATTTGATGATGACAGAATTATATAATACAGAAAACAACAACAACATAGACACAATTGTTTTGGAACCAGCCTAAGCAAGCCTTAATCCAGTAGGAACTTCAGACTTGTAAGAATTTGAGCATCAGCAAAAGCACTTATTTAAGAATGGCTTAAAAAGGTTACAAATTTAGGAATATCAAATACATAGACAAGAAGCAAAAATTAAATATAGCATTAAAGTAGATGGAAATAAAAATGAAACAAATGTAGATTCACTGATCAGCAGTGCTGACATAATAGGAATCCATCACATATTTCCTTACATGGATGCTCCTGATTATTGATATTGATTAAAGAGGAACAAGTTCATTTCACCATTTAAACAGAGGCAACTGTTCAGAGCAGTATGAAAACAATAAAAAAGAAATAAATAGCACGCTGCATGTCATAAGACCTTGTGCTCCCTGGTGAAATGTGATGAACTGACACGGATCAAGACTACTATGACTGACACTGTTTAGCAGTATGTACTTAACACCAAAATCTGTTTTTCTAAATCCTCTTTCACATTACACTGACTGCACTGTTTTCTAAGTCATGCATGCTGTTTATCAGAAATGCTTTACAATCAAATTATAAATTTTCATGTAGTGAAGTTCTGCCTGCTGTGTCTGGAAGATTGTAACAGGTCAGCTGGGGTACTCACCTATTTAATTCTTCAAACAGAGGAACAGAAACTGTTTGTCTTTTTTTCTGGACATATCCCATCTCACCTTATCATCCATGCACACATGAACATTTATCCAAGATTCCTTACCAAAACTCTTTTTATCCCCTGTCTCCTGCTTGCTTGGGAAGTAATCAATTTCTCTACTGTTCCACAAACACATTTAACGGGTCATAAAGTTTACTTCTGTTCTCAGCTATGTGACTGTAATGCTTTTATTACATAAACAGCATGAGAAAACAAGCTGGCAGAGAAAAAAACCCAACATCCTGTTATGCCCTTAATTCAACATACTGTTCCTAAGCACAGATGTTACAGGACGACATCCCTAAAGACTTCCATTTAACAAGATGGAGGATTTAAACTGAATTGGTAACTTAAGTCTCAGACTCAAAGAAACAGTGCAAACCCTAAAAAATTACAGTGTTGAGAATAAACTGTACTGGTGCATGTATATATTTATATATATACACACACATACAAATACACATACATATATATGTACATACCTGTATCTGTACAATAAAAGCTTCCAGAAGCAAACTGAAGCCATTATGGTTGCCAAGAAAGCTCTCCAAATGGAAATCAAAGTCTCTCTTTCCTACATCTTCCTCCTTTGTAATAAATTTGGCATTTCCTTCTGCCAAAGACAACAGTAAACATGGTAGTTGCTTTTCTGAGTCTGATCTAGCACCATGTTGTGTCACATGGTACCAAAAGTGGGTAAGACCTGGGACAGGTACAAAAAACAGACTGGCATAGGGTCAGATGAGAGGGAAATAACCACCGTGCTATGCTGCAGCTAGATGCAATTGGTGGAATATCTGTTGGTACACGATAACTGGCCTGGAGCAGCAATGTAGTATCCTGGCCTCTTTCCCCAAGTCTGCGGTTCCTGTTATCAGAAATGTGTGGTTAGCAGACAAGATGAACTGCCAACAGCCACTGCATATTATTCATTAAGCCCTGAGTAAGGGCCCAGGGTGCATCCTGAGCAAGTTCACTGAGAACACCACGGCAGGGGGCAGCAGTCAACCACAGCTCTGCAGATCCTCAGTCCACGTATAACAGCAAAACCTGGTCTAACTTTGAAGCTGCCTCTGCTTTAAACAACTAGTTGAACCAGGGATGCCTATGAACTTAAATTCTCTTATTCTACCAAAACACTGCAAATGGGGAAAAAAATAGCAGAAAATATCGCCCCATACTCAACATTCAGAATGAGAAAATGCTTCAAAGTATTTTTATACTGACTCATTCAAACCTTAGAGAAGACAAGAGGTGCAATAAAATACGACTTTGATGTCTATGCTGTAGTTGTATATTTGTATTTATTATATATTGGAAATCATCCAAGTTTTTAATGCACAAGGTCAAATAATGGCATTAAAAAAATTCTAACATATTTTAAGTCAGTCCTTCATTCATGACATACTTAATACTAATAAAAAGTATCTCATAACATACTAACTAAAATAGAATATAAGTAACTTTCCAACTACCTAAACATTTTTATTGCCTATATAGTTTCCTTTTTCTAATTTCACTTGCCTTCACTTTGGAATGTGCTTTCATACCCACAGACACACACCTGTTCTCCTCCTCTTCAGCTGAAAAAACTGAGCCTTCAGAAAATCTCCAGTTATTTGCCTTACTTCTACATATGAATTTTCCTTCATGACAAGGAATAATGGGGATTTCCCAGAACTATCATGGATGGACCACATTCAAAATCCTTCTCCTAAAGTATTAAAAAGGGGTTACAAAGCAGCTTCCTGCCAAATAAGGGAGCTAACATCCAAGACTGTACCATGTTTATAGCATAAGAGGAGACTGGACAGTGTACACACAGGCTGCTCTGCTCTAAAACTGTGCAGTTACTGTACAATACCTTTTGTGATCTCCTCAGGATCACAGAAGACAAATATAACTGTCACTTAACATGGGATTACTTTTACCACTCTTTTGCTACCTAAAACTCAATAGTCTAGTCTAAATCACCTTTGAAGGCTCCTTCCAGGACCTAAGGAGAGAAGGAGATGCCTCTGAAAGGCACCTCATGAAAACAGTCCAGGAGCTAAACATAAGAGACCAGGAAGATGTTAGTGCTCAATGAAAGAAGTTATCAAGGAATAAGCTGCTTGAACTTATCAGCTAATAAGATGCTGTTATATTATGAAAGAAATGCAGATATGGAAAAAAGAGCTATGCTTGAGCTCATACAAAAGTCACTGTCAAGATGAACTGTTTACCTGTATATAAATCTCCATGTCTGCTTACAACATGTGCTGTTAAATCACACCACAAAATCCAGCACACATTTATGACTGAAAATACGTCAAATATGACATACATACGAAAGTATGAAAGTATGTAAATATGACTTTTCAGTTGTCATCGTTTTAAAGGTGCTGAACAAGATAAGGCTGATTGCTAATTTATTCAGTTCTTATTATTTTTACATCAAAATTAAGTGTTTTTCCCTGAACAGTGTGAAATATAAGCACACAAAAAAATAATCACTATAATCACTGAAAAAGAGAAGTGCTGTTGACTTTCTTGGCAGCTTGAGTTCCAGCAAGACTTACTACCTCAGTAATGAAAATGATTACCTTCACATGATCTGCATTTCCCCTGGCACTACAGGGAGGACTTCTTCCATGTATTTGTGAGGTCAACAGAATTTTAATGGTATTTCTCTTTACGTAAACTTGATGCTTTAATTAGCTTAATATGTGATATGGAATCTGTCAGCAATTAGCATCTTTTATGAAAATCTGCACTAAAGCCAGTTCCTTTCAGGATGTTCAATTGGCAAGAAAAACAAGAAGCACAGTTTGTCTGAACAGAGCAGAATAGGTATCCTCACTGATCATTTTCTGCATACATTTTACTAATTTGTGCCTACCAACACAAACCTTTCCCTACCTCTCTATCTAATTTTAGCACCTTGTTTTCTAATCAGAAATATATTGTACTGTACTGTGAGGAGATGGCAGGCAAGCAAGCAAATAAGCAAGGATACTTCATGTCATATAATCAGTTACATTTGATTTAAGTATTGTAGTATCTTCCACACATCCATCTGGACTATATGCCTTTGGAATGTAGTGACTTAAAGCTATGCTCTGTTCTTTAAACCATAACCAGTTTTGCAGGGGACAAGAGAGGAAAAAGGGAACAGCAACACGTTATGCTTTAATTTCTGCTGTTTGCTAGTTCTAAACATCCTGAATCAGTGCAAAGGCATCTTATCCTTAGTCAAAGGGAGATTTTATTCTTCTGGTGCCAAGCTCTGCATAACAGAGGCAAGCATGAATGCTGAGAGCTCAAGTGAAATCATGCTAGTCAATGAGGCAGAGCCTGATTCTGCAAGTAGCAGTTCCTTTAAATTAAAGGTTATACCTTGGTCAGCACATTGGAGTCCCACTGTGGACTCTGGAATGCCAAGAACAAGGTCAAAGAAGTGCAGCATTATTAATGTTGTGTTTTAAGAACAAGCCATTGTCCATTCTGCCTAGGTGTGCTTTCATTCTTTCTCAAACTCCATGTTTACATTTATTGAGTGCTGGATTTTTGCTGGACTAGCTCTGCTAACCATATTTCATACTGCACTTAGCATTTCATCAACCATGAAAAAAATTAAGACTTACAGAGGGCAGATCACAACTAAATACAAATTCAAGATGAAAAGAGAAATAGATTTATGGAGAAAACATCAATTAGAAACAGGTGTGGTTTTTTTCTTCTAATGTAACTGAACCCACTTCAATTTTCAATTAAAAAAAAACAACAAGAATGAAGTATTGATTCATTACAAGGGCCAAAAAACTGTCAGAGCTACACTGGGTTAAGTTCAAATTATATAGAAGTAACTGTTAAAGGAATTCCAGTTAAAACAGAAGTAACTGAGTAAATAATTCCCTTTCCTCCATGCCCTCTTTTGTTGTGATGCAATAAACAGAATTTTGATTTACCAGAATATGATTTTTTCTATTACAATTCTATGCTTATCTAAGTATTTACAAGTTATTGATGTCTGCAAATTTGTTTAAACTGCCTTAAACCATTTCAATTGTATACACTCAGCTATACTCCGGGGAATAATTGCTGCCCTCAGTTGTAGTATGATGTAAACCCTTTCCAAATCATTTCTGAAACATGTGAAAGCAAGCCACTCAGCCTTAGCATGGACAGTGTTAAAGGCTTTGCCCACTGTGGATGATACTCAGAACAAGAATCATAATTAAACTTCCTAGTTATTTTCTTGGTCTGTTCACTAACAAAACAGTATTTCGACAGCCAGAACATAACTGTTATTAATAGAAAGCAGTTTTCCTTGTTCTATGCTGGAAAATGCAAACAGGCTCTAGGACCAAAAATACTGGATTTACTTATTTCTTTTTATCAGCCAATTTATTTTCTGGTAAAGACAGAAGCAATGGAGAACTAAGAGGCAGGACAGAGGAAAACTGAAAGATAAAATAACCCTAGAATATTGTGGTTGTTAGTAAAGTAGCATGAATGCTGTGGTAGGCAGTGCTATTGTTATCTACCCTCTCCCTTTAGCTTGCAACTTGGAACCTTGGAATTCATCCTTGTCTCCAAATTAGAAATAGAGACAACAGTTCTTAAAAAACAAATAGGCTGTTTTGTTACCAGCAAAATTAATGAGTCCTGATCTGTTGCAGATTTATGTCTCACAGGTCACATCCCACTTGGAATCCTTAGTTTTCCAGGGTGGAGAGCTGACACCATAGCATCAAGGGGTAACTAATTTACACTTCTTTTCTCTGCCCACCTGCATATTTTCATGAAACTTGAAGGAGCTGCACATCTCTGAGGTCTCTACCTCCCTGCTGAATTTACCTGAAATTGGTTAAAACGTTCAAAAAACTGAATGGGAAACTGAGAAAGATACAGACAAACCTCATGGCTTTATCAATCTCACTTCTTTGGGAAGCCAGAAACAAAAGTTGCAAAGTAGAGTATGTGAAAATCTACCACTTAAACTTTCAAAAAATGCAAAAAAAAAAACACCCAACCCTGACATTATGAAATAAGTTTGCCTACAAATAATGAAATCAAGATGGGAATTGCTAAGAAGGAAACAGGAAATCACAACAGACTACTTAAAAATTGTTAGTAAAATGTAAGGTACATCAATCATTTCCTCTTCTAAGCTTAACACCACTCTTTTGATTTATACCTGTGAAGGCTCTGCATTATTAAATGAATTGTAGTTCATAATGCTTAGCTGTAATCAGTCTACTGTAAAGTACACGTTGGACATGATTTTATTCAACCAAGACAGTGCTATTTTTTGCTGAGAGCAAGGAAACTCTAAGACTTTCTACAAACCCGGTCCCACACACCTTCCTTCACCCAGATGGCCCCAAGGACTTTATACGACCTCCTCACATAAATAAAAGCAAGGGGTTTGCAAGCCAAGCTAAATATAAAAACAAACCACAAAGCTACATCGCATCCTGTCTGATTTAGCCAGGGAATCTTGACAGCAAGATTCTTCTTTTCAACATGTAGATTTTTGGGAAAGTATTGTTGATTGAAACATCTGTAGGATGAGATCACCTCTTATGATAGAGCTGATCACTGGCACATTGATGCCCAAACTGGCACATCACATCCATTTTGCCTCCCTCCCCATCCTTTTCCCTGCTACACAGTCCTGGCCAAACTCACACTCATCTGACCCTACCCTGGGTCAACTCACTAAATCAGCTGAAATTAATCTAGTTTTTTTTTAAAAACAACAGGTTTTTATTGTCAGAAGTGATGACCCCATAAATCATCCCTTGCCCTATACAGACAGAATCATGGTCACTTCATACATCTCAGGAGCTTCTCAGAAAACATGAAAAAAATGACTAATATTTTGGAGCGTATTGGAGCAGTTTTAAGTCAACTGAAAATCTCTGCTTTTTCTGTTTTTAAGACATGGTGATACAAAAAACTAAAACAAAAAGTGATGTTGCTTACCATTTGTCTTCTGTTCTCTACCAGGTGGATCCCAACAATCGCTAGGAAAGATCCAAAGCCAAGCTAAGGTAAAGAGCAAAACCAACAGAAACATATGAGGTCAGCTTATTTGGTCAACATACCAAGCCACAGCAGTGGTATCTAAGCAGGTCAATCATACCACTATTTGGAGTGGGTCAGGGGAAAAGGTGAATATTGTCACTGGACATAAATCATATAATGCAATGGGGAATGATCAGAAATCCAAATCTTCTATATTTCAGATTAAAACTTGTAATCTAATAAAGGAAAGCCTGTGAAAATATATGCTTTTATAACCTGGCTATTGTTACCATAATCATGTATTGTTTTACAAATTGTAAAGCAAAAATTAAGTAAAGTGGGAGGAAAGAACACTGACATTTAGCCCACACAACATTATCTTGGAAAAATGTAGAGCAACAGAAAAGAGTTTTCCTCAAAAAATATATGCATTACTGCCACGCAAGTGACCCAAGTTCATAGCCCTATAGTTGGGTTTGTTTGGTTTTAATCACTAAACACTATCACACAGAAAAAGCCCTGCTAAAATGCCAAAAAGACAAGTACCAGTTGCAACCATAACAGGAGAGAGGAGGAAATGAAGATGGAGTAAAGTAGCATTTGTTCTTGTCAGTGCTGCTTCAGAACTAGGCCAGCAGGAAAATGCCACCCTGTATTAGGGGCCTGTGAAAGTTTGGAGAGATGGAAACTCCTTGCATTCTTGTCCAACATGAGGTAAAGTGGCTACAGAGAAACCAGCCTTTCATTCCAGCTTTCTGGCATCAGGATTCCCATCAGGCTCATTTTCATTTGAATAAAAGGAAGTTCTTTTGTGCCCCAGAAGCAAGACTTAGCTGGCCAGAGATTTAGGAACAGCCACAGCAGTGCTGGTGCAATTGGGCTTTCTCCATAGTGCTCTGTCCCTGCTTTGCCTGACTATATGATTCTCTGCCACCACCTCAGTCTCAACCCCACCACTTCCACGTTCCTGGCTCCCCTCTTTGCTACAACTGGCACTCCTCTGTTTGGAGAAGCCCTCAACCATCCCCTTAGCTCCCACACAACCATTCCATGGATGGAGCATGACTTTTCTGTTAAGGCATCTAAACCCCTTCCTGGAGCTAGATTCAAAATCTCTTTTTCAAGCCCAATTAAGTTTTTAAGGACTAAGTGTCCCAGCCAAGGGCCCATGAACTCCTTGCTCTTATGCACAACTGCTCGCATCAGAAAGCAAATCTCCTGTAAGCACTTTAATTGCTCAAAATCACAACAGGAACCCATGATTATTCCTCAGAAAGGCAAATGTAGGAAAAGGGATTTGCTATTGAGTGTTTGGGGAAGATTTATGTGAAAGGGAGGCACAAGTATGAAAAGCAGAGACAAAAAGAGTGTGGAAGTGTGTCTGAGCTGACTGCTGAATAAGAGAGAAACTTGGAACCGTGAGCAAGAACACTGCGTTCAGGGGACAGCAACTTTGTAAATTAACACAACTATATCAAAATGACAGCTGGTTCCAACACCAATTATTCATCTGAAGAAGAGAAACCCATGCAGTCCCATTTAAGGCTTATACAGTGGACACAGGGGAGCAATACTATCCACACGCAGAAAAAAACACAGTAAATAAAGAACAATAGCAATTAAATCAGAAGGCGTAGAACCACAGACAGAGATCATACCATAAAACCACAGCATTACTGAGATTGGTTTAGTGTTATATTTGCTGCTTTTCTTGTCTGTTAAAATAAGTAAGCTGCTTGGGTTGGGAACTCTGGGAATTAGTGTCAGTATGATGACAGGGATATTTGGACTTTGTAGTCTCCTGGTTGAAAGATTATAAAAATAGAAAATGAACATGAGCCAGCAGTGTGCCTGGGTGGCCAAGAAGGCCAATGGCATCCTGGCTTGTATCAGAAGTAGTGTGACCAGCAGGAGCAGGGAAGTAATTGTCCCCCTGTACTCAGCTCTGGTGAGGCCGCACCTTGAGTACTGTGTCCAGTTCTGGGCCCCTCACTGCAAGAAAGACATTGAGGCCCTGGAANACTGACTTGAAGATGAAGGAGGTGAGAAAAAGAACACAGTAAATGTGTGTGTCTTAAGAGCACCAGTGCTGTTACAGTTCTGGAAGACAAGGGCTGGAGCTCGGATCTCATCCACGAATGTAATTTACTTCCAAAGGTAAGACACCTAATAATATAGCAAATGCCTAGAGCAGATACTTGTATTACCAGCAAGGTGGGACAGACATCATTGAAAACCTTCAGACAGACACTGTGCACATGATGCAGTCAAGGGTTTGGATCAAGTCTTGTGACTTCAGATCAAGTGGACAAGTTAGAAATCTATATCCTTTTCCCATCATTGCTATTGAATTCATTAAATCCAGTAATACGTTGTTGATTATCACAGGTCTCTGACTGAGATTTCCTTCTCTCACTGTTAATTCCATCTCAGACTACAGAGCTGAGCTTATGCAGCTGCTCGCTGCCATCTGAAATGGTGTCTTGCTCTTCCATTCCTAATTTGATCCCCTGCTTTCCAGCCCTCTTTCCTGTTGCCTATCTCAAAATCACAGAATCATAGAATGGCCTGGGTTGAAAGGACCACAATGATCATAGAATCACAGAATCACAGAATGGCCTGGGTTGAAAAGGACCACAATGATCATCTAGTTTCAACCGCCCTGCCATGTGCAGGATTGCCAACCACTAGACCAGGCTGCCCAGAGCCACATCCAGCCTGGATTTCATTCAAAGCCAGGGATGAGGCATCCACAACCTCTCTGGGCAACCTGTTCCAGTGTGTCACCAAAGGGGTGCATTGTTGCATACAAGCTCCTGTGCTTGCCTGAAGACACAGCAAGCCAGTCTCTAAGTGGAAAGCTGTTTCCGAAAGTGAGTTAAATTAGGGTACTACAAGGGGAGAAAAGCATTAGACCCAGTGCAAATGAGAGGGTGGGGCCAAGTGGCCAAGGGAAGAAAGCAGAAGTACTGACAGAAGCCATTAGGTTGTCTCACCTCTTTTATGTAATTTGTGTTCCTGGGAATTATTGAAGGTAGGTTTTAACTGTAATGAATCAATGATAAGGGCTTGATTTATTGTGCTGTCTGTGATCAAGGAGACTTTTGTTCTCCTGCCCGAGAAGAAATTCGCTGTTTTCCAGTACTGTGTCAGGGATAATTAGGAAAAATAGCAACATGAAAAGGCTAGTTGGTGAAATACAGGCAAGGGAAAGGTCCCATGAGAAATTTAAGCAAATTCACATGCACAAAAGGGCAGAATTAATTAGATAAACAAATGTTGGTACAGAACACAGAATCCACATTAGAGATATCAATTATGCCAAGGAGAAAAAAAAGCAACAAGATCAAAACCCACTTTCAAAATAAAGCCAGCACTTCCATTCAGAAAATATCTCTTCTTTTCTTGCCCCATGTCCTGAAGGGCAGAATAGTAAAAGGCAGAATTCTTGACATCTTCTTCTACTCCTTCTATACAGTTAATTCGTGCCCTATGCAGGTACAGTTAGTGCATATTGCTTTTTCCTAATCTCCTCCAGTGGTCTTGTTGCTCAGCTTGTGCAGATAATTCATTAATTACTCAAGTCCCAATGGCAAAGGACTACAGGAGTGCCCAAGGTCAGGAAATGTACAAGAGGGTGACTTAACACTCCCAGCTCTCCTCCAGCCCACAAGGGCTTGTGTAGCACAGCTGATTAACACAGAAGGAAGGAAGCACAGACATCTAAGACTGCTTATACCAGCTCCTCCTATCACACAGAGAGATCCTGAGGACAGGGTAAGTTTATTTACTGGTCAGGTAAATAAACTCCTCGATTTATTGGGAACTTGTGACATCTGCTGTGACAGTTATGGGGATGGGAGAAATTAGCATCTGATCTTATTGACAACATGCTCAGCATTGTGTAATGGATGTGCTGGGTCCCACGGCAGGAGATGGCTTACACCGCCCAGCTGCATGGAGCAATGTACTTCATGACCGTGTGTTCTGGCTGCCAAACCAGCCCTCATCCTTCTGAGATCTGGGACACTCCATGCTGGGCACAGCAGAACAACCCAACATCACGTAGTACCAGCACCTGGGCCCTTGGAGACTGGAGAAAGAGAGATGTGCCATGCTGCATAATGTGGAAATTGAGATGGCAACCAGCAGGCCACATGTTGCTCTCGCTACATGAGGCCCGAGGGAAGTGTCCACACAGTGTTCTTTCCAAGTATGTGCACACTTCCTCTCTAGATCAGTGCATATTTATGAACAGTTACCTGAGTCACTAGGCAGCTCTACTGCTGTTTTATGTCTGTTTCTTCTATTGACACTGGATTCTCTGATGCAGATACTCATGGATACCTCTGCACATGCTCAGTGACTTCTTCCTAGCAAATCTCCCTGCACACTTTGACTTACTAGGTGTTTAGCTGGCTTTAGTTCAGCTTCCTTCAGCTACATGCTTTCTAAATGAGATTTTTATTATTATGCAACTTCTTTTTCCATCACTTTTGACTTAATAGTTGTCACCATCTGTTTGAGAAGCACCCATTTATTATTACTTCTGCATCCCTCAGCATGTTCCTTGCTGTCTCCCGATCTCCACTAATCTTAAATTCTTGTTTTTATTTCAAAATTGCGGAGCCCTCTTTTATGGCATCTTCACCACTACTTTGTCAAACAGGAATAAAATTTCATTGCCACAAGGGTATCAGCCATTCCCAAGCAGCTCTCTTTGCTTGTCATTTCTCTCTAGGGTGTGAAAGCCCACAGACCAAACCCACCCCTTAATACCACTGTTAAGCTTCCTCACAAGGCTTTCCCAGCCATCTGTGCACACAGCATCTCCCGTTCTCCTATCCGCCCCCTGCAGCCAGCAGTTGCTGTGCCACCCTCACTGTTTTTGAGACGAGCACTTTAACTCTTTTGCAACTCCAGTCATCTAGAAAAGCGTAATGGAAACATTTTGCCTTAAAACTGTTATTGTCCAAATAAAAACTCAGTTCCCTGTATGGTTAACTCACTTCCTAGTCTAGGTCTCTCACCTGGTTTCACCCTCCAGAAGTGCTTCTTGAACAAATCCATTGTTTATACCAATCCACTTTCCCGTAATCTTTCTGTAACGTATCCTGTCTTGTTAACTTTTAATTTGAAGATACAGTTTCTGAGAAAGATGCTATACAAAGTGAAGATAGTTTTTCCCCTTTGAAAGAATGGTGGGAATTCAATCACTAGCCATTATGAAACATGAAACAAAGTTATTAATGTATTTTTCCTTCTCTCAGAATCTGATGTCAGCTACAAACCAGATCTGAAACAGCCAGAAAACTATTTCAAATTGTTTTATGAGCAAATGTTTACTAGAATGACCAAGTGAATGAAATCAACCTCCATCAAGCAATTTACGTGCACTTAAGACTTTAAAACTGGAGTCACATTTACACTGCAGTCAGAGAATGATTTTGATGTATGTGTAAATAAAGAGCACGTAATAAATTCAAGATAATTTGTTCATAATGAATAAACGCTTGTCTTGGCTCAGTTAAAATTATCATCATTATTGCTGACGCAATATCACGTCTGCTGAAAACTCAGGACAGTCCCAGCTACTGGTCCCCAGACCTTGCTAAACCAGTGTCAGATGAAAGGCAGAACTGCACTTGCTTCACATTTTCCAAGAAGGCAATCTAAAATAGTATTTTTAATCTCAGTGTGGGGTTAAGTTTTATTATTGGTGCTCTTTTATTCCCCCATAGCATATGAAGATCACTGTTCACACAGGGTGTGAAGTCTCAGTACATATTTCTGAAAGAGGAATGTTGCAGTGCACCATGCAAGGTGAAGTGCTGGTTCTTACACAGACTACTGGGTGCAACCAAGAGTGTTGTTTGGATGTGGGGGAGCTGCTAAGATAATTCCCCTAAGGGATGGATTTCATCATTCCTAACTCCAGCTAATTTTAAGTACTTATTTCAGCTGCTCATCTCTGCTCCTCTGTAGCCAACAGTGGGCCAGGCACTTCCAGAAACTTTCTAACCTATTACAGGATGGGATTAATCACCTTCTGAAGGTCTTTTTTCCACTGGCTAGAGAGGAAGCCTAGATGAGGAAGTATACATGCTACCAAAATCAATACCTTGTCAATACTTCTTTCATTCCCTTGATGTTGGCTGCTCTGATTTATATTTTCTCTCCTTTGCATCACTGCTTTCCCTCAGTCATTTGCCTGGGATAGGGAAGCAAGAATGGTAATGTGGCAAGAGTGGAGGATGCCTTGGATTTGATGATGACAGAATTATATAATACAGAAAACAACAACAACATAGACACAATTGTTTTGGAACCAGCCTAAGCAAGCCTTAATCCAGTAGGAACTTCAGACTTGTAAGAATTTGAGCATCAGCAAAAGCACTTATTTAAGAATGGCTTAAAAAGGTTACAAATTTAGGAATATCAAATACATAGACAAGAAGCAAAAATTAAATATAGCATTAAAGTAGATGGAAATAAAAATGAAACAAATGTAGATTCACTGATCAGCAGTGCTGACATAATAGGAATCCATCACATATTTCCTTACATGGATGCTCCTGATTATTGATATTGATTAAAGAGGAACAAGTTCATTTCACCATTTAAACAGAGGCAACTGTTCAGAGCAGTATGAAAACAATAAAAAAGAAATAAATAGCACGCTGCATGTCATAAGACCTTGTGCTCCCTGGTGAAATGTGATGAACTGACACGGATCAAGACTACTATGACTGACACTGTTTAGCAGTATGTACTTAACACCAAAATCTGTTTTTCTAAATCCTCTTTCACATTACACTGACTGCACTGTTTTCTAAGTCATGCATGCTGTTTATCAGAAATGCTTTACAATCAAATTATAAATTTTCATGTAGTGAAGTTCTGCCTGCTGTGTCTGGAAGATTGTAACAGGTCAGCTGGGGTACTCACCTATTTAATTCTTCAAACAGAGGAACAGAAACTGTTTGTCTTTTTTTCTGGACATATCCCATCTCACCTTATCATCCATGCACACATGAACATTTATCCAAGATTCCTTACCAAAACTCTTTTTATCCCCTGTCTCCTGCTTGCTTGGGAAGTAATCAATTTCTCTACTGTTCCACAAACACATTTAACGGGTCATAAAGTTTACTTCTGTTCTCAGCTATGTGACTGTAATGCTTTTATTACATAAACAGCATGGGAAAACAAGCTGGCAGAGAAAAAAACCCAACATCCTGTTATGCCCTTAATTCAACATACTGTTCCTAAGCACAGATGTTACAGGACGACATCCCTAAAGACTTCCATTTAACAAGATGGAGGATTTAAACTGAATTGGTAACTTAAGTCTCAGACTCAAAGAAACAGTGCAAACCCTAAAAAATTACAGTGTTGAGAATAAACTGTACTGGTGCATGTATATATTTATATATATACACACACATACAAATACACATACATATATATGTACATACCTGTATCTGTACAATAAAAGCTTCCAGAAGCAAACTGAAGCCATTATGGTTGCCAAGAAAGCTCTCCAAATGGAAATCAAAGTCTCTCTTTCCTACATCTTCCTCCTTTGTAATAAATTTGGCATTTCCTTCTGCCAAAGACAACAGTAAACATGGTAGTTGCTTTTCTGAGTCTGATCTAGCACCATGTTGTGTCACATGGTACCAAAAGTGGGTAAGACCTGGGACAGGTACAAAAAACAGACTGGCATAGGGTCAGATGAGAGGGAAATAACCACCGTGCTATGCTGCAGCTAGATGCAATTGGTGGAATATCTGTTNCTGATCTGTTGCAGATTTATGTCTCACAGGTCACATCCCACTTGGAATCCTTAGTTTTCCAGGGTGGAGAGCTGACACCATAGCATCAAGGGGTAACTAATTTACACTTCTTTTCTCTGCCCACCTGCATATTTTCATGAAACTTGAAGGAGCTGCACATCTCTGAGGTCTCTACCTCCCTGCTGAATTTGCCTGAAATTGGTTAAAACGTTCAAAAAACTGAATGGGAAACTGAGAAAGATACAGACAAACCTCATGGCTTTATCAATCTCACTTCTTTGGGAAGCCAGAAACAAAAGTTGCAAAGTAGAGTATGTGAAAATCTACCACTTAAACTTTCAAAAAATGCAAAAAAAAAAACACCCAACCCTGACATTATGAAATAAGTTTGCCTACAAATAATGAAATCAAGATGGGAATTGCTAAGAAGGAAACAGGAAATCACAACAGACTACTTAAAAATTGTTAGTAAAATGTAAGGTACATCAATCATTTCCTCTTCTACGCTTAACACCACTCTTTTGATTTATACCTGTGAAGGCTCTGCATTATTAAATGAATTGTAGTTCATAATGCTTAGCTGTAATCAGTCTACTGTAAAGTACACGTTGGACATGATTTTATTCAACCAAGACAGTGCTATTTTTTGCTGAGAGCAAGGAAACTCTAAGACTTTCTACAAACCCGGTCCCACACACCTTCCTTCACCCAGATGGCCCCAAGGACTTTATACGACCTCCTCACATAAATAAAAGCAAGGGGTTTGCAAGCCAAGCTAAATATAAAAACAAACCACAAAGCTGCATCGCATCCTGTCTGATTTAGCCAGGGAATCTTGACAGCAAGATTCTTCTTTTCAACATGTAGATTTTTGGGAAAGTATTGTTGATTGAAACATCTGTAGGATGAGATCACCTCTTATGATAGAGCTGATCACTGGCACATTGATGCCCAAACTGGCACATCACATCCATTTTGCCTCCCTCCCCATCCTTTTCCCTGCTACACAGTCCTGGCCAAACTCACACTCATCTGACCCTACCCTGGGTCAACTCACTAAATCAGCTGAAATTAATCTAGTTTTTTTTAAAAAACAACAGGTTTTTATTGTCAGAAGTGATGACCCCATAAATCATCCCTTGCCCTATACAGACAGAATCATGGTCACTTCATACATCTCAGGAGCTTCTCAGAAAACATGAAAAAAATGACTAATATTTTGGAGCGTATTGGAGCAGTTTTAAGTCAACTGAAAATCTCTGCTTTTTCTGTTTTTAAGACATGGTGATACAAAAAACTAAAACAAAAAGTGATGTTGCTTACCATTTGTCTTCTGTTCTCTACCAGGTGGATCCCAACAATCGCTAGGAAAGATCCAAAGCCAAGCTAAGGTAAAGAGCAAAACCAACAGAAACATATGAGGTCAGCTTATTTGGTCAACATACCAAGCCACAGCAGTGATATCTAAGCAGGTCAATCATACCACTATTTGGAGTGGGTCAGGGGAAAAGGTGAATATTGTCACTGGACATAAATCATATAATGCAATGGGGAATGATCAGAAATCCAAATCTTCTATATTTCAGATTAAAACTTGTAATCTAATAAAGGAAAGCCTGTGAAAATATATGCTTTTATAACCTGGCTATTGTTACCATAATCATGTATTGTTTTACAAATTGTAAAGCAAAAATTAAGTAAAGTGGGAGGAAAGAACACTGACATTTAGCCCACACAACATTATCTTGGAAAAATGTAGAGCAACAGAAAAGAGTTTTCCTCAAAAAATAAATGCATTACTGCCACGCAAGTGACCCAAGTTCATAGCCCTATAGTTGGGTTTGTTTGGTTTTAATCACTAAACACTATCACACAGAAAAAGCCCTGCTAAAATGCCAAAAAGACAAGTACCAGTTGCAACCATAACAGGAGAGAGGAGGAAATGAAGATGGAGTAAAGTAGCATTTGTTCTTGTCAGTGCTGCTTCAGAACTAGGCCAGCAGGAAAATGCCACCCTGTATTAGGGGCCTGTGAAAGTTTGGAGAGATGGAAACTCCTTGCATTCTTGTCCAACATGAGGTAAAGTGGCTACAGAGAAACCAGCCTTTCATTCCAGCTTTCTGGCATCAGGATTCCCATCAGGCTCATTTTCATTTGAATAAAAGGAAGTTCTTTTGTGCCCCAGAAGCAAGACTTAGCTGGCCAGAGATTTAGGAACAGCCACAGCAGTGCTGGTGCAATTGGGCTTTCTCCATAGTGCTCTGTCCCTGCTTTGCCTGACTATATGATTCTCTGCCACCACCTCAGTCTCAACCCCACCACTTCCACGTTCCTGGCTCCCCTCTTTGCTACAACTGGCACTCCTCTGTTTGGAGAAGCCCTCAACCATCCCCTTAGCTCCCACACAACCATTCCATGGATGGAGCATGACTTTTCTGTTAAGGCATCTAAACCCCTTCCTGGAGCTAGATTCAAAATCTCTTTTTCAAGCCCAATTAAGTTTTTAAGGACTAAGAGTCCCAGCCAAGGGCCCATGAACTCCTTGCTCTTATGCACAACTGCTCGCATCAGAAAGCAAATCTCCTGTAAGCACTTTAATTGCTCAAAATCACAACAGGAACACATGATTATTCCTCAGAAAGGCAAATGTAGGAAAAGGGATTTGCTATTGAGTGTTTGGGGAAGATTTATGTGAAAGGGAGGCACAAGTATGAAAAGCAGAGACAAAAAGAGTGTGGAAGTGTGTCTGAGCTGACTGCTGAATAAGAGAGAAACTTGGAACCGTGAGCAAGAACACTGCGTTCAGGGGACAGCAACTTTGTAAATTAACACAACTATATCAAAATGACAGCTGGTTCCAACACCAATTATTCATCTGAAGAAGAGAAACCCATGCAGTCCCATTTAAGGCTTATACAGTGGACACAGGGGAGCAATACTATCCACACGCAGAAAAAAACACAGTAAATAAAGAACAATAGCAATTAAATCAGAAGGCGTAGAACCACAGACAGAGATCATACCATAAAACCACAGCATTACTGAGATTGGTTTAGTGTTATATTTGCTGCTTTTCTTGTCTGTTAAAATAAGTAAGCTGCTTGGGTTGGGAACTCTGGGAATTAGAGTCAGTATGATGACAGGGATATTTGGACTTTGTAGTCTCCTGGTTGAAAGATTATAAAAATAGAAAATGAACATGAGCCAGCAGTGTGCCTGGGTGGCCAAGAAGGCCAATGGCATCCTGGCTTGTATCAGAAGTAGTGTGACCAGCAGGAGCAGGGAAGTAATTGTCCCCCTGTACTCAGCTCTGGTGAGGCCGCACCTTGAGTACTGTGTCCAGTTCTGGGCCCCTCACTGCAAGAAAGACATTGAGGCCCTGGAACGTGTTCAAAGAAGGGCAACAAAGCTGGTGAGGGGTCTGGAGCACAGGCCTTATGAGGAGCGGCTGAGGGAGCTGGGATTGTTCAGTCTGGAGAAGAGGAGGCTCAGGGGAGACCTTATTGCTCTCTATAACTACCTGAAGGGAGGTTGTAGTGAGCTGGGGGTCGGCCTCTTCTCTCGTGTAACTGGTGATAGGACTAGAGGGAATGGTTTCAAGCTGTGCCAGGGAAGATTCAGGCTGGATATTAGGAAATACTACTTCTCTGAAAGAGTGGTCAGGCACTGGAATGGGCTGCCCAGGGAGGTGGTGGAGTCACCGACCCTGGAGGTGTTCAAGGAACGTTTGGATGTTGTGTTGAGGGATATGGTTTAGCGAGAACCATTGGTGATAGGTGGATGGTTGGACTGGATGATCTTATAGGTCTTTTCCAACCTTAGTGATTCTGTGATTCTGTGATTTAAGTATAAACAGTATTTATAAGGAAGCAAGGTTGAAGAAGCTCCAACTTCCAGCCTGAAAGTTATTTTCTTACTGTTAAATTCTATGAGAACTAGATCTTATTTTTAATTGTAATTGACAATGTCTGACCTCCTAAACTTATTGAGCCCAACAATTAAGTAGGTAATGTGGAATTCACTTACTGAGCTCCAGCTATTAAGAAGTTTGGGATCGGTGCTATGCCAGTTTTCTAAGCTCCCTCTACTGCCCGTGGAGAAGAGGAGCACCTTTTGACGGTTATTGAGCTTCGAAAGGGCTTCCATAGTCATCTGTCAGTGCTGCACTGAAGTCAGCAATCTCAAAAAACAGGGCAGGGAAAGCAGAGCTCCTCTGACTTGGCCAGATATCATACAAAGTTTGCAAAATATACCAATTAACCACCACTCTTTCTCAGTTTGTTCAGTAAGACAGCATGTGCACAAAAAGAATTCCAGATTTTAGGAAAACCAACAATCTTTTGAAGGGAAAAGGTAATAATAAAGGCTTTGTTTTCAAAACATTCTGATATATCCTAGCTATTTTGATTATTAATGGTTAACATTTAAAAATTAGTAAATTAAAATTAGTAAAAAAATTAGTAGATTAATGTATTTTTCTGAGTGAACAGACATAGTTTTCTTCCTAAAAGAAACTAAATGCTGAAATAATTTTTTCTGAGCACATGAGTTTATGGCTTCTTACACTGACTCGACACAACTTTCCAAAAGAAATTCCTTTCAAGGGAACGAATGCAGAAAATGTGGCCTTCTAAAATACTTTAACTCAATTTACAGAAGATTTTTATCAGTATTAATATATCTATTTTAATTTAATGAAAGGAAGAGTCATTCTTTTAAGGTCTTATTCTTGGAACTATTTTTTGTTCTATTTTTAAAACACCACTCCTTATAGATCATTATCCCAAAATTATCTTTCTGAAAGACCTGTTCTCAACATTACATTAAGACGTAAGAGGACTTGCTTAGGAGGAACAGTTCTAACTCATAAGTTATTAATGGAAATGCAAAATGTATGTGCAGTATTAAAAGATGAAATGCCCTCTTCTCTGGGCATTTCATTTCACAGAGAACAAGAACTAACGATACCTTGCAACACATTCATAGAATCATAGAATCACCAAGGTTGGAAAAGACGTACAAGATCATCTGGTCCAACCGTCCACCGATCACCAATAGTTCTCACTAGAGCATGTCCCTCAAAACAACATCCAAATGTTCCTTGAACACCTCCAGGGTCGGTGACTCCACAACCTCTCTGGGCAGCCCAATCCAGCACCTGACAACTCTTTCAGAAAAGTAGTATTTCCTAACGTCCAGCCTGAATCTCCCCTGGTGCAGCTTGAGTCCAATCCCCCTCATCCTATCACAAGTTACACAAGTGAAGAGGCTGACCCCCCAGCTAGCTACAGCCCCCATTCAGGTAGTTATAGAGAGCAATAAGGTCACCCCTGAGCCTCCTCTTCTCCAGACTGAACAATCCCAGCTCCTTCAGCTGCTCCTCATAAGGCCTGTGCTCCAGACCCCTCACCCCTCACTCGGTACCTCTTTGGTACCTACCTCTTTTCTTTTTTGACCTTGCATCCTTTACCTCCTCTTGGCTGTCTAGGGGAGAGCAAATAAGGCAGAGAGACTATTTGCTGCCCTTGTTTTTCTTTTTTTCTAAAATTCAGTTCATTCACCTAAAAAAGCTTTTCGTCTCCCAAAGTTTTCCACTCTTTCAGATATGACCAATCACTTCTGAGATTGGAAAAAGCCATAGGGGCTGAACCAGCAAGGCGCATGAGCCTCATGTCCAGTGCAGGTATATGTTTAAGCAGCCTGTTCCAAAAGTAAAAACAAGACAAAGGATTTGGAAGGAGAACTTGTGCATGAGGACAGACACCGAGACTGTACAAGAGGATGTAGAACATTGGCAGACTCTAGGGAGAAGCTTCAATATGCCCATCAATAGCATTTTCCCTGTGCTGGACCTAGCAGAATTCTTGGCATGTAGACAGAAGAGCAGAGTGTCTCTTTGTACCATCAGAGTAGTAAAAAAGGTCATTTAACTCTATCTCATGCCTGTCACGCAGTCACTTGTATGCCCACATTTGTAACAAATTATTGAGAAGTCAGGCACAGGCTTCAGCATAGGCCCATGAATTCAGCATACTGCTGTGTGGTGCAAACTTGGTCCCTCTGTGTCCCCTAAAAGCCTCCCTTTCAGGGCAATTCAGTGTTTACTCCCCTGCATAATCACACACTAGAACTAGATCAAAACAAATAAGCATCTTCCTTCTGTGAAATGCAACACAACTGATTTTTCTTTGTTTTCTTTTTATAAGTTAGAGCTTCCTGTATCCAGATGATATAGTTATCCAGTAGGTTTCTTTACTCACAATGATGCCTGGGTAGTAGCCTCCCACAGTAACATTTTCTGTTCTTGTTGTAGCTGCCAGTCCTATGGTCAGTATGAAAACGGACACCACAAGTAGAGAGACTGTGAACCAAAGTGAAGTCTTCTTCCTTTTTGCAAATTGCCCTGTAAAAAGTGGAGGGGAGGGGGGAGGGGGAAGAAAAGAGTTTTGAATTGCAAAAATTGCAGAACAAATACAAAATAATCGACCATTTTCATTTGTTAAACTCTTCTGTTGTTAATCCACTGTTGTTCTCCCACTAATGCAAACCACTGGCAGACAACAGAGATTGAAGAAATACAGAGTTAGCTGGAACTTAATGCACACACATTAGGCATGTGTACAAGATGAGCTTTTATTAAGTTGAACTGAATGTCAGGTGATGATAATTATGACTTATTTTCTGTAGTAATTAAGATGTTGTTCACATCCGTAAATCAAATCCTGCAAGCCTTGAACAATGCTTACCTTTGTGAAGTTCCAATTTAAGTCTATCTTGGCAGAATATACAAATTTATATTTTAAACAAGATTATGCTGTACATACTATCACAAAAAAAAAAATGAATGTGGTGTTCATATTAATACTAAGGCAAGCAAAACAAACTATATCTCTGAAACATATCTGTAATGTAACTAATCAGGTAATGACATATGGGACTCCCTTTTCAAGTAATAGCTGCTCAATTAAGTACGTTCATTGTCACTAGGATTTGGATTCAGGTACTCAGAAGTGAAAGCCAACAGGCTCATTTACTGCTTTCATCCTGCTTTAAGCCACTTACCCTTGTTATCATGGTGGTATATCTGAGCAGCAGGCACAGATTGCTAACATCAGAGCACCACGCCACAGCACAGACTTATGTAAACAGCAATCAGTATGTGACACTAATGAACAAAATGCACCCAAAGGAATCATACTGAGAGAGCCCATAGTGCCCCTTTCAGGCTCCTTCTGCTCCAAAAGGCAAGATCGTGCAGGATCACCTCTGGAGCACTGAGTCATGCAATGCTGTGCTACATCAGACTACAACTTGGTGGCACAGACCTGCAGTGAGAGCACAGCCTGCCCACAGCATGAAAGCAGTTTATCTCTCTCTGTGGCCCACAAAGCAGTCTGAGCACTTGGGATTCATCTGAGGGTGAGGCAGATGCTGGCACTGTGCTGAATGTTGTGGGCAACAGCACAAACCAGGGAGGGGAAGGTGTGAGAGAGAAGGTACTCTTGTTTGTATCGGACTCTGAAGGTGAGACAAGATGGTTCTGCTGAAAACCAAAGCATGGGAGATTAAGAAAGTCAAAGAGCAAGCAGAAGCCATTTACAATTAGTCATTTTAGTTGTGGCCAATTTAAAGTCAAGTTACTCAGTTTAGAAGCCAGGCTTGCAAACTAAGTCAAATAATTTCAATGAATAAATAAATGTATTTATAAGAAAATGTATTTATAAGAAAAATCTGTATGTTTGCTGGCATTTCTCAAATGGAGAAAACAAACAGAGTCCAGTCCTTTAGTATGAAATTCAAGTAACTTTACTGAAAACAAATATCATCTACTGAGCTTATGTACATCTCTTTCATCTCATGTATTATGTGTTCCCAATAAAGATCAAGAAATAATTAATTGGACTCTCCAGTAATTCTTTGGCATCACTACTCCAGCCTGTGCCCCAGCTGTCCACCTCTGGCCATTAATCTCCCCATTAATCCACAGAGGGTCAGAGAGGACATGGAAATTCTTCATCATCAATCCGTTCTTCACTAGGTGTATGGGTTTAAATAAAGCCAGTTCCGTTTCATCAAAGCTAGTTCAGAACAGAAAAGCAGACTTCATGTCTGCAACTCCACAAGTCAGCTACCCTTTTCACAAAGTAAAATGATTGATTCAATACATCTACCAGATTTTTTAATATATTGAAGTGATTTATTCTTACTTGACTTCTAGTCTTCGAGCTCTTACAGCTCACACTTTTAAGTTTTTCTGACATTACTAAGGTAGCAATCTGTTCTCTATTCCACCTCAAAACAGTTCTCAGGCATGCAGCTCCAGGAGTGTTAAGTAATGGATGGAAACGCAGCACACTACACAGCAAATAAAAGTATACTGGTAAACCTCAAGACTCAGAAAAAAGGAAAAAAAAGGAAAAAAAAAAAAGAAGTCCTGCTTCAGCATATGGATTAAGGTACTTAGATTCAGATTCCCAGACAATATCCAAACTAGTTACTTGTTGTAACTCATAGTTACATTACTGTTGTAGTCATTTGTCCAACCTACTGTGTATCTGTACAGCCTACAATAAGGAATACATAAAATATAGTGTGGCCCAATAGATTTTGGATTTGATGCTTGGCTATGCTGATCATCTTAATGAAAAACAAGAAAAGTTGTTGGTGTTGAAAAGAGAAGTAAAAAAATAAGTATCTTTATTATTGAAATGTCTGAAGACTGCTGAGTCTCCATGAAGCCTTGTCCAAGCATGCACTGGAAGCTACCACTTCAGTAATACAGTTGTTGCATGAACCAGCCCAGCTACCATAACAGGGAATTTCTGTCGACTATTCCATTCACATTGCAGAAATGTTTTTCAGCAGAAAACCAATGGGATTTCCTGTATTTTCTCTCCACTTTTATAAAGTTTCACATATCTGTCCAATGAGTCATTTTCTAACCTACAGAAAAGTATATGTGGAAAAGAGGCTGGTTTCTCCAAATCCATTCAATCCTCTTCAAATCTCCCGAGCAGTCAGTCAGGGAACTCTTTGGCAGTGATGAATTCTCTGCTAGTGTGAAAGACTCAAATCCTTCATTAATCTTCCTTATCCCTAGAATAGAAATCAAGTTATAAGACAGAGAACTGTGCTGGTAGAGATAATGGGTTCCTTCAGTGCACCAGAGCAAAGCCCTGTTCTTCTTTAGTAGAAGACTGAAATGTGATTCTTCCCACACTCATGCAGACAGACACCCTTTAATCTGACCAGTGTATTCAGGACCTGGGTTGAACCTGGCCTCCATATTTGACAAGACATAATTCTTCTCATTCCTTCTAACCAAACACAATACACACAGGGAAACATATCTAAAAGGACTTACAGAAAATAAAATAAATTTACACTTCTAAACTTACCATAAACCAATGGTCATAAATAAAAGGAAGTGAAGGAAAATAGATGCTTGGCTATCTATTTCCTATCCAGCTCTGTCTACACATTTTTAGTGAAATATGAATTCAGGCTCAGAAAAACTTTAAAAAGTTGATCAATGTTACTTACCACACCATCATACAGCAAACCCACCCGCCACTACGCAGATAGCAGCAACTGAAACACTGCAGAGCATGTGAGGAACAGAAGGGCTGGAAGGCAGGCTTACCCCAGAACCTTTGAACTTGCTTTCCCACCATCACCATACACATACCTTTGCTTCAGCCTCTGCCTATGTATGAGGAGGCTACGTGGCAGTGATGATTTACATTCAAGTATCAATATAATATTTTTAAAGAGATTATAATTATCTCAAATGTAGATAATACACATAATAATGCAGTGATGCATACAGATGTGTAATGTGTAAGGGAACTACAGTGACACATGGCAAAAACTGAGAATGAAAGAAGGTCTTATATCAAGGCTGCTGCCTTTGTAGAACACTCTCTGGCAAAGCTTTCCCAGTGAATGATCCTTCATAAGCGCACCAAATCAGTTCAAAGGGAAAAGGAAACAGCAGCATGGTTGAAGGTGAGACCAACATTCGTTGCTGGGAATCCTTATCCCAGCCATGAATATCAGACCAGAAGAAATGATGAGTTTCATAACTATTCTGCCTTTTCAGAACTACCAGATAAATGAAAGAGCTGCTGCAGAAAGCTGAGGTACTTGATTCCTGCATTCACCAACCAGATCTCCCTCTCAGAGATAAGAATCAAGGAGGAGAATTACCACCTGCAGAAGATAAGGACTGAATTAGAGATTACTTGAGAAAGATCCATGCATTCAAGTCCACTTGACTATCCATATATCTATGGATACCAAGAAAACTGATCCTAGCTGCTCTATATCATCTTTGAAAAGTCACGGACACCAGGGAATTCTCAGTAACCGAAGAAAGGCAAACACATGCCTGTCTTCAAAAGGGCCAAAACAATGATTCAGGGAATTACAAGCTGATCAGCGTCACGTAGGTTCCTGGGAGACTGGAACCAACAATTATGGAGTATGTCCTCTTAGAAGACATTTCTGGGCACAGAAGCAAGAGGTGACTGGCAACAGTCGCAACTGACCAACCCAACTGCCTACACGACAAAAAGTCTGACATTGTGGAGCAGTGAATATCATTCACACCAAATGTGGCAAAGATTTTAACACAGCATCCTACTGTGTTCTCAAAACCAAGTTGAGACGTCATGGTCTGGTTAAGTAGACAAGCAGATGTTTAAAAAACTGGCTGAATGATTGACTTCAGAGAGAGTGGTTAATGTACAGTGTATACTGGAGGTCAGTAACACATGGAATACTACAGGGGTCTGTTTGGGGGACCTGTCCCTTTTACTGTATTCATTAATGCCCTGGAGAAAGTGGTAAGAGCGCACGCTCTTCAAGCTGGCAGATGAAAACAAACTGCGGGACCAGTCAATACTATGGAGGGCAGGGCTGCCATTCAGGGGCCAGCAGAAAACTTAGAGAATCTAACAGGCAGAGGTAAAGTTCAGAGCACAGCAAGAAGCTATGCCTTGCAGTGATACTGGCTGAGGACTGCTAGGCTGGGGAGCAGCTCTGCTGAACAACACCTGGGAGTGCTGGCAGACAATGAGCTGAACATGAGCCAATACTGTGCCCTGGGAGCAAAGGTGAGAGGAAGGCTGCATTAACAAGAGCATCACCTGCAGATCAGAGAGGTAGTTATGCCCCTTTATTCAACATTTGTTGGATCACATATAATATTATATCCAATTTTAGACCCCCCAGTACAGGAAAGACATCAATTGGTTGCAGCGAGGTCAACAGGAGAGCCCTGAGAAGCTGGAGGGGGCTGGAGTACTCACTGTGTAAGAAGAACCTGACAGAACAAGGCTTGTTTGGTCTGGAGAAGAGATGGCTTTTGGCAATGCCAGTAGCGGTCTTCCAATGCCTACAAGGTGGTCATCAAGAGGACAGAGTCAGGCTTTTCCTAGTGGTACACAGCAGGAGGACAAAAGTCAGTGGACATAAAATGAAACATAAGTGTTTCAGGTGAGGTGTAAGGAAAAAAAAATAACATTAGGACAGGGAAGCACTGGAACAGGTCTCCCAAAGAGGTTTTACTGTCAACATCCTTGGAAGTTTTGAAGATCCAACCAGAAAAAGCCCTGAGCAACCTGGTCTGACCTCACCACTGACCTTGTCTTCACCAGGAGGTTGAACTGGCAGCTTCCTAAGGTACTTTCCCACCTGAGCTACCTTGATTCTATGATTTTACAATAGTCAAGACAGCCAGATTAAAGGTGGTTTGGGTATATGTGCTTATATCCACTGTTCCAAAACTGCAGTTTTTATGTAGACGTACTCTAAAGGGATGTAAGAATGCAAACCTTCTGAAGGTCAGTGGATCAGATGATCCTCAGCCAAGTGTTTCTGAAAACACTGAATGTCAGCTTTTATGAGATGTGACCAAGGAGCAAAGCTACTGCATTTTCAAAGTAACACCTGTACTGGCAAAAGCTAATCAGATTGCATGGAGGTAAAGTATATGTCCAAGCTGCCTTGTGAAGTTTTGATTATATTGTATCGATGACATCAATAATGATATGCAAAAAGAAAGACATGGGTTTGATAGCCCAGATTAAGTTTGCTGGAAAATATCTTAGGAAAAGGCATGCTCTGATTTGTAACTAGAGCAAATTGGACTTAGTGAGATAAAACAGAAAAGGATGTCATTATTTATAAGGTCTTTTTTTTCTGACTGAACTACATTTTAACTTTGATATTTACAGCTGCCACGAAGCATAATCAATTTATGCATGTGATACCCTTCAATCTTCACATTCTTTGATCTTTTACCAGCTACATCTCAAACTGGATGCAAATATCCAATCATATCTTCTTTTTTCTATTCTACACTAGAAGCTCTCACAGCTACCTGTAGCTAGCCACAGACTTCACCCTTAGCAGAGATGACTTGTAGGTGTGGAGAGGCCCCTTCTACAGCAGACAGTGGCACATGAAATCTCTTGTTTTCAAGGAACTGTAAAACTAGGTGGGTAGAATTTGGCTTCTGAATTGATTTCTGCTGGTAGTCTGGGTTTCCTTAGTCACATCAAAAAAACATTTGGTGCCCTTGACAAAATGTGTATAAATCATATATATGTACCTCACCAGCTTATTGTGAGGACTAAGTAATATTTGTAATGCAGCACAATATCTTCAGATGGAAAGGGCTGCAAATGTTTCTTACTGTTATTTCCCTTCCGCTATTTCAGTCACGCTGTCTCCCAAGATTTTTCAAATCTTTATTTACTGCTGTTTGTACCAGTTGCCATGCAGCTTTTGGATTTGCTTTTATTACTTTCCCGTGGGTCTGTGCAGCCAAAAAGCAATGCCAGACTGTTCCCAAGGGCATGGCACTGTTCATAGCACAGACAGACAGCCTGATTCTTCCCCAACAATTCTGTGGTAAGCACTGGACCAAAGGCTGACCACATAAAAGAAAAGCCATTTACAAACAGAGGAAAAGATGCTGTCAGTATTTCTAGGTTGATTATTCCCCCCAGTGCGAACGTTTCTGTGATGCAGGAAACAGTTAATGAAGGCTATTGACCTCACAAGTTTTTAACACTGAAGTGACTATCAAAATAATTTTGACAGTTATCCCCTTAAGCTTCTTTAACAATGATGCAGTGTGAACTCTTACTCTGAGCCTCGCTCCACTTTGCTTAACACATCAAATTCATATCTTAGCACACCAAAAATCAAGCGTGTGGAAAGAAATCTTCTCATCATATCCTCAGTAGCTTGAGACCGGGTCAATAGAGAGTGTGCACATGTTATTATCTCATCCTCAGGAGTAGAAAGAAGTGCTCGCTGAAGATGAAGCTCTGCTGGTCACATAGCAACAAAATACAGCTAAATTTCTTCGTTCATCAGTGGCAGAAAGCAAAATTATTTACAGAGCTCTGCTTACAATGACCAGGGGGATAAATTCAATTTGCTGGACAATCATGGAAAATGAGTGGTTTTGTGGGGAGGGTATAGATTAGATTTCTGGTAGAATGCAAAGCATTAGGTCCTTTAATGAACTGCAGGCTCTGTATTTGAGTGAAGAAAAGTATGAGTTTAAAAGGAGAATGAATGAATTTATGATGAAACATATCCATGGTCTGGAAAGTGGGCAGTGGCCAAGGAAGGGCAAAACAGAGTGAAACAGTATCTCCCAACTCTGGAAAACTTGCATGTGATCCGCAATTTAACTCAAAAAAGTCTAAATTTAGACTGAGACAACTCTATTTCACTAATTTCACAATTCCTTTTAAAATCCAGCTCCAGACATCATCAAGTCTATAAAATTTTTGCAAGGAAAGAAACACTGCAGGATGAAGCAATTTGCTGGGACAAAATCACATTTGCTAGATACTGGTACCACAAAATTTCATACGTTCCTCTTTGATCTAGTTAGGGTGATCTAAAAGGAAATGCTTATTTGAAATAATGCTCCAGCCAAATGTGTATTAGCATCCTAATATGAGAAAAGATAAGTGAGGAAAGTTTGGTAGCAGAAAAAAAAGGTATATCTTCATTACCTAATGAAAGAATTGCAATTTTGTGTTTCGGACAGAATGGCATTGATCATACATAACAAGATCATTTAAGCAGAAAGTCACCACAGACAGAGGAGTACAGTATCAAAGCAGTAATGCAAATTCTGCATCCGTTGCTTTGGTGCTGCCAAGCAAATATTTAAGGGAAGATGTTTGGAACCAAATTAATAATTTTTAATTACTGCAGCGCTCACTTCAGTGCCATCTCTCTCCTGGCTATAGCTTTCATTGTCTATTTTCCAAAATGGTTTTGCCAGCAAATGAATCATACGTCGCTTCCTAAAGCTAAATGTGATGGACTGAGATGCTTAAAAGGGATACTCACACCTACTACCGGCAGTTGCTGTCCCTCTCCTGATTAAATGCTTGACTTGTCCAGAGTGCTGAACTAATTAAAGCAGATACAGCAGCACTCATTCCAAGCCACAAGATACCAGCGTATATCAGGTCTGTCTCTTAAATTGATGAGGAAGAATCCATCAATGTGATATATATTCAACTCCTTCGGAACCACAGAAACAGTTCTATTATGAAAAAAAAAGCAACCCACCCAAACTCACTGTGCTTTGACACTCCGTTGTGTGGCGACAGTGCTACCATGCAGTATTGATATGACCTCACGGCTTTGGCACCAACTGTTTCACTAATAAATAATTGAAGGAGCAGCTCAGTATTAGTTTAAGGACAGCCTGCAGATTTCCACCACTCACCTGAAAACATTTGTCAAGTTATGTTATGGCACATCTTCCCGTCACCTTTTCAACACTGAGACAGTTGTTCTTCCACGTGTAAGGAGAAGTTTAAGCTCTACTGTGGCTGGCGGTAGGACCTCCGTGTGCACAGCGGGAACCGGGTACCCCCAGCACCTCATTGCCGGCTGCGGTCCCCCCCTCCCCTCAGCACTCCCACCTGCTCCTCCCCTCAGACAGAGTAAAGCTATATCGTCTCAGCGCTAACGCACCAGCACCACTATTTCTTAACCACACCGGCACGCCGAAAAGAAAGAAGACAGTTTGTAAATACCTCAGCACACGGCTGCAGCCCCGCCGCCTGCCCCGGCACCCAGCTCCGAGGGACGCGGGCGGACACGCCTTCGCTCCTCCATCCCCGCCAGCCAACACGGGAGCGAAGAGCCGCTACCCTCGAGGCTCGCCGCGGGGCCCCGCCGAACCCCCAAGCTGGCACCGCGGGGGCCGAGGCTCACCTGTGGGGTCCAGGAGGGCCAGAGGGCCCGCCATCGCGGGGGCGGTAGCCGGCGCCATCATCCTCCGCGGGCGGCTCCGCTCCGCGCCGCGCTGCCGCCGCGGCTGGCCGCGGGATGCGGGCGGCAGGGCGGGCCCGCCCCATGGGGAGCGCGGCGGAGCGGGGCGGGGCGGGCGGTCAGCCGGCCGCACCGGCGGTCCGTCAGGAGGTACCAACAGTCGCTGCCCGAGGGGAGGGTGGCGTGTAGCAGCCTCCGTCCCGCGGCAAGCCGTCCCTCCGCCGCTCTCAGGCGCTGTTCGGCCCTGTCTCCAGCCACCCAGCCCTCTGGAGTGGGCTAGCCAGGAGCTGGGAGCTGACACAAAGTTCTTTAGGCCTTTTCCAAGTGTGTTCCAACAGCCGCTGCATCGTCTAGGTGCCCGCCATTCCTTCTGCAGGACTTCTCCCTAGCAGAGAACAGAGGAACATTTTTTTGTGGACAGTAATTTTGGTAGGGTGCCAACCACTTTGCTTACATTAAGGTGTTCTTCAGCTTGTAGTAAACCTAAGCCTCTCTGGTTAATGTCCTTGGTTTTTTATTGCTCAAACCTCTAAATGTATACATGTACATGTACTTAACTTTTTCTTTTGCATATTTCCCCAGAAAATGATTACATGAAATGAGACAATTTCATCAGCCACCCAATAGTCTGTGGCATCATGTAACAGAATCATAGAATTACAGAGTTGTTTGAGTTGGAAGAGACCTTTAAAGGTCATCTAGTCCAAACCCCTGCAATGAACAGGGACACCAACAGCTCAATCAGAGTGCTCAGAGCCCCATCCAGCCTGACCTTGAGTGTCTCCAGGAATGGGGTATCCACCACCTCTCTGGGCAACCTTTGCCTGTGCCTTACCACCCTTAATGTAAAATACTTCTTACTTATATCCAGTCTAAATCTCCCCTCTTTTAGTTTGAAACCATTTTCCTATGCTCTGTCACAACAGACCCTGCTAAAGAGTCTGTCCCCTTCTTTTTTATAGCCCCTGTTTGGATACTGAAAGTCTGCTCCAAGGTGTCCCCAGAGCCTTCTCTTATCCAGCTGAGACAGGCTGTAAGCCAGCAACTAAGGGGAGCCACAGGCTGTGTCCACTTCACGTCCCAAAGCCACTGCTTTCTCTTTGTGTCCTCTAGACTAGAGGGGTTGAAGGCTGTATTCTGTATAGGAAAGAGAAAAATGAGAACAGAGGTAGCATTTGCACTAATTACTAATTATTAACAGAGATGAATAAAATAATGGGTTGTAAAGACAGAAAAGGTGATGGTACGAATAAAACATTTACAGCTTATCATTTTCTACAAGTCCCTGAAAGGAGGTTGTGGTGTGGAGAGAGTCAGCCTCTTCTCCCAGGTAATAGTGATAGGGTGAGAAGGGAATGGCCTCAAGTTGCACCAGAGAGGTTCAGGTTGGATATTAGGGAAAAATTCTTCTCAGAAGGAGTGGTGAGGTATTGGCACAGGCTGCCTAGGGAGGTCACTGAGTGGAGTCACTGTCCCTGGAGGTGTTCAAGAACCATGGAGACGGGGCACTGAGGAACATGGTTAGTGGGCATGGTGGGGATGGGCTGATGGTTAAACTAGATGATCCTAGAGGTCTTTTCCAACCTTAATGATTCAATGATCCTATGATTCTGTGATTTCTTTAGTGAAAATGAGATGCATAAGAGTTAGTTTAACCCCTCAGGTTCAAGGATGACTATGGACAGGGATTTCCTTTCCATAAATAACAGGGAAGACTGTGGGAGACTTTAATTCACCAGAGTTTAGAAAACAAGTACCTGAATGTATCATGTGTTGTTGGGTGCAATGGGCAGTAAGCATTTTCTATCAGCAGTCACCAAACAGACACAGTTGAAACATCTGAATGTGGAAAAATCATGGACTCTAAATACAGATTGAAAAATCATATACAGCACTCTCATCCCAAATGATAAGTTACCTCAGGTGCCTGGCCCTCATGTCCTAAAACAGGACAGCACAAGTTGAGAACAATAGATTTAGATCATTTTGTTTTTCTTTTTCTTTTTCTTTTTCTTTTTCTTTTTCTTTTTCTTTTTCTTTTTAATTCTGTTTTCTTTTTATCAGTGAAGATTTGAAAGAATGTGCCAGCTAAAAAGGGGACTCAAGAATGTATAGCTACGTATAACAGCATTCAGAGGTATCCAAGATAAATGAATTACACACAGGTCCATGTGCGTCAAAAGTGGGCTTAATTGCCTTCGATAAACTTTTCACTCATTAATTTATGCAATCAGTTTTTGAGCTCTGTAAACTTTTAGGATTCATAGCATCTTGTGATATGTGTGTCATGTGAAGAAGCGGGATATCCCAATGGAGAAGCAATCTGAAAACAGCCAGAAAAACATTAAATGTCAGGCGTGTTTAGAGCCATAGAATAATATACCTGAGGAAAGGTACTTTGCCCTTACAAAGGAAAACAACTGCTACACAATACCAAAAGCCACTGGGTGTGTACCTCTGCAAGATGGTTAGTTGAAGTATGTTTGAAATGCAGCAACAATACAACAGCAATAAATGGGATCAAGCAAAACAAACAAACAAACAAAAAAAACCCCAATCAGTTTGTGTTGTGAACTATACATTCGTACACAGGTAATATGGTTGTATTGCTGTCAGTTCAAAAAGAAACATGGTCAGTGTTTGGAATGCATGTTACAGAACTCCTCTAGAAAGTGTGGCTTACATTTCCAAATTAACTATGCTATTGCAAAAAGAATAAATCCATCTGAAATCTGGATGTGATGCTGATACTGTTTTAACAGGTGCAATTTCAATTACACTTCTAAGCAGCAAATTTAAATGTTTAAATGTTTAATTTAATTATTTTGCCTGTCTTAAAGCATTTTCAAGAATTCCTCTAACTGGACAGTGAATTATACTATCCACTTAAATTATATTTTTTTTAAAGCCCAAAAGTAAGTGAGGCATCCTGTACCTTTCTTCATATCAGCTGTTGCCTAATTTAGTCAAGGTGCCCTTCATTTCTACTGTTGTAGACACAGTTACAGTCACAGATAATGTATAATGCAGTCTCAGTGATGGAAAACAACTCCTTGCACCTCTCTCTTCTCACGCAAGCTTGTTTCCTCTAGGATGTACTCAACAGTTTTGCTCAGTTCAGATTTAAAGTCTCAGCTATGTTATTCTCTTCCTTAGCAGACTGTTTTACAATTTAATTGCAATCAAGGAGAGCCAAGAGGCAAGTTTCAACCAAGAAGCCCCTCAAGAACTGTAATCTACTCCAACATTTGTCAAACTGATCTCATACTTGCTTTATAGACTCCTCATACTTAGATAACACACAGTGTTCCTCAGAAACTCTGGACAATAAAATATGAAATTGGAGTAATATTCTGATTTAGTTTCCACTGTATCAAACATTTATTGGTATAAGGAGAACAGCAAAGTTTGGAGCATGGGTTAGTTTGGTCAGTTGTGATAGTTCGGTCAACTAGGAAGATGGCAGAGGGAGAAAGTGAGCAGAGACAAGTGGGTCAGCCCTTGATGCTCATTGTAGAAGGCACTTCACCAGCCTTGGAGAGCTATTGCAGTGGTAGAAAATGGCTCTCTTTCTCCCTCCCAAAGGCCCTTATAAACCGCTTGGGTAGATTGTTCAGAGCAGAGTAAGATGATGGGCACTTGCTGTAGTACAGTCTCAGTATTTTTTTAGCGTACATGTCCATTGAAAACTCAGAAGTGCAGCATTTACTTCACACAGGAGAGAAGAATCTTGCCAATTTTTAAAATATTATGTTTAGGATTAAATAAAGACTTGAAGATGTAGCAGAAAAAAGGCCATAAAATATGACTTAGAAGTTGAGGATGTTAAGCGTGATCTAACTGTAAAGATGAGTGTTGGCAAAATAAGGCAGTGGAGGGGGTGAATCACATTTAGATGAAGACAGTGAGAAGTACAGCAACAGCAAGTGGGCTCAGGTATAAGAGCCAAGGTGGCTCTCTGCAAGCATCACAGTAACTTAGTGAGTTAGGCCAGCACAGTGACTTAGACCAGCCCCTGCTTTAGCTAAGTCACACCTCTCAGTCTCCTTCCGCATCACCCTAGAAGGGGCCACCTTTACACCACCCCACTTGTGACAGCACACATGCTGACTAAAACAAAGCTGAAAAACTTGGCCTTTAGTTTTAAAAGGAAAGATGATGCTGTATTCTCTGTTGATACCTCTGTGGGGAAGAAAGTGTTCAATGAAAAGTTAGAATGTCAGTATTTTATCTTTCAAATTCCTAGCTTGCTTTATTATGGCAGCACAAAGGAAGGACCGCAGCTTGGTTTATTCTTTCTGCTTGATTTGGAAGTACCAGAATTAATGGTGCATGTGGTGACATGGGCTGCCTGTGGAGATAAGGAAAGATGTTGAAATAAAAAAAGGTGACAGGTTTTAAAATGCATTTTCTATCTTCAGGGCCAAGACACTTTCAGCAGCAGTTTAGAGCCTTCCAGACACTTTGTTCTGCAAAATACTAAATTATCAATAACAGAAAGAAAGTTAAAAGTAGATGGTGGACCATGACTTGCTACCGGGGAGGTTTAACCATCCAGAAGATGGACTACTGCTTGCTGCCACAGAAGTTTAGACATGCAGATAGAGGACAAAAGGTTCAAAGCCACTGCTGCCCAAAACATTTCACAATGGAAAAAATGTATAGAAGAATCACAGAATCACAGAATCATAGGGGTTGGAAGGGACCTCCAGAGATCATTGAGTCCAACCCCCCTGCCAAAGCAGGTTCCCTACACCAGGTCACACAGGTGGGCGTCCAGGCGGGTCTTGAGTACCTCCAGAGAAGGAGACTCCACAGCCTCCCTGGGATGACTGAGAGTCGGACTAGTATTTGATGTATGCAAGGCCTTCATCCCTGATGACAAATCTCCATCTTTCCTTAATATACCAAATGCAAGAGGATGGCAGAGATGACGAGGATTTTCCTGAAGGACTCTGCTGATCCCAATGAATTGAAATGGTAGAAGGAAGACAAAATCAAAGCCCTTCTGTCTCACTTGCTTTCTTTTATGCAGAACTGCCTGTTACCCTGGAAGAAAGCCCTGATAGTTTTGGCAGTGCTGCAAAGTTGCTGAAGAGTGACGGTCCAGTGCTGCAGTTCAAAAGGTGACAAAATAACTGGAGAGCTGCAGTTGCTCAGGAGGAGTTTCAAACCAAGTGCAGCCATTGAAGACAGCCATCTTTTAATTATCTGCTTTATTCCTCCTTTTCAGGAAGCAAGCTACAGCACTGGATAGAAAAAACAACAGATGTATTCTTTGCCTATGCACAGCTGAAAGCAGATAAGAGAACTGGAATAAGAGCAGGAAACCAGTCTCCCTGTCGTGCCAGTATCCCTATTCAGTGCCAGTAACAAAAGTGGTCAAAAGTAGAGTCAACTTCTATGGGCTGTAAGCACAGCAACACCTCTGGAGGTACGTGTGCAAATGGTGCCTGGAACCATCCTTGATTTCATGGACTTTTAAAGAGATAAAATAAGTTATGTCTGGAGATAAGCTGACTCTTCATAGTAAACAGATACCTTGATAAATGAGGATCTCCTTTTGCCTCACAGACTGAGAAAGAAGGTTTATATCTTACATTAACCTTGTCCTCTTATATGACTGCTTATTTCAACAAGTTTAAACTTAAGGTGTTAAGTAGATGGGATGGGTTTGTATCCAAGTTACAGTTTGGATTTCCTTCCCAGATTATGATCAAGGTATCATTTTTAAGGTTGTTCCTCTTAGCTGCAGCATCTGCTTGGTTCCAACACAAATGCAACAGTAAGAGATGCTTCACAAATTTCTCACCCTTGTTCCTGAGGTTCTATTAGAGTATGATCAATTGTCTACAAATCAAGCTTTTGTTTTATTTGATGAGATAAATGAAGCTGTAAGAAACCTAATATTTTCATCAATCATCTTCAAGCATGATATTTTTTTCAAAGAATCTATTGTGGAAATGATGCAAGGAACTTTTAGAAATAGATGCCATCCACTTCCATCAGTAATACACTACTGAGTATTTACTTAGGCTAATACTCATCTCTCTTTTCCTTTCCAAGAACAGCCTTGGCTTGTGACACTTGGTTTGTCTGGTTTGGAGAAAAGGAGGCAGAGAGGCAACCTCATTGCTCTCTACAACTTCCTGAGGAGGGAAAGTGGAGAGGGAGGTGCTGGTCTCTTCTCCCTGCTATCTATTGACAGGGCAACAGCATGAAGCTGTGCCAGGAGAGGATCAGACTGGATATTAGGAAAAATTTATTTACCATGAGTGTGGTCAAACATTAGAACAGGCTTCTTAGCAAGGTGTTTGAAGGTGTTTTATGCCCTGTGCCTTTGAGTGTTCAAGTATTTGGACAATGCCCTCAGTAACATGCAGTAACTTCTGGTTAGCCCTGAAGAGGTCAGGCTGTCGGATTGAGTCTTTGAAGGTCTAACTTTTCTTCTCTTCTCTTCTCTTCTCTTCTCTTCTCTTCTCTTCTCTTCTCTTCTCTTCTCTTCTCTTCTCTTCTCTTCTCTTCTCTTCTCTTCTCTTCTCTTCTCTTCTCTTCTCTTCTCTTCTCTTCTCTCCGCTCCCGTCCGCTCCCCTTCCCCTTCCCCTTCCCATTTCTTCATTTCTATTGGATTCACAAAGACATGAGCTATATTGTAAGACCTTAGTGGGGCTAATTGAGAAACAGTTTGACATACCCTTTATACTGCTGTTTACTTACCAGTGTGTGAGTTTATACAGAGATCAGCCATTTCTTGAACATTCATGCTAACAAAATCTCACCCCCACAAAGGTTGTGAACAACCTACAATAAAAGATACACAATCAGCATGACCCAGACATTCAGTTGTAAAGAATAAATGTTTGTGGATCTGGTTTAATATTGGGCTCATTCTAGTAAAAACAAACCAACAAACATTGAAATGAGAACTTTGCATTAGATCTGAATTGCATCAGCATTCACAAGGCTGGCTTCAGGATTGGACACAGTTTTGTGGCTCCTTGTATCTGCTGGGCTCCATAAGGCAAAAAGGAGGCAGAGGACCTAGTTGGAAATAGCTGCTTGCATTTGAGGAACCAGCTTGCCATGTGCTATGTATGTGTTTTATTTTAAATAATACTTACCCAGTGTTCAAATGAGTCAGTAGATGTGATCACGCATACCAGTATATGGCATCTTATTTCAAGTGCTAATGGTGCTTATTGCTTTCTCCTGTAATAAAACTTTCAAAAGAGCTTTCATTTGGCTGTTAAGTTTTAATTTAGGTTCCTTTAAGTAAAGGCACTCTTCTCTCAACACAACTCCCTTTAGTAATAACGAAGTTTACTGATCCAATTTATAATCCCTTGAGGGCTTTTTGAGCAGAGATTATGGATGCACATTTCCAAAGTTACTTTTTAGTCACTTGGGAGTACTTATATGCTAAAACAAGTCTGCTTTTATGGACCTTGATTTTACATTTCCTCTGCGTCCAAATTCCTGCTGAGCATAATGCCAGCCTGGCATGCACAAGGGACAAGGCATGAGACCCAAGGGCTCTCTACTCTGACACTACACTTAGGATAATTTAAGATCTAGAGTCTGGCTCTTCCTACATCTGTAGAAAGCTTCTGTACATGATGTCAGACTCTTGCACAGTTCAGATTAGCAAAGTCAGATGAGCGAAACCCGAAGTCACAATCTTTGGGAAACAAATTCACACAGTTAAGGGTAAAAAAAAACAACACATGCACACACAAAGCAAAGAACAACAACAGCAACAACAAAAAAGCACTCTTCATGGACCTTCTCAAAGTGCCTGACATTTGGGATTCCATGTGAGAAGGCCTCATTGTATACACTGTGTTACTTGTCCCCAGGCTGCCTCCATAACACAGGTCTGAATTCAACTTGGGCAGAACTTGTAGGATCTTCAGCTTATGGCCAAACACCCATATTAATATGGGTTGAACTAGTGTTTAAATTTGATACATATCAGCTTTCTGCTATGTTCATGTGCATGGTGTTTGTCCATGACGAACACAAGGCCACTTTCCACCTCACTGCAGAAAGGATGTTAAATTTGAAAAATGATTATGAAACACTGTAAGACATGGACATAAAACAAGAGCTCAGACCTACAATCCTGCTATAATGAAAGTAATTTTTTTGAAAGTGGTCAAATAAAGATGTACATCATTCTTATTTCTGATGTATTTATATTGTTCTTTCTGTACACAAGCACAAATAATTTTAATTACTGCAGAATCCTCATAAATCTAGAGAACTTTCACTCAGTTGAACAAAACTGTTTTAATCAATCTGGAAGATAATGGCCACCTGTTGACAACAAAATTTAATCTTACCCAGCTTTCAAAGATTTTTAATTAACAGCAAGCAGTTCATATGCATGTGAGTGTTCAATTCTGCTGTGGAAATAATTTCTTTTAGCCTTTTAACTACAGTGCACCATAAATAAACACCAAACGTTTCCTTCCTAGAGCATTTTGTTCCATTTTTCACTTCTTAGGTATCAAGTGTTTAATCTCAGTATTACCTGCTCATGTATTTATATATGAAAGTTGCTTTTGGAAACTTTTACCCTTTCCGTTTTGATGAATGGCACCTTTAGGAGAATGGGCATATTCTGCAGTGTATGTGCTGTTCACGCAGCACCCAGCATGTCCTGGCTTCTCAAACAGGGGTAAAAGAAGGACAATGCCTGCTTTTGAGAGGTCTTAAAAATTACAGAAACACAAATGAAAGAAATGGGACATAAACATCCCAATGGGATTGGAGGTGGGGGCAATTGCTGGGAAGTATCATATGAGATCAAGGGCCAAGGCAAAACCTCAGCACAGGAGGGGGAATGCCAGAGGGAGGATTTAGGAGAGCAGGGAGGGAGACAGGCAGTAAATGCTGCAGCTTTTTAACTCCTCAGATAGCAACTGTGCTTTCAGCAAGACATAAATTGACCCCAACCTTGTGGTGACTTTACAAATAAAAGATGATTTTTTAATTAATTGCGCAGTGAACAAGAGAGAAATGAAAGCTTCTTTACTGTAATGATGATTTGCGTTTGGGAGTGCTCTCCTGTAGCATAAACAAATGGCAGGCAGAGTGCTGTGGTGCTCTGGCAGTGCTTCTGGAATTGGATTAGGCCTCCTCCTCCACCCTGTACTGCAGAACAGTCGCTCCTAATTGTGCATCCTATCTGATTACTGACTGCTGCTTCTGATCACGCTCCATCTTTTCCCTTTACCTGCTTTTCATCTTTTGCTTTGCTCCTCTATAATTGCATCAGACTTGCCTCAAGGTCACAAATTATTTTTTACCAGCTTCAGGTTGCAACAGCTTGTCTGGAGGATTTGGGCAGCTCCACTTGTCCTAGCACCATTCATCACTTGCCTGAAACTCTGGTTCAGTGAGATCTGCCACTGGCCAAGAGCAGGAGCACTTCCTACAGGTGCTGGTGGTCTAAGCTCAACCTCAGGGGATGAAGACCTCAAACCAGCATGGCCTGTGTGTGATGACACTCTTCAAATAGCTCAGTGGGACCCCATAGCAACCAACTCTGAGATGTGGTTTGGAATACAGCAACACTGGAAATTTCAGAAAGGGAAACTGAACACCAAGCTTCTATTGCTGCTATCGATTACTTTGCTTTCATTTATAAATAATGCTTGGTTGCTAAGGTTGCCAGTAAGGAGGTCTAAGACTGCCTGAGGTGATATCTTATTTCTTTAGAAAGAGTTGGTTCAATATATTATACACTCTGAGCGGTGTCATTGTAGAAAGAAGTAATACAGCCTGAAAGCAAGATTCACTCACATGGAAAAAATGGTGTTCTCATTCCATATCAGGAAGAAACAGATCTTCTTTCCTTTTTCCTGGGAGAAAATAGAGACACTTATCTCCAAAGCAGCCAATAACAAAGAGGCTGAAAGAGGTTACTGAAGTTTTGGACTCTGGGTCCAAAATCACTTTCACTAAATCAAGAAAGCAAACTCATATACAGGAGCTGGTGCTTGGCACAAGTACATGTTTGATGTAGGAACATACAGGACACCTGCATCTCCATGTGCACATCCATACATATGCACAATGAGCTTGGGCTATAGGAAGGAAATTAAGCACAGGAGTTTGCAGGTGCAGCTAGGAACGAAAAGGCTCCAAGCTGCTGATCTGCCTATTGAAATGCAGGATAGCTTTGAAATTGAAGCCCCTTTAAGTGATATTTCTGCCACTTTCTCACCTTCCCAAATGGACATCAGATGCATTGAACTCATATTTTTACAGTCTCTGTGCTCTAATTTTTAAAGATTCTTTTGTTTTGCAAGTTAATGCTAGCATATATGCAGATAACATATAACACATAACAGTTAACATTTATGTTCATACGACATCAGAGTCATTACATTCAGCTTCATGTGATAACTGTGCCTGCACTGCAGGGATGTTCTTGCATTTGTTTATGAGGAAGAGCATTGCCTAGGAAGGCCCTTCTTGATCTGTGTTTTACTCAATGAATGAATGGGGGTTCTGAAATCAAGCGATTTCTCTCTGGAAGAGTTTATCCTTGTTTTATTCAAGCTGAGACTTGTGCCATTGTTCTGCCTATTAATCCTCTGTAATAGCATTTGAACCCATCAGGCAACTTAATGCCTTTGGCAGAGGGACAGACCTCCAGAACAATCTAGGTGGAGGAGGGGGCAACCATATAGTGAAGGGACAGGGAGTGGAAGGGTTTCCAAGAGAGACAAACCACACTGGAATTTATACAGGAGAGATGAATGTAGGAAACAGTTTGTGCTGACTCTGCTCATCATGTAACAGTTTGTCTTGTGTAAGCTCCAAAAACACAGATGGGCTGTTCACACTGACAAGAATGTGTCTATGGGGAGATGAACTGCCTCTCTGTCTTTCAGCTTCTGGTAAATTCACAAATATACAAGATGCATTGGTCTAGCTCAGTCTAGCTTAGTTTTATTACAGCTATGAGATCAGAATTGTACTCCTTTTGTGAAAGACTTTAATAGACAGTGTTCAGGAGGCACCACTGGCTCTCTTCCCTTCAGAAGTCAATTGCTGAGCGCTTACAGAGAACCACTTATGGAAAAGGGATGTAAACAGTGAAAAAAGCAAGTCAGCTTTCTTCTTCTCTCACCATGGATTTGCTTCTCTAAAGAGGACAGCATTTCTTCTCCACACAGTCCATATGCCATAGGCACATTACATAGAAGTGATGGTGTACCAGCTTGTTTCCAAACCTCAAAGCAAATCTGCTGATTTGTGTCACAATACCTCACCAGTATCATGGAAAAAAGTGCACCGAAGGAAATTATGAAAGGACTGCAGCCACAGGGAGGAGAGGCCAAGTGATGGAAAAATCAGAACCCACTGAAGTGGCGTGCAGCAGCCAGTAATACCTCCCCATGTATGCTTGCAAAGTCATGCTGCTTGCAAGGAGACTCCTACCAGCAGGAAACAAGGCCTGACACTTCCTTATTGTGAAAGGACATCTGATAGCCCAGATCGCTCTACCAGACAATCTATCATTCATTTATTGGGCTCTAATGAAATTGGATAGCTGTTTGCCTCTCCTCGATGCATCCTGCCTTCTGCTCTGTAAGTGACTGATAAGCATCCTAAATATTGTGGTGGACAGCTAATTTTGAAAGGAGAAGATATTTGTGAAGTTGAATACTGCATGCTCCTCCCCATGTCCAGAAAGATGGAACTGGAAGAGATGCAGAGATACATCAGCACACAGGATGATCAAAAGTATTGCATGACCACTGCACCAGTACTGCTAGATCAAGGAGGGCCCTTCTGTTTGAAAAGGAGATGAACTGGGTTGGGAAGAGGGTTGCAGGACCACCAGGAGATCTATGGCTTCCCACAAGCCCTGGGAGCAGGGATGCTCTGGGACCTCCGTGAGAGAGGGGCTTGTGTCTTGCTGGGAGAGCCGTCTCAGGACACAGAGCAGCTCAAGTGGGTGGTAAATTAAGGGCCCCCACAGGACTCAGCCCCTGAGATGAAATAAAACCCACATCATAGCTTTTTTTCATGCTGTCCTGCAAGCCCTTTGTACAAAAGTAATAAAGCCACTTAATGTAAAGCATGTGTGCTGGGTCGAGTGTACCCACCTCCAGCCTCCCAGTCCTTCTGCTGGGGCCTTATGCATGCATGATTGTCTTTGGCTCATTTGCCACTCCACGTGTCCCCTGATGACACCTTGTATTCTCTTCTCATGTTGCTCCTCAAACAGTCAGATTTACATTATTCAAGGATGTCATCGGTTTTGTGAGGTAGAAGACCAGCCTGAGAGCGAAGAGACTCAATTTTAATACAACATGTGACTTGAAGGCAGCTGGCACATCCAGAAACAAGGTCAGATGCCCTTCCAGAAGCATCCCACAGCCAGCAGCAGGCTCTGAACAAGATGGACAAATCTGGAGACAGGAAAATAGTAGTAGAAAAAGGCACCAGTATCTTCACAGCAACTGGAAAAGCAAAGCAAAGTGCAAAGGAAGTAGAAGGTAAAATGCAGGATGGAAAGAAAGAGAGCAGCAGACATAGAAGAAGGCTTTCTAATTGTAAAGTATCTTGTTGCCTGTCATAGATATTACATCTCTTATTGTGTTTGTTTCCCTCTGGTTCTGTTGTGCATCATTCCACTAATTCTTTTTTTAGACAAGCACTGTTACACGAGACACTTCCCAAATGATATATTATTACCAAGCTGCTTTTCAAGTGTGAAGTCAGACTTGGCCTGAAGTGGGATTGCAGAGAGAAGTACAAAGGGAGGAGGAAAAACACAAAATGTTAAACTCAGGTTTTAAGAAGGGCATCATCTGCATACATGCCAGTGATTTTGAGCAGTCAGACCCCATAAGCATGGGGGAGTAAAGCCCCCATACTGTTATTCTTCTCATGAAAACATATGGTACTATTGAAATCAGTAATCTAAATTTCCTACTCACTTTTCTTCATACAGAAAAAGTATTTAGTACAGCCTTTGAGAGGCTATCATCCCATCTTTAACATCTGATTCACTACAGTGTTATGGCCTGAGGTCTTCATCTCAGACTTGTGTCTGCAGGATATTTTTGTTCACCCTAGATATGTCCTGGAATATAAAGTACAACTACCCACGTAAACAGAAAAGCCTGTAAAAATATTATCTCTGCTCAGTGCCACTCATTGAGCAAATAAATAAACACTTACAATTTCATTGAAAGACCTGAAACTATAATTCTAAATTTAGAAGACAAAATTAGGATTTATTTTCATGGACAACTGAAAATCTATCCAGGGAGGAAAATAAAAGCAGTAGATAAAATCTATTTCTGGACACACATTTTAAGGCTGGGAAAAGCCTGTCCAGAACTGTCAATCAAATCCAAAATATGTTTTTGGCAAGTCCTGTGAATGCCCTGTCTCTGTGTCCCCATCTGTAAATGCATCGCAAGGCTCCAGCCCTCCCGCAGGGAATATTTTGGGATCCCATGTAAGTGGATCTCTGTAGCAGTGTGAATATCAAGCAGGGCTATCACTCATTAAGAAATGTTACACGGCTCTGCTATGGACCAGGCCATCCTGTGCCTGTTGTTGATAATCAATTTGTACATAGTTTATACGTTTATCTCCTTTACTTAAAAGATGCCAATGAACAACTCTGTGATGTCTTACTATCTCTCCTGATACCTCTCCATTATAATTTTTTCCCTGATAGGATCAGCGCTGTGAGGACTGTCACAATTCAAGCATCTCTCAGTGATTAATGGAGAGGTGAGAACTCTTCTCAGATACTGCCCTAGTAATCTGGGAGTAGTTTAACTCCTAAATAATGAACCGCCCAACAGCAGCCACTGAAGGGGCTTATTGAATTGAAAGTGTATTTTCTTAGGAATAGCATAAACACGTACAAAATAACATCAAAACCTCTTTAGGTATGCAGAGAGTGTTTTGATTTGTTGCTCCTTTAGTGTAAGCAACTTGCTGAAGTGTGGCTGGCTGCTGAGAAGCTGGACATGCTCCAGGCTTGCCCTGTCTCCCCTCCTTTGAGACCAGTGGGAGGAACATTTATTGAAATCTATATCGCAAGTCTCACACTGGGGGAAATCAGATCCAATGTCTTCTCTTTCTTCATCTGATGGTTTGGGTACAGGCTTGCCTTCCTGATAGTGGTGTAGAAGTTGAATGAAAACAATCTTTGCAACTGATCGTGCTAAGTCTGCAGGTCTTAACACATACTTCTATGAAGCAACAAATCTATCAGCAGGTGGGAGAACTGAGAAATACAATTGAGATCTGAACATGGTATTCACAAGCATCTGCACAATTTCTGCTTACAGTCATAGTCAGTTCCACACACCAGGACCTCAAGATCTCAAACTTCAGTATTTGTTACTGATGCTGATCCCAGGCAGCCAAATCAATATTAAGACATGCTGATACTTACATTCTGAAGCACAGCAATATTCCAAGATGTTCCCATCTCTGCGGATGACAGTCAAACTGTCATTTCAAACTGACAGTTAAAAAGATGGTCTTTGAGGTCCCTTCCAACCCAAGCCATTCTATGATTCTATTCAATACTCCCTGCAGGAGATTTGTTTCAGACAAACAGTACAGTGTCCACATGAGGACCAAAAGTCTCTACTAATGAAAGTCCCCACAACAGCAGGTAGAGTGGGACACGGGGAGCAGATTCAGGCGGGGGAGCAGCCTGCAGGCAATTGAAGGTTGCATTTCTGGAGGGTAAAATGTAACGCCTTGGCACAGTCTGCCCAGGGAGGTGGTAGAATCACCATCCCTGGAGGTGTTCAAGAACTGTGTGGATGTGGCATTGAGGGATGTGGTTAGTGGGCATGGTGGGGATGGGCTGGTGGTTGGACTTGATGATCTTAGTGGTCTTTCCCAACCTTCAGGATTGTATGATTCCAAAGAATAGAAAATATGGTTAAACAGGGGGATGACTAGGGCTGGAGAGCAGAGCTTAGGAGGGTGGTAGAGTGGGACAATGGCATGTGGGAGAGGGTGAAGGCTGCTGCTCAGGACCTGCCACACAGCTGTGAACCAAAGCTTTACAGGATACTTTACAGGAAAAAAAAGAAAAAGAAAAAAAAGAAAGAAAACTGAAGCAAGGTACTCAATGCAGTAGACTGTCAAAATAAATCAAAATCAGTCTTATAGCTGTGGAACTTTTTGGTACACACTCCTCAGACCTAACCATACGAGAAGGTAAAAAAGTTTAAGCATTAAAAATAACAACAACAATGCAGCCTGCAGCCTCCTGTGAACACATAAGATGTACTCAACTTTGAATCCTGCACTTTGCAGGAGTGGCATCACTCAGTGCTACCCAAAATATATGATGAATGTAATGAGAGCCCATGCACTTCTGAGCCATGCTTGCTCTTGCTTCTCTCACAGAGGAGTCCACACAAAGAACTCGGCTATGACCTCCTGGCTGGCCAGAGAATCCTAGAATCATAGAATAGCTCAGGTTGGAAAAGACCTTAATGATCAAGTCCAAACGCAACCTAACCATACTACCCTAACTCGAACAACCCTCCGCTAAATCATGTCCCTGAGCACCACATCCAAATGGTTTTTAAACACATCCAGGGATGGTGACTCAACCACCTCCCTGGGGAGCCTATTCCAGTGCTTAACAACCCTTTCTTTTTCCTGATATCCAACCTAAACTTCCCCTGGGGCAACTTGAGGCCATTTCCCCTTGTCCTGTCACCTGTCACCAGTGAGAATAGACCAGCCCCGCTCTTGCTGTAAGCACTTAACACGGAGACCACAACACGGCTGCTTCGCACCTCACAAACTCCCACCCGAAAAAAAAAAGCGGGCAAAGAGACAGAAAAATAAAAAAAATTTATTTCAGTGCGTGCAAGAGGACAGCAAACGTTGCGGTTCCACGGTGCTGCCGCCGAGGCAGAGGCGGGGGCCGGGCGAGCCGGGCGCGGTGGGGAGCCCGCTGTGCGCTGCGCGCTGCTGCCGCCCGCCGTGCCGCCGGGGCCCTGCAGCGGGCCGGGAGCAGGCCGCGCCCGGTGTGGCCCTGTGGGATCTCCAGCCCTGCTGAGTTCTGGTTTTGTGTGGAAAGTAAATAAATAAATAGAAATAAAAGGCAGTGTTTCCTTCGGGAAAATCTCTCCCTGCTGCCAGCCCGGCAGCAGCCCCTCAGGGCCGCGCACACACACCAGCTCAGGGAGAGGCATAAGGTGATGCTGCAAGCCTGTGGAGGGAGAGCAAGGTGCAAAGCGTGCTCGTACATGTATTCATGACTCCATACAAATCGTTTTTAGGCCAAAGAAGATGTCAACATGGACATCACATAGCTCAGGGTGTCCACAGCTCACCCTAACCACTGTAAGCCACCACTCATCTTGGGAATGTGGGAATGGAATGTTGTTTCTGAATTAGATATTGAAAAGGGCAATTGACCTGAAGAAGTAGAACAAAATATATTTGTATTTTGTAACTTGTCCTTAGAAATAGTTGATGTAAAAAGTAGAAATACCATATATGTTAGTAGCATATTTTAGAAATATAGTTGCTGAATTATATAATTAATTCTTTCTTGCAAAACTTCAGTAGTTTTTAAATGTTCCAAATAGTATGGCTATAGTATTGTGGACTAGAAAGCGTGTTGTAAGGCTGTTCTGTTTGGATAAGAGACCCTCAGCAAGAGAAAAACAGACTTAACAAACATCAAAGAAGCCAGGGCTTCTACACAAGGCTGGAATGCCTTGCTCTGTGGGTAGGTTGGGATGCAACAGGAAGACATCAAGATACTCCCCTCTATCCTCCTTCCAAGCTTATCTCTGTGCAAGGACGAGCAGATGTCCGGAAACAATGGCTGAGTGTTGAGTGGGCAAATGTCAGAAGTTAAATAATTAGCGATGTATGCTTAGCTAGCCAAAATTTATGCTTAGCCAGTATCCATATGTTTAGCTGAGCGTCGGGAAGACTGTGAACCTGAAGTACTCCTCAGCCAATGAGGAGCCAGGGGAGAAAGAGATAAGCGTTGAGTAATAGGGCATAAAAGATGTAATGCTGTTTTCTGTGTGCACTCCTGCTTGCAGGATGCCTGCCATTGCAATCACAAATAAAAACTGCTTTATCAGAGATACCATCCTGATAAATTATTTGGATATTTCCAACAGGAACTCAAGGAGCAAGGGAAGGAGTGATAGGACAAGAGGGAATGGCCTCACATTGCACCAGGGGAGGTTCAGGTCGGATATCAGGAAAAATATCTTCTCCAAAAGAGTGGTCAGGTGCTGGACTGGGCTGCCCAGGGAGGTGGTGGAGTCACCATCCCTGGAGGTATTCAAGAAACATTTAGATGTGGTACTGAGAGACATGGTTTAGAGGGGAAACACTAGTGGTAGGTGGATGTTTGGACTAGATGATCTTAGAGGTCTTTTCCAGCCTTAATGATTCTATGATTCTATAATGTTGGGAAAAGTTTAAAAAGCATGTGTGCAGCTTTAACTACACCATTATCCTTTCTTTTTTGTAACTGATTTGAAACAATAGTGATTATACTCCCAAGATACCAACTCTACCAAATGTAAGTTCTTTGCTTTACTTGATGTGAACAAGATTTTGTGCGTAACGGAGGCAGGGAGCAGCTTTGCGGGGGCACTGACTGGGTAATGTGGTTTGTTTCCTTGCAACACCACATGAACACCATAGGCTGTGACAATCTGTGCAGATGGAAAAATCCCTTTGGCAAAAGTTGATGAGGCCAGAACTGCTGGAGATGTTTTGTGGGATGCTTAGTGTTCCCAAGGACCTCATTACTCTCTCCATCATCCAAAAGACACTGCAAGCAGTAGTATGCCATCCCACAACGCCAGGCTTTAGCACTCACTCACTGTCCATCTGAAAGGAACATCACTGGGTTTTGGTATTTATTTTTGCAATCACTTTAGCACTAGTTTCCTTTAGTTCCTCAGGGGCAGAGAGGGAGTAGAGGGAGACGGCTGGGCTCATGATGAAGTCGTGTCAGTAGCCCTCAGACAAACGAGCAGGGCAGAAAAGCAGAGGCCAGCCAAGCTCCTCTGGAAAACCACAGTAAGTGGTAGGTCAGCCCTGAAGAGAAGCTGCTTTGCCCTTTCCCCAGCCCTGGTCATGCTATCATAAACCCAGCATCGCATTTTCATCTAAACCTCCTTGCTTTTATTAATTGCCCTGAGGCTAGAAACACTGGGAACATCAGCACAGTTCAGCTTAAAGATATTTTCAATAGTTTCTTGCCCTGAGTTCCTCAGGCTGCAGATTTGATGCCTTTATTCTCAAATGTAGAATTGTTGTCCTCAAATCTTAAAAATGCCAACATGCTCTGCCTTGTCAACTTGCAAAATTGCCTGCGGCAAGGGGGTTGGAGCTTGATGATCTTTGAGGTCACTTCCAACCCAAGCCATTCTATGATTCTATGATTCTATGAAAATACAGGAGAAAAGCAAATAAGAGGAATATAAAATGCTCTTTACTCTCTCCACTAGAAAGGCACAGCAAGCCTAACACATCTGATTGACTCCTCACCATTCAATACAGAAAACAGCCATGAATCAAACAGAAAGACACAAAGCTCATTTCTGCCAGTGGATATGAACCCCAAACACCAGCTCTCCCATCACCCCTGAGGCGACCTCCACACACAGAAGGTGGGAGCCCAGCAGATGCCTCTGCCCAGGACCCGCCACCAGGACAGATTTCCCTCCTTGCCTGCCTGAATGATGTCTAATGTTTTACTAACACTGACATTGAGCTCCCATTCGGTACCATGCAGCAGCTCCAGCAGCTCATTGCAGGGAGCAGTGAGCATACAGCAAGGTGAGCCACCACTGTGCCAGGTGTGTCATCATCCATTTCTACCAAGGAGAGTATCTCAGAAGGACAGCATTTCAGACTAGAGCAAAGCTTTAAGGCATGGTGCTCCAGAAAGAGGCTAAATTAAAGTTAAAACTCATTACTCAAGCTTACAAACTGTACTAATCCTCTTTGCAGGTACGCATTCAGCTACTTCTGATCACAACGGCACAGCTCTCCTGAACACTCTCTCCATTACTCTTCTGGAGAACATGGGCCTCCCTAAGGCCAGGCTTTGCCTTGCCTCACACAGTGAGGTCAGCAGAAGCAGGAAAATGCATGCAGCATCCCCACCTGCCCTGGGCAGGGCAGCCAGAAGCAATCATTAAAACTGCAAAACTGGTGCTAATGCTGCTGCCTGCTGGAAGGGGAAGCAGGGCTGTGGTCTCACCTCCAGTTCTGTGCCGTGCTCCTGTGTGACCCTGCCGCTTGGCTGTCCTTCAGCTGAGCAGCCAGCCCAAGGTCAGAGATGCAGACATTAAATACCAGCAGGGGAAAGCAAACATTGGTCCCCGTTCATGCAGCTCTGAGTACATGAAGTACCTCAGTGCTCTCTGGATGCAGTATGCATGCATGCCCACCGTGCCCATGGTCTTGCAACCAAAGGTTGAAAGGCTGCAGGATTTGGGCAGAATAAAGAGACCAGAGCTGGCTGCAAGGCCAGGGCAGTGCAATCAGTGCTGATGGCTAGCCCTGCGTGGATGGATGAGGAAAATGGGCATGGGTTGAATCCTAATGGACTACAACAAGGAGGTACTTAGACCAACAAGCCTCTCATGGAAACACGGAGAGGTGTCCACTGGTCGGTCACAAATGTCCTGACAAATGGTCCCAGCAGTGGCTGGAAGCCCTTCAACAGAGCCTTTGGAATAGTCGTATCTCCATCTTAATAAACCTCTTCAGACAGGCAGTGCGTATTCCCATTTACACGCACAAATTTTCCATGAGGATTCCTTACTTGTCACAGCTCCACATTGGTCTATGCCACACAGCTGTTGTGTTGTGATAGCTCTGAATTCAGCTCTGTGGGCACCAGTGCTTCCCAACCCAGGCTTTTGGTGTTCTCTTACCTCCACCTGCAGATGTCAGTGCCCTCTGCTCTGCTCACAGCTTTCCATCTCCAGCTTTTCATCCACTAAATTTGGCCGCACAATTTGGTGGGCAAATTAAGGTATCATAATTAAGGTAAGGTCCTGTATCAGCTCCCTGGAGGCAGATTTCACACACTGCATGGAAAAACCCTCCAAGGAAAAATCTGTCTTTACAAATCTTTTCATTCCCAAATTTCCCCCCAGCCTTTCACAGGAAGCACCGAATTCTGAGTCAGTTTGTCTGAAGAGAGGTGGAAAATCTCCAGGTTCCCGCTGGGATATTTCTGAACTCAGGCAAGAGAGAAGGCGTGACCTTGGCAAGGCCTCCCTTGTCACGGTTTTGGCTGCATCTTGGCAAGAGGACGGGGGATGAAGGTGACGTGGCTCTGCTTGGTCAGGAGCATCCATGACATATAGCAACTGCCACTGAATATGATAGATATTTTGCCTGCTTTTTCTGACATTTTCACTGACAGTTCCAGATACTGGAGAGAGAAGCCATGTTAATTTAACCACCTGCTCTCACAGGACTTTGATGCTTTGTTTTTCCTACTCCTGATTCCGTGTGTAAACACGTTTGTAATTTATTGTTCTTAATATATTTATGTATTTAATTTATTCATGTTAAAATTATGTACTTGGCTCATTATAAAATAAGGATATAATTAAGTTGCAGTAATTTTATTTATGCTATTATATTAATGTGGTTAATGTGTTTATGTAATTTGTATTTCTGGAGCTTCCAGTCAGGGCAGATTTCCATCTGTAATATTTTTCCCCTTTATTCTTGCCCTTTATTGCAGATACTGCTGCTACTTTTGCACATTTTCATTTGCAGTTTTCAAGGCCCAAGACCCTTTCCTGCCATCCACATTTCTCAGCCTCTGTCATGCTGTGCACTGCACCTGTGCACTCATGCTCCTCGGATCTTGGGGTTCCCTATGCAGCAACAGATACAGACAAATGAGATATAACGCAAGAGAGAAGATGACCACACGAAGTCCTTGGCCTAGGGCTCATGGAGTGTACTGCCAGCTTCCCACACAGCACGAACTCCTGAATGCAGGGAAGGCTTGGCTTCGCCATCTCTTTGTTCATCCTCCTCTTTCCATGGGGCATACAAACTGGAAGAATGTCTGTAAATCTTAGTTTTGTTTCACTTAGCCTGGTTCCTATTTTATCATCTGAAAACGGGTAAAATCACCCCAAATCGGTGGCTGTTACAATAAAGCATCATGCTGCTTGATCTGAGGCAGAAAAGCAATATAAATCTGTATCGCTTCTCAGAAATTCAGCATTATTTAGCTGGCAGAAACCCCTGCCATGTCACAGGGCTCAACTACAGCTGTCTCAATGTCCAGACAACCAAAAGCCTGCCAGTTGATCTTGTCAGATGTTCCCATTTTAAGGATTTTGCCACCATAACACATACTGTGAAGCAAATGAATGGCAGGGCATGCCAGTGTTTAAAAAAGGGGATGAAATCCCGTATCTCTGCACAGAGTTCTATAGGTTGTAGTGGGAGAATTGCAATTGGTATTTGCAGGTTAACTGGAAAGAAAGAAGGAAAGAAGGAAAGAAAGAGGAAGGAAGGAAGGGAGGAAGGGAGGAAGGGAAAAACATAAAGAAAAACCAGAGAGAAAAGGTTCTCCTTCTCTTTATCTGTTTTGATAACCACTATCACACTGAGCATATCACAAGTCCTAAGGCACTCTGCAAAGTGCGTAATCCTGCCAATCTCTTTGGGGCCGTTTACCTGGGAAGGGCATTTGATAGGAGCTGACTTTCCTTTGCCAGCCTCAGCACTGAGCGTTATCAGCACTACCTATAAAGCACTGCATCTGCTGTGGGTCAGTAATCAGTGTAGGGGCTTTTGTTGGTATAGGCAGTGATCTCCTCGACCTTCAGTGGAGGGGAAAGTATAAAAACCAAAGCAGCTTGCTTGGGCAACTCTTTGAGCCCCTGTTGAATTTCTTCGTTTCCGAGGAAGACGCTTTTTGGGGAAATTCTGTGGCAAAATGGCAACTTTAAATGAAAAGAAGACCTGCAGTGAACGGATGGAAAATTTCCGCCGTTTTGTCTGGAATCCAGAAACAAAGCTGTTTATGGGAAGGACCTTGATTAACTGGGGTACGTTTCTGTGCACAAGAGTCTCCTCTTCCTTCTGATGCCCTTAGAAATCTTGAAGGGATGGGAGTTGCTCTGATGAATGGGAGGTAGTGGGGGGATGGAATTTTTTATAATTGTCGAGAACCTCAATTCTCAAATGTGTTCCTGATCCTCTTACAGTGGCCCTCTGAATAGAGTCAATTAGGTTGAAACATTGATCCAAGAAGCTCCTGCAAATATTCTAAAGCATTTCTGGACCAAATATTTGATAAGGACAACATTGGACATACAGAATCATAGAATGGTTTGGGTTGGAAGGGACCTTTAAGATCATCTAGTTCCAACTCCGCTGCTATAGGCAGGGACACCTCCCACTAGACATGTTAACATCTTGTTAATAGCTAAGGGTTATGGCTATAACATGACACTGACATTGCTGACTATAAAGGGCTTCTGCTGTGGGGGAATTTGGCCTTGCTGCTATGCTGGCGTTGTTCAGCCCTGCGGATGCCAGGCTGATGGGGCCAAGCAATGGCAGCACTGTGATGCAGACCTGCACTGATGTTCTCTACTTTAGAGCTAGCTGGGGAAGTGTGGGAAAATATTTTCTGTCCAATTCTCTGGAACCACGTTTTGCTTTTCTGAATTTCCTTTTTAAATTACCGCATGTTGAGTAAATCTATTTTACTGCTGAACTAATGCCTGTTTCAGCTGGGGCTTCCTGTTTGTAGCCAAGCTTGTGTCTGCCACAACAGTGTGTTTGATGATCTGATGATCTGTGTTCTGGGAACTGCAGCTCGGAACATTTTAGAGAGAGTCCCTGCACTTCCTGCAGGTCATAAGTGTAGCTGCAAGCTTCCAGAAGGTTTTCTTCTGATGGGAAATGTGTAACTGTAGCCTATTAGCCTTTCCTATAAACAAAAAGCAAACCTAAGTGTGAATCTTTCCTGATTGTGTACACATTATGCACATATGCACAAAAAAACAGCGTTATTCTGAATCTCACCCCATAATGAAATAGCAAGATGGTGCATTTTGCTGGAGGTGAGATATGGGTCTGAAACAAGCATACCGAGAACACTGAGCTCCATGGTGCAAGCAATACAAGCAGCAGCTTGCTTTTGTCAATGAAATCTATTGGGTCTTTTGCTCAGTCTGTGTGTAATAAGCAGCTGACTGGCCTTAATGTGGGAAGCTGCTCCATGAAGCCACACAGTCCTTCAAGGTGTAAACAACACAAGTGCCAGCTACGCCCAGGCTCGTTCCCTTCTTGCTGACGTGATGCCATTGGCTGCAGTGTTCACACAGCATGAGCCCAAAGACCCCTCTCCCCCTCTTCCCCCCAGTGTGGATCAGCCTGTACTACCTGGCCTTCTACGTGGTGATGACCGGGATCTTCGCCCTCTCCATATACTCCCTAATGAGGACGGTGAATCCCTATGAGCCGGATTACCAAGACCAGCTCAAGTCTCCAGGTACAGCTACTACCTTAGCCATCCCTTTCAACCTCAGCCTGAAAGCACTTAACAAATGTTAAATATTGTAATGAGCCATGCCAGCAGACCGTTAAATAAAGGCATAAAATAAGGCAAAGAGACATGGAATGAGGAATCAAGGTTAGTGGGACATGATGTGAGGATGGAGAGGGACAAGACAGGATTAGCAGGAGATCACCAGAGCCTATTGCTAGAACTTCAGCCCCCAAGTCACTTTTTATGATGGATCTTTTCAAAGAAATGGCCCTATTTTTTTTTTTTTTCTGCATGCCTGCTGTATTTTGAAGCTTTCTTTCTCAGTATTCTTAGTTTGAGGTTTGCTGACAATATCATTTCTGTGTAATACTAAGCACGGCGTTTTCAAGTGCTGTTTCTCACCTGGCAGGACACCACATTTCCTTATTGTAAATGCTGTGTTTAACAAATCCTGGGGAAATCCACCACAGTCACTGGGATTATTTTGTGATCTGCTCTGATAACAGCACCTCTCTCCTGCTTTGCCTTCCCCTCTCCTCCCTCTTGAAGGTGTAACGTTACGACCGGACGTGTATGGGCACAGAGGGTTACAAATCTACTACAACGCATCTGACAACAAGACCTGGGAGGGGCTGGTGACAATGCTCCAGACGTTTCTGACAGGTAAAAAAGACAATAAGGTCACCTGCAGAATACTGGACAAACGTGCTGTCCCCTCTCCCTTACTACAGCTGAGAACCTTCAGGTTTTCCATTTTCTGTTTGTCCTTCTGAAATCAGAGATTTTGAGTGGGAAAACATTTTCTGAAAGGCAGGAGCAAATCACTTTGTGAATCTATAAATCAAACATATGTAAACGTGTGAATTAAAAGCAGAGCCCAGCTTCATGGCTCTTTTTTTTTTTTTTTTTTTTTTTTTTTTTTTTTTTTTGTAGCTTTAATAAAATAGGCTATCAGAGAGTAAAGAAATGGGAGGAGAAAGGTCTACAGAACTACTGTCTATATTAATCTAATCATATTTGTGACTACAAATCTCAAAGTGCCATAGCAAGTCCTGTGGAGCCAGCACATACTGTCATCAAAGAGCATAGCCAAATAGGTTGGGTGCTCCATTTATGTTCATACTTCAATACATTTATATTCCTTGTAAGCCTTATTTTCACATTTCTATTTCTCATACATGCATTGAGAAAAATCATATTTGAAATTGCCTTTTTCTGGAACTGGCAACACAAATTGCCAGCCTTAACTCCATTTTTTATTTTTTTCCCCTGAGTATTCTTAAAAAAAATAAATAAATTAAGCTTTCCTTGTTCCATCTAATCCCAATTTCACTTGAAGTACAGTCTCCCATCATAGAATATACAACCTGCTGTTGCGATAGAATCAGAGAATCATTTGAGTTGGAAGGGACCCTTAGAGGCCATCCATCCAACTCCTGTGCAGTGAACAGGGACACCTACAGCTGAGTCAGAGTGCTCAGAGCCCCATCCAGCCTGACCTTGAGTGTCTCCAGGAATGGGGCGTCCACCACCTCTCCATGCAACCTATGTCAGTGCCTTACAGCCCTTATTGTAAAATACTTCTTCCTTATATCCAGTCTAAATCTCCCAGATGTATAACTTCTCTATGAGAGGCTTCACAGAGGAATTTTCTTTCTTCTTTCACAAACCCAGCATATAGCCCAGCTGCTCAGCATCTGAACATCAACTGCACAAGCAACACATACTTCATCCAGAACACCTTTGATGGCCCAAATAACACAAAACTGTCCTGCAAGTTTACATCAGATATGCTTCAAAACTGCTCTGGCATCACAGATCCTACTTTTGGATTTCCAGAAGGAAAACCTTGCTTTATTGTAAAGATGAACAGGGTAAGTGCAATGTCAGGCTGCAGAGCAGCGAGGAATTAGTCAGGAAACACTGGGTCTCATGATTCTCAGCTGGGGAGCTCAACTCTGCTTTGCAGTGGGCAGACAATTCACTCCGCTTTCCCCAAGAGTGACTAGAGAAACAGTGGGGCTTTGTCACTACCCCTAGCAGAGTAACATGAACAGAATCGCTGAAGCTTCAGGGCAGTTTTGTTAGCATCTCTGTAGTGCTGCTGTCTGAAAAACTATTATGTAAAAGCTTCTCTTCTTGGTACTGAGACCCTTCTGTTAAAGTGTTAAGATAGGGGCTCTAGGTAAAAGGACTTCAGAGATGTGCTTCTTGCACATTCCATTTCTCCAACCTGTAAAGAAAAACTTTGAATGAACGAACATTTCAGGTAAAATGCTGAGCATTACAGTTCAATTTCAGTACAAAATGAAGAGTTTGTATTCTCCATCAGCTCCTGATAGACAAAATCCCTTCATTATTGGTTTGGCTTGCACACTAGGCTTGGGCATTGAACATTTTTGGGAACCCAAAAATGAGATCCAGCTGTGAGGGCAGAACCATGCACCTGATGTTTGCAGGCAAAATTGAAGGTGTTTCCCGAGGAAGTCTTTTGTTTTCCTCAGCAAGGCTACGTGCAGGGTAGGGAGAAAGGCAGTTAACAGGGCCCTGGGGACTTCAGTTCCTTCTGCCTTTGCTGCTGCAGGAAGTTACCCTACTACTGTGTGGGACCAAATGGGCCCTAGAGCTTCAGCCAAAGCAGAGGCTTCCTAGTAGGACACTCACAGTGCTGCCTCCCAGGCAATATCCCCCACTCCCTAAGTGAGGCGGTCTGAGGGGGCCGTATGCAGGAACACATTCAGCAGCATCTGAAGCTCAGTTCATCCTTTGCTCCCTTTTGTCTCAAAACCATCACCAAGATGACTAAATGCAAGCTTTCTATTTCAGATTATCAAATTTTATCCTGGCAACGGCACCGCACCGAGAGTGGACTGCACCTACGTAGTAAGTGTGTGAGGGCTGCACTGAAAGGCTTTGAGCACCACAGCTCTGATAGCCAAGTGGCCTAAGAACCAAAAACCAACCAACTAAAAAAGCATTAGCAATTTGTTTTGCTCTCCCAGTAGTGAGGTTTATGAATCAGAGTAACTCTTCAAAGCTTTCTGCAACTTTCAGCAGATCTGTTTTTCTTGGCAACAATAGCAGCAGGTTTCCACTTTTATTTGAAGATGGCTCTGAACAGATTGCTGTAATTGAGCAACAGCGAGGAAGTATTTGCAGGGGGCAGCAACAAACCTCTCTTACGTTACCAACAGGGTGACGAGTCCCGCCCGCTGGAGGTAGAATACTACCCGGTGAATGGCACCTTCAACCTGCACTACTTCCCCTACTACGGAAAGAAGGCACAGGTGGGTGCCCACATATTTCAGTTTTAATTTTCTTCATCTTCTTCAGATAGTGATGGGGGGACAAGGCGGAATGGCTTTAAGATTAAACAGGAGAAAATTAGGTTAGATGTTAGACAGGAATTCATTACTCAGAGGGCGGTGAGGCGCTGGCACAGCTGCCCAGAGAAGCTGTGGTGCCCTATCCCTAGAGGTGCTCAAGGCCAGGTTGGATGGGGCCCTGGGCAGCCTGAGCCAGTGGGGGGCCGCCCTGCCCACTGCAGGGGATGGCGTGGGTGGGCTGTGAGGTCCCTTCCAACCCAAACTGTTCTGATTCTATGGTGACGATCTTTGTGTAAAACGAAATGACTGCAGCTTTCCTGTGATTTTATGTGAACTGGAAAGAAGGTCTATTTTAAGATTTTGAAACTGGCAATGGTAAGATAAAGAACTCTTTTTTTTTCCTTCCCTCCTAGCCCACTTACAGTAATCCTTTGGTAGCAGTGAAATTTCTCAACATTACAAAGAATGTAGAAGTCAAGATAGTGTGCAAAATCATTGGAGCCGGGATTACCTTTGATAACGTTCATGACCCATATGAAGGAAAAGTGGAATTTAAATTGAAAATAGAGGACTGAGCAGCAAGAGACACTTCTGAAAAGCATGTGTGAAGAACGTCTTACCTATTGTCACATTGACTGATATTTATTTTCTATGATTGCCATATGAATGTACCCAAATTACAGCAAGAGTAGACATTTTCTACTGAAATAACCCATATAACTAAAAACCAGTACATCACTCAGCGTGCAAAGGAGATGGGAATTATCCCCAATGTACACAGCCTAGTATTCTGTGGCTACACTGTGCTTAAACCTCTGTGCAAATCCTTGTACAAAACATGCGTCTTCACACACCCAAGCAAGTGTGCCTTCCAAGAAAAGGAAGTATAGGATCAAAACATTGTTTTTCATCATTTTTCAAACTCTAATAAATAATTGATGTACAATACTGAATACTGGATACTCTAGAAACAATTAGGATAGCTAGAAAAATAAGTAGCTCAAAATACTCTGAGATAATACCCTTCTCAATCTGCCTTGTACAGGATGTTTAAATTTTAAAGGGACAGCAAAATTATCTGCATGCCAATGCACTGCTTTGTGTACGAGCCAGCCAAGTCTGACTTCAGTTGAGAAATCAATAACTGCAAGAGGAGAACTTTAAAGGAGCCTATAGCTTTTCTAATACCTAGCACCTGTGATTTCTTTCTAACAATAAAAACACTTACTTTTTTTGTTGGTTGGTTGTGGGGGTTTTTGTGTTTTGTTCCTCCCCCCAAAAAGAACTGCCATATACAGCAAGGAGTTGTGGGTTATCTGGAATAATCTGGAAAAATGAAGACATTAAACTAAAACTTTAAATGAATCTAAACTTTGAGTCCAGCCCTCCCACAAACATGCTGTGTATGGACAGTATGTTCACCTTAGATGAACTGGCCTCACTTACCAGTCTTTTAAGCACTCCTACTGCAAGTCTCTAATTCCTTATATATATATATACATACATATATGTGCACACACACACATATATAAAATACACATACGCTCCGTCACATTAGAGATAATTGGTTCACCAACCAGCACAAATGAAAAAAGCCTGTCAGACTTCACAAACCTTTCTTTGACCAAGACACTGAAGCAGTGCATTTCACAACTAAATACCATATAAGAAAAACAGATTCCTGAGTTTAACTGGATGCGGACCACTGAGATACCAGAAAGAAAAGGCAGCTGGGCCATGTCCGCAGAGCAGAGGGATGGGCCATCCTTTTTCCTATCAGCTGTGCAACAGAGACACTAAACAGGGAAAAAGGCAGATAATAACATGGCATGAAACTAGTGTTAGCTGATTGCATTATTTCATCTAGATCCAATGACTTTTTTTATATCCAATAACTTACAGTTTCCAGACTTTTCTCTTAAAGGTGTTAAATCTCATATTGAAGGTCAATGCAGACAAACACAGAAGTAACTCCGAACCATTAAGGTTGGAAAAGACCTCTCACATTACCCAGTCCAACTGCCAGCCCACCCCCACCGTGCCCACTGACCACGTCCACACAGTTCTTGAATACCTCCAGGGACGGCGACCCCACCCCCTCCCTGGGCAGCGTGTGCCACTGCCTCACCACTCCTTCTGAGAGGATATTTTTCCTAATCCAACCGGAAACTCCTCTGAAGATGAGATGCATCTTCCTACATTTGCATGCATTCATGCAACTGCCAATCAAGTAGTTGAAGCATTAAGTCTAATACTAAAAGTAACACACGAATATTAACAGGGAAGAAAAATATCAATACAAGCTCTTCAATGCTTAAAGGAGGCTCTTTCTTTGCTATGACTATTGGCAAATTCAAACAACAAGGACGCAGTTGCTCAATGCTGGTCCTGCTGTATGTGTCCAGATGTAAAATCGCCTTACAATTAATGATTAGTTCTACCCACACATATCAGATTAGCTAATTCCTTAAAACACTGTGCAGGAGACTTATATGCAGTTCCCATCTACCATGGCACCAGATCATTCTGTGGATCCCACATTTTCAGCACAGAATTTTATCTTCTGTACTGTTACCTTGAATTCTTTGTTCAAAAGATGTGGTTTGCACAAAGCATTTTGGCCACGACCTTGCTTGTCAAGCAATCTGCATTTATCTGTCCTTTTCATTCTTTTCTAATCATATCATTTATTTTTTAAAATATACTTCTCTCCAAGTTACTGAAGGAAACCTTAAGCAGTTGTTCAGCGTTACTTGATGCAACTACTCAGCCAGTGATAACGCCATGAAAACCTCCTTTTGATTCAGCAATGGGCACTTTTTAACCCCTTAACACACAGTGTATCAATATGGTAAAGCACCTATTTAAAATCATAACAAAACTGGAAGTGCTTAATGATATTGAAATATACCCATTGTTTCCTTAATCAGCTAAAATCAGCTGCACTATCATACCACATTCATTTGTTAAGACCTATTCTTGTAGTTTGTCAATTTTATAGTTAATCTTCCAACCTTTTAATTAAGTTTTAACTAAATCCTTCAACACTTTTTCTAACATGATGTTCACTGCTGATCTCAGGCCCTCTAGACCATATTCACAGAGGTCGTATTCATGTCACTTTTGAAAAATGGATTCTTTCATTCTTCAGGCATTTACTGACAATCTCAAGATACATTAAGAATCAGCATCAGAAATGTAGAGATTCACTTCACCTAGAACAAATTACTGGGTTGCAGTTCTTTTTAAGAGTTAAGCTTTAAGTATTTGCTTATGTGTTCTGCTTTGTTTTTAGTGAACTCTCTCACGTTCCCACGACAGAAGAACACAACCCTTGCCAAAGACTCCAACTTTGCTATCTTGCAACATGCTATAAAGCAAAAATTTTACCTTCTGTTCTGTCAGATCTGGCATGATTGCAATATTTACAGTGATGTACCATGATGCATCTTCAGTGAATGTACAAAGACAATCAAGTCCTCTAGCCTAGGTTTGGATTTCAGCCTGCTTGAGACATCCAAACACAAAACCAACAGAAGAGGTGTTAGAAGAGCACAGAAAAGCACCGGTGATTTTCAACTAACACCAATCTCTCTTCTTTATTCTCTACCACATCAGAGCATTCTGCCTTTATGACCACAAAGACGTTAATCAACAATCTCGATTTTCTCTGGTTCATGTTTTGCTTGTTGGTGTTGGCACACTTTGTATGTCTCTCTGGAGACAACAGCTCTCTTAATTTTTGCTGAGAGGCAGATGTGGCCAGAAGAGCAGCACCATAACATCAGATGAGGACTACTATGGAAACTGCTGCAAGCAGAAAATGCCTGTGCACATCCGTTGTCCTTCACCTTGCTCTCAGCATCACCTGCATTTCTGCTTAGAAACCCCATCCTAAGAAAGGCAGCCTCCTCCCTGCTCAGCTGACCAACTTTTTTCTTCACAGGAGCCTGGCAACTTCTGAGAGCTTCTGAACATCAGCTGAGCATCCATTCTTTTTCTGCTGAGTCCTCAGTATGCAGGCAAATCAGATAATCCATCTGTGAGACCGCTCAGGAGACTGATACATGGTATTTTGTAACTTCCTTTTCTTCTCCCTTAAGGGATTGTATGATAACTCAGGCTGGCAGGCACCTCAGACAACCCCTAGTTCAATTCCTGCTTAATACAAGGTCAAATGTGAGGGTTCAAGCACATGGAGCAGCCCTTACCACAGAGCAGTTATCCCAGTAAGTCGCCTTTGCAGTGACTCCCTTTGTGTAAGCAACAAACCCTGACCTCGGGCAGTGTCCTGTAGGGTGACTGAGCCATTTCAATAACCCATGCTTCCAGGTCAGAGCAGAGAACGTGATGTATCAAAAAGGTTTAAGGTGGAAGCGCACAGAAGGCATTAGGAAGACCTGTTCTGAGGATGTGGGAATGTATGACAGAAAACGAGGACTGGGGAATATGGGATGAAAAGGTAGGACAGTAAACGTGGGATTTTGAAAAGAAGAGCTGGATTAGAGTACAGAGACTGGCCCGACATTCTGAAGAGCAACAGGACTGAAATGAGGAGACATGAAAGCAGAGAGAACACGGTGTATGATATTGCTCTTTGCATCGTATGATATCAAGACTTACGAGGAGAAATTATTAAATTAAAACAAAAAATCTGAGCCCTCTGTAGTGCAGATGCGGTATTCTGAGAGTCAGTTCTAGGTCTTGTGATGAGGAGGAGTGACATGTTCTAGAATAACCCTAAAATTAGAAAAACCACAGAGCTTGTTAAAAATGCCCATGCGCGTTTTATTAATAAAAACTAACAGTGCCAAGGTTAAACAAGTCAAACAATTATAGTCTCTTTATATTCCATAAAATATTACAGAAAAGTTTATTTGTGTTTCAATAAAAAGACTACTGTCTTAGAATAGGCAGCTGACAGTATTTGTGCAGTTAATTGTTTGTGAATAAATTTAAAAAGACTACCACCTGCCCTGAAATTCCTTTTATAAAAACGAACTATTAAAAATGATTGACAAATTTTGAGTTAAAAAACTTAAAACATTCTCTATATTTAATTTCAACTTTATAATAGATTACAGGAAGATGCTTATGAAACAAATACAAACATTTGTTTCAGTACATGTCTTTATATGATAGACTTATAAGTATGTAAACAACTATATAATAAAAAGTTTCCAAAGTCTGCCTGTAAGAAATCAGGCAAATTTTACCATAAGCAATAAATCATTCCAAACCTTCAAGACATTTTATATAGCTGCACCAGCTGGCAGTAAACATTTGCCAAAAAGTTTGTAATTCTTATGTCCCGACATACAGTGACAAGTATATAAACTCGATGGAATCATAATGTTAGATATAATTTAAGGGAAAATTAGTTCACAACAACATTTCTGGAATTTAACATGTAAAAAAGTAGGACGTATCTTTCCTGTTTGGTTCTTTGGACACTGCATGGTTAACAAAAAACACACTACTACATTAGCTCAATATCCCTCGAAAAGTGGTATAATCAAAATACACTCCAAATAAATTGCCATTCAGTGTATTCATTTTCCACAAAAGGACAGCATTTTATTTCTCAATGATGTGTCTACATTTTCTTTAGCAAACTTAGCAAGAACATTTGGGGGCAAAATCCATTTTCCTTCAAGTAAAAAAAAACAAAAACAAAACCAAATAAAACAATAAACCAAAAACCCCTAAACCAAGAGTAAATAAAGGCTCTGCATTAACACACTGGTATCAAAAACACACATCCACACCACATTTAAAAATATCCTACATAAAACAATCCTCGCTTGCTTATCATCAGAGGTGCACTTCTAAACTCAGAACTGCTTACCAACATTTTCCTTGAGGGATGGGGCAAAGTTATTTGAGACTTCTCTCCCTAGAGCAATTTATTCCTGAAGCTTGCTGAATTTTAACAAGTCTACAAGCAAAGGGCATCAGTCGTCGTCATCGTTCTCATTAAAATCGTCGTCGTCATCATCGTCATCCCCCACGTAAGAAACTGGTGTTTCAACTCTGGAGCCACTGTACTGAGATCCATTGGAACTCGTAGCCAACATCCCATCTCCACCATTGGAAAAGTCACTAAAACAAGAAAAGTCCAGTTGACAGCGCTTAATGATACTTCCCAGATTACCGTGCTTATTATCACATGTCTTCTCCATCTCTTTAATGCCACTGCTACTTTGTGAGTTAACAAATTTTGACATGGTTCTTACTATGCCTCTTCCACAGGGTTGATGATGAGATCCTTTCAGAAGTGCTTTCATAAATACGCTTCCTAGATTTCATTTGAAGTAGGTGTACGTAATGCCCAACAGCTATCTGAGGCCCCAATATTTAGTAGCGCCTGACATGAGCACCCTGAGTGAATCCTCTGCCTTCCAGAAGCACTCATCTTGATTCAAAGAATTTGGAAAATGAAGAATTCATAGCTTCTCTTGGGTAATTCTTTGTTATTACGTGGTCAGCTACCGTGGCTACATACTATATATATATATTTAACTGGAAATTTCTTCTTCCTAGATGAATTATCTGTACCCAGAAGTATTCTATTTTAATAGTCAGAACATTCCTCATTACTTGCTATTTTTCTGAAGTTTGCTTTTGTTAACTTTATCTAGTTCTACAATCCAAGTTACAAATTCTTGAAAAGACATTTTTCTAAAAGTCACAGAAATAACATCTCCAACATGACAAATATTCATCTTTAAAAACTGATTTCAAAAATACATTTGCTTGTCATTTTTAATCCACTTAATGTGCGTTATCAATCACACACAGTCTTGTTGCACGGAGCTAACTCAAAGGCTCGGGAGTCTATCATTCCACAAAGTGAAGCTACTTTCGATACCATTAGTTATATTTCTACTCTTTAATCTTGAAGAAAATGCTGTGCTTTATTTTGGCTTTCCTGTTTATTTAACCTGGAAATGGTGTTCAACTAGCTAACTGCACACTCCCCAGTTTTCCAAGGTTTCAAAGTTAATTGTAGCAGACCAAGAAAACTCCCTAGATAGAGCCCGCATCTGAAGTTGTACAGGGAAGAGAGAATGGATGGGGTGGATGGGGATGATGCGTGGGAAGGAAATGGAGCGCACCCTAGAAATTTGCAAGGAAAATATATCCGATATGACACTTTCAAGTCATACATTCTATACATTCAAGTCATATGTTCGATACATCTTTTCAAAAGGAAGATACCAAGATATACATCTAGCTATAATTATTTAGAAACAGGTTCTCCACAGTTGACTGTAGAGACAATTTCAAAAATAAGGAAAAAAGGAGATTTTCCCTGTTTCCAAAGTTTGAAATAAAAAATCATTCTCAGTTAGGATAAAAACAAGTGGATTTCATAACCTAAGTACCCTAGTGACACAGAGACTGGGATGAAGGCACTGGAATCAACATCTTCAGTCTTAGGACAGCTTTCTTAGGAGAGCTGACTGAATAAATATATAGCCTTTATTTGCATTGGCAGCAATTTTTGGCACCAGGCATGCCACACATCTTGTAGTTTCCTACTGCCACGAACACGTAAATATGTACAATAATTAAACAATAATTAATCACTACCCTTTTCCAACCTCCTAAGAAACATTAAGTGCTAAGGGTTCTTGTGTTTCTCACTACGGTAATGAACTAAAATCAGTCTCTTAACTCTAAAGTTGTTTTGGTTTTCTTTGGAAAACATAATGCTTTAAAAGACTAATGCAATCACACTTTCAAAGTAAGCTTTATCTTTAGAAAGGACTTCCTTCCAACTCTAAGGGAAGGCAGACTGGTGAGGAAAAGCCACCAGAAGAGCATCTTCAGGAAAAAGAAAGAAGAATAAAACGCTATTTCCTTGTCTAAAGATATCCCATCAGCACAGGAGTTTTTCTATTAACACAAATGACTTAAAAAATAGCCAAAAAACCTAGGGCTTCCTTAAGAATTTAAATAATATAGGAATTTCCCAAGTAACAGACAAGGCGCTGTTACGAAAAGAACCTACGTAATCTGTAACTTGCGCTCACCTCATTTCAAATTGCCCAGACTGGATTAGTTGCATGACAGTAGGACAATTGCAACTGACCTTTCATATAAAGCTAACTTTCCATACACCACTGGAGAAACACGTGTCAGATAATGAACATGTATACAGGTAATTTGCTCAGCTAATCGACTTGCTTCATTCAAGCGTTTTTAACCTTTCAATAACATTTGAGTCATTTAACAACTCAAAGCTCACACAAGAGAAACTTCTGATCAATGCAATGACAAAAAAACTTGTCAGTAGTTACTATATAAAGAAAAAGTTTCTTATATGGCAGGAGAAAAAAATATCAGTTAAGCCCTGAAATAGCATATGTCTGTACAAAGTTACACAAAAGACATGACTTGTCATTCTACCAGTGTATGATGTGGTTTAAAGTTCAAAGACAAAAATCTGTTGTATGCTAGATACCAATAACCGAGTGAGATCTGTGCCATGATTATGTCTTAGAAGTATCTGTTTTCTTGTCATGAACTCAAATCTAAATAAAATTAACACCTGCCTACTCAATTTATTTTCCAATACTTTTAAAAAGGTTTCTTCACTGACATTGTTAAGAAACACCAATAGTCAAATAAAAGTGATATCTGGGGATAAACTCAAGCACACAACGCACAACATTTAATCAAATCACAACTAGTTTCACAGAGTATTTCAGTTGAAGTTAATTTTTCTTCAAGATCACAGATTTTAAAAATTAATCAATAATTCCATCTCACCTGGCTGAAAATCTTGTGCCATTTGATGCAGAACCTGACGAAGATGTGACATATACACTGCTGATTGATCCCTGAGCCATTTCTGTAAAAACAAACATACACATCTCAACACTGCTTCAAAAAACACTAATCTAATTCAGTAAAAATGCTCTATTCTTTTCAGAGTCCAGAGAATGAGTCTTGCAACCAATCCAACGAAACGTACTGATGCCCTACACCCAACATTCCTTAACTAACAAGCTAGTGACTGCAACATTTCAAAATAAACATTATTTGGAAGTGAACAAGCCAGATGTCTTCACTATTCCTGTGTATGGAAAATGAATAAATAAAATGAAGCCATGACCAAGTTCACACTTACTACCTTTTCCCTTTGCAAATGAATCAACTACAAGTAACGTCCTCAAAAAAACAACAACAAAAAAACCGAATTACATAATGAAAAGATTGCATGGGGCAATGCAAAAAGTGGTGCTGTGAACAGCAACAGTCCATTTGCTAAGGATGTTATTTATTCTCCAAAGTACATGAAAAAGCACAAACATTTGAAAACCTATAAATCTACAGCACAAACCAGTGGAAATTAGCCAAAACATTTTCATGAGTTTTGTTCATAAAAAAAAAAAGGAAAGGAAACCAAAAAAGAAGGAAAACAAAATAGTTCTTCTTACACTAACTAACCTGTCACATACGGTTCCAAAGCTTTGGGAACCAAACTCCTTGCAATTTTTAGGTCCTCTGCTGAACAGCTTCCAGATTCTAGCCCACAGGCCATTCCCATTCGTTTTAGTACTTCTATATCATCATGAATTTCAAAAGTATTGTCAAAATTAAATAGATACTCAAACCTGTAGAGGAAAAATGTCTCAATTAGCTTGAATTACTTTAACTATCTTACCAGAAACTTCTAGTTTCAGGAATTGCAGAACTTCCAAAGCTTAACACAGTGTTAGTGACACACCTTCTTAAGTAAACAGAATTTTCAAGATATATGTATTCGACAGCAAATAATTAAAATCATACACACTAACCTTAAATTAAAACTTAAGCTAAAATTAAACCTAAGCTCAACTAAAATTAAAATTCTGCATACTTTATACATCTTTAACATGTTTAACAGATGTTGAAAGTTTTAGTTAAACATTTAGTTAAATATTTACTTTGTACATCGATAAATATTTCTCCTATTCCTCTATTTTTACTGGCAACAGCTGACTGCCTACCATGCAATAATTTTTGGATTTTAAGCTTTATAGTAAGCTAATAGTGCAAGCAGAAACCACTACTACATTCAGTCTTAGATGAAATACCTAGATTTTTGAACTGAAAGCAAGGAACAGCAGTTCTAAAAACAAAATACATTGTCAAGTCTGCTGACTGTATTTCATGTTAGGGCCAAGCTGACACTCCTTGCTAATGCAGCACTGTATACAACTTGAGTAGAGCTGCCTTACTTGGCTTTTAAAATTTCTAGACAGTTCATAAATCTTACGTTACTAAATCTGAACGCTATTATTCTGTTTATTACAAAGCTTTATAAAACTCTGTTTCTATTCAACATTACCAAGTTTAATTGCATGCTGGCAACCTTTATATAAAAGGCACAATTTATCTGTATTCCATTTCTAACAAATGTAGATTAACTCTTCAGTATAGACACAGAATTCATAGCCATACCAAAAGCCAGAAAGAAAGCTTTGTTAACTCACTTGTCATTTGAAATACTGCAATCAATCACTGTTTTCTTGCTGGTGTTCACAATGATGAATGGCAAATGGATGACAGAATTGGAAGGTGGCGGTCGATTTGCCTGCTGTTCTGCCTGACGATTTCGCTGAACGAGGTTCTTGAAGGCAATTTGCTACAAAAAGCAATAGTGATATGGAACTCTCAATTAAAACTTCAAGATTCAGTTAACCCAAAAAATCCCTCAGTGAGTACCAGCAGCACACGTACAGAGAAGTGAACAAAAAAGGTTCACCACATTCCTGAACTTAAAGATGCAAGAAAAAAAAAAAAAACATGGTACTAAAAACATGATAAAGGTTAACTGAGGGGAAAAAAAGCATTTTCTAATAACTTCATCACTACAGATCCTTGAACAGAACTTTGACAGAGAGAAAAGACAACAATGACTGTAAAAAGCAAGTTTCATACACCTTCATACTTCCACTTTGTTTAGTATTCCCTACTAGCTATCACATTCCACAGCAATAGTTGAATTATCAAGACTGTATTTTTGCTGAAATTATATGCTTAAAGCAGTTAAAGTTTGGGATGTGAATGTCTGATATTACGTTTCTGAAACATTCAACTAAGATCTGTAACTTCACTCTTGAATTTCCTCAGAATGGAATTTCCATACGAATGGAATGTTTGTATTTTAGTTCTTATGTTTGATAGTTTAAAATTACTCTAGTTAACTATTAAAACTCAAGTTACATTAACATCTTACACTAAGCCACCAAACTAGAAATAGTGTGTTTCTGGTCATGGAATAAAATGAAATAAACAGGAATTTTAAAAGAATGAAAATACAAAGCCAACAGAGGCTGAAAAATATCAGATAGTTGTGGAAATTGCAGATCCACAACTGTCTTTTCTTTCTGCACGCCCTTCCTGAGATTCTCATTTTTACTGCATACATAACACAACTACTAAGAGATACACTCCAGTGAACCAGCAGTACAGTGACTTAGGGGATTCCTGCTTCCTACAAAATACTAGGTGGAATCTGGGAAGGAGTTCAAGTTGCAATTTAGCAACTGTTCCAATACTATTAAGCCACCTACACAGCAGGGGCAGCAACGTTCAAGAAAGGCAAGACAAAGATCATTATGAGAGATGACCTGTTACAGTCAAGCTATTTTATCTGAGGACTACTGCAGAAAAACATTCACTGTACAATATCAAGGAATGCAGTATGAATTATTGGTCCTGTCAGCAGAAATTCTGTTTAAAAATACAACTACATAAAAAAACTCATCATAGCTCATAGAAGGTTGCTGCCTTTGCCAGAAGCAACAGTCAACACCATAGTCCCAGTGCTACCTTTATCCCAAAATTCATCTCTAGCCTTCTTAGGGGTCTCCCATTCCCCACTGGGACAAAACAACAGGAATACAGATGTAAGTTACCTTGCCCTATAGACAAGAGTACCTTGACTGTACCTGTAGAATGAGTTCTTGTAGTTGAGATTGTTTTTGCTTTATTCTTTCAAGTCTTCTCTGTTTCTCCACCTGAAGACAGGGAACAAACTGATTAGTTTGTAGGTTTTAAATAGTGTTTTGTATCAACATCTTCTCCCCTTAAATTGTTTAAATGCCAGAGAAATGAAGGCAACCAGTGTGTCAGTCACTAATGTTCTGCAGAAGATGCAGAGATCTACAAAGTCTCACATCAGTACTACTGATGGAAACTGTAACAAAGAGAAGAGTTAAGACACCCAGGAATAAAGTAGAATATATAAGAAAGAGTATAAAAACACCTTCGTAAGTGGAAGCTATGCCTCAAAGAGTTACCCATATTCTACGAGGGAGGCAAAGAGAACGTGGACCAGAATGATCTACTTGGTATACCCTGCTGATATTGGAGCTATTGGAGAGGAGAAAGATGCTTAAAGAAAAAAAGCTGCTTACATTCCCACAGTAATTAAGCACTAATTAGATCTGCTGCATTTTCTTCATCTAAATAGCAATAACACTGCTAACTGAAAGAAGGATAGCAATAGCAAAAAAACCACTTCATAGAATCATCCCCCTCTGTAGACAGATTCAAAAATGTTTTTCTCACTCGTCTGCTTCTACACTGCTTTTAAGTTCTACTGAAGAACTTATTAAGAATAAACACAAAAATCTCATTCTCTTCTGGTAAAGCACACTGATTTATTTAAATATCTTACATTCACTATCATGCAAATGTGGGACTCTTAGGATGCTTATAAACACAACGGAAAAATTCAGCCTAAACTCAGGAATGGCACTCAGTATAAAACATTTAACTTCCAAGGCTTGTAGTAAGAAAATGTTGATGTATTTGCATAAATATCAGAAACAAAAGCAACCTATAGTAATAAAGAAGAAGCACGCACTATTTGCATCTACTGATTGACATTTAACATCTATCGCTGCAGATGTATTATTTGTCTAGCATCTGGAGAAAATAGTATTCCTGGCTCTTGATTACCACTCGTGTAATGTTGTTGTAGTTAATGTGAAATACACATTAATCATTCACTTTGATTTACTTCTAATTAGAACCACTTGAATTACTTAAAAAAAAATATTCAAGCAATCTGGAAGCTCAGATGCATATTCTGTAAACACAAATTAAAAAGAAAGTCGGAAGGGACCAAACTATTCTACTTTTTATCTCAGAAGATCATATGCACATGTAGAATAAAAATGAATTCAAGTTTTTATTCAAACAAATCCATTGTGAATTTCCTATACATTTACCTCTAAATTCTGACATTCCTGAGCCGAGTTTGTAGGTAGACCAATCCATTTGATTTCCTTCTTCTCCTTAGAGATAATGTTCATGGCCATGAGGACATTTAAGGCATCATAGACACGTCGTCTAATATTCTTCTGGTCGTAAGCCTGCTGTAGACATAGTGCGTTAATCAAAAACACACCTGACAAATGACAAAAACATTTGAAAATAAATACACTACAGCAAATGAGTAAACTTGGCTATTATCTGAGCTGTTTAATTTAGCAATGGGAAAAGAAATCTAAGTCTCCCCATTCATTTCACATGTAACTGGCCTCCCATATACTCACTGATTCATTTGGTGAAATGTGATCATCAGGGGTAGTGAATTCTGCAACCAACTCGTCTGCCACCTCATTGTATGAGGTGGTTCCTTTCCTTTGTACCTTCTCACAAACCTTCATAGAGAAATGACGTAAACCCGTGCCGCTCTTCTCTCCTTTTCTGTTCCGCTTCCTAAACATACATATAATACATTTTTTAAGAAGATTTGAACCTTGGAATACTTAACATCTCTTTTTCAAATACAGACACACTGCTGTGAAAAGCCTAGGTCTTCCCTTTTTTCCTACTCCTCACCCCTTCCCAACATTTTTCATATGATTCCACCCTCTCCCCTTTAAAATTTAAACTAATGATTCTATTATCTTGCTGCTCAGACACACCAGAAGAACACAATCACTCTATTTTTTTTTTTTCCAATAAGGGTCAAGTTCTTAACTCAAATGATAATTCGGGATATACTTATTCAATCTGAAGTATACAGTCTGTTTTTGGATATACTCCAGCAAAACAGAAATGCGAAACTAAAAACTGAGTCAACTCAGATGAATTCCCATGTCCTTCTAGGAGCTGAATTCTTGAAATGTAAGTAATGTGAGAACACCTGTCAGTGCTCATAGAAACATCTCAGTTGCTTTTATGACACGAGACATCATTCTTGTGTGACTGTATCTGATTTTAGTACAGTACACTTTAACATTGAAGTGCTCCTGATTTAAGGTAAACAGACTGTCTTTCTCACACTGCTAGCATGAAGAGCATATACACTATCACAGCAAACATTTAGAGCAAAAGTTCTAAACTAATTTACTGATCCTTTGTAACTTTTATTTTGCTCACCCAGCAGACCACGGCGAAGAATCTGCAGTCTGGTTTTGTGATACAAAATGTGTGTTAGGTGTATGTGGACTTCCTACCAGGATAGTATTTGGCACTGAAGGTCTCTGAGGTGTACCGATAACCTACAACAAAGATAAAAATCATTGGGAAAATAACCATAACTATCCCAAGATATTCAGATGTTGCATTATTCATGACGCATTATTCAAGAATAAAAAATGCTTCGTTTCTACGCACTTGTAACAGATGCTTTCAACTTAGACACACTAGCACAAAAGCCTTGAGACCACACATCACATGGTTAAATCACTCCTTAAGCAATAATCATTTATATTTTATCCTTCCAAAATGAGCTTTTCATGCTTACTGGATTTCTTACAATTGTTCAACTCTCATTTAGGCAAGATCAAAGCCAAACAAAACAAAAAACCCTGCCAGACTACATCTAAAGATGCTGCAGTAAATTATTGTTAAAATATAAACATACAGAACAAGAAGATTTGAAAATCAGTAAAAGCTGAGAGAAAACAGTGCAGTTGCAAGGAATTCTCTCCTACAGGCAGTCTCTCTCACTGCAGAGCTAAAAACAAAATACGAGTACATTAGAAGCAAAGAAGAAGAAAGGTGTATCTTACTCGCTGAGAAACCATAGCTATACTATAGCTACTTTAACATCACGTTAGGCCATTTCTGAAAGAACATATTTATGAAGAGCTGGAATAAACATCTTCCAGGCATGTTCTAAATGTCTGATCCCACTTATTTGTTTTTTGCCCTTAGATAACTGAAATTCCTGCAGCTACCCAGCTGTGATTCTGTCCACAACCCTTTCACTAACCTCATGAAAAAAAAAACCAAGTCTGGTTCACCAACATCTCAGAATGCCACGAAGACTGCCAGTGTGCCATTCACATAACACAGACAATAGAGAGAACAAAGGAAAGCTAGTAGCCGATCTTTATTTCTTAGGATGCAGTAACAGAGGACTGGAAGAGATTACTTAACAGCTTTCTTGCAGAGGTCAAAATTAGAGGGTCCCCCTCTATGCCCTGGCTTCCCACCACCACCCTGATGCCACATCTAGAATTCTGAAGATTGTGCAGTAGGATGAGAGGCCAAGCCAGCACAGGGGAGGGAGCAGAATTACAAAGCTCAGAGAAAAACAAATCAGTTGGCAGCAGCAAATGCTGGAAATCTACTGTGCTCGGTACTACTGTTAAACATTCAGCAGTACAAAGTAAATGGATGGATGGATAACCCCACAGGCTAAAGTGGAAAACTGAAGTCTGTTTGGCAAATTCAAAACCTGCTCAGCATTCCCTCTCCATCTCACAGAAGTCTGCAAGCTAGCCAGAATAAAATGCTTTCATGCTATATGTTTTTAAAGCCCACACTTTCACATAAAGCTTATGGCTCAGATCTAAGTTCATGTATTATGCAAATAATAGATGTGAGGGATAGAGAAACTTAGAGTAAGCATCCTTAAGAAGTCTAACATTCCTCTTGAATATTGAGAAGTCTTCATTTAATGAACAATCATATGTTAAGACTGTTCTGTTTCTCTACAGAACGCAGAGGAACAGATAAATCCTACAGTCAAAAATGAACTTCAATGCGGAGTTACTGGCTTTTCTTTTTAAATAACTGTTTGAAATCTAATTACACTCACAGTGACAACCAGGAAAAAAAGATCAGTGATTTTCTTTTTTTTGCATCTCTACCAGTTTTTAAAGACAACTTCCACAGAGGCTTAGAATTTGTACTTTTGGTTCCAAGGTCCTCACTCATTACAGTTTCCAAACATCCAAGATTTTCTTTTCAGTATTTAAAGGACATGAAATGCAGAAATACTCCAGAATTCCAGAAATAACTTGTAAGCCTCTACCTGTAACCAAGTGAAGAATCTTGAACAAAGAGGATGTCGATATCAAGTGTCTTATTCAAAGCTAAACAAATATGGACTGATAATTAAGGAAGACTCCACAGCCTAGAGTTTCAGATTCGTCTAAGAATTATTTATTATTCTTATTGTCTCGTTAAAAGAAATGCTGATAACCCTAGGTTTTACTCACAAGTTCACAGATGATCATGACTTTGCATTAAAATAACACTAAGAGTTCAGTAGAACGAAGTCACTGGGACACTGGGAACATCTTAAAATGAAAGCTTATGGATGGAATCATAGAGGATAACAGAACAGATATGGATGGAATTTTAGGGAAAACAGGGAGGGAAGAGGCAAAAATGGTAGAAACCCGCCATTTCTCTACATTTTTTTAATGTTTTTAGATTTACAAAGAAAGATTAAAATTCAGTTAACATCAAGAAAATGGAAAAGAACAGCGAGACAGTCTTCACAATCCACTTCACTGTACTACAGTGCTGTCACCATCAACATTTTTCTCCTGAGAAATAATAAATAATACCAACTGAATACCAACACAAGCTCAGAAAATTAAATATTTAAGTATTAAAAACCTGGTTTTACCAGTCAAAGGTTAGAAAGTTGAGCAGGGTCAGGAGGAAAATCCTCAATTCTGTTTCCCAAGAATATCTTGCTTATTGGCAAAAAAAAATTAAAAAGAATTATCTTCCCAGTTTTCAGGGTTCTAGCTATTTCTTGCTATCTTGCTATCATTCTGAATCATAAAGCCAGTGTAAATGTATCAAAAAAAATTTCTCTCGATATACATGTGAAACAAGAACTCCATCTCTTCTTTGCCATCATAAAACTAACCATCTCACCTTGTACTGATAAGAGTCAACACAAATTTGCTCTGATATGGCCACCTTTTTTCTTACTAAAAATGTTTAGAATAAGACTTAAAATGCTGACAAATTCTTCACTGCCAAGTGTGAATTTCACAGTGATCATACTAAGACACCGTTAAGAGAAGCAATTTCATGTTACCATGCAAGACTGAAAGTACGTGAGCATTTGTCAGTTGAAACATGCGACGAAGACAACAATTTACAGATGTATAATTTGTGCATATGCACACACACAGGGCTGTAAACATTTATTTACTCAACCTTCGAAGTTTAAAAAGGCATCAGATAGTTTGTCATTTCATTATCAAACCATGGTTTTGATATTTTAAGGAAAAGTTTTCCATGTTACCAAAAAAAAAGTTTCATTTTCAACATTAAACTCAAGTATGTATACAGCCTCACATGCCCAGAAGAGAAACTATGTGCCACTGTGATCTCTAGAAAAAACATACTCCTCCCACTGCTAGTTACTGAACTGAAATTAAAAAAAACATCTAACAACTCTTTACTTGGATATGTATTGATAAAATGTCTCCTACTGAAAAGGCAAATTCAGTTAAACTCATTTTAATAAGCTCTACCTTTCAAGCAATTGCTGGAGGCATACAATGAATAATCTGCAATTTCACTGACACTTCATTACTCAACAATGGGACCCTTCAAACTACATGAAGCTCGAGACTTGAATGCAGATATTGCAGTTCAATTAAGAACAAGGATGAGTGTAGAAGTTTGTGGGTTTCTTGTTGCTTTGCATTTTTTTTTTTTTGTTGGCTTGTTGGTTTTGGTTTTGCTCTTCTCCTTCACTGTGCTCTTCAAACTGACAGTTAGACCAGAGCAGCTATCTGAGCATGGTAACAATTTCAAAGTACAGTTAATAAGCAGTTATAAAGATAATGAAGAGGGACTAGACTTTTCACAACAGCTATACAGTTGAAGTGGTACAGTTTATAGATTTAGGCAGTCTTGCTCCTTAGAGCTTAAGAGTTGGGAAAGGGAGATGGTAAACTGTTTTAGTATCAAGAACAAACTCAAATGTAAGACAAATTAATTTTCAGATGTTTATACAGTACAGTTGCTTTCCATAAGATGAGACCGACTCTCTTCAGATCACCACATTTTAATTTTGATCACTACAGAAGCAGCCTCTTATAACCTGCGTATTATCTATTGCATTATTAGATTCCTTAATTCCTAATTTCACACACCTCACACAAAACAACAGTAAAAGTTAAAGCAAAAGGATACCTCAATTCAGAATAAAAAAAACACAGTATTGCTTTCAATTTTGTTCCACTTGACTTCAATCTCAGTAAAAACGTGCCAGAAGAATTCATTTACATGTCTCTATGACAGATTTCAAACCAACATGTAAAAGAGCCACTGATTAGAAGTGGCAACACTAACAAAAAAGAAAGCAATCTGAATATTCAGGTATCTGCCTGTTGATTTGACTGTCATCTTCTCATTTCCTTCTGCAAAAGCACATTTGTTCTAATTTAGCGAGTCTATTAAAACTAGAAACATTTAGACAATCTGCACATGACAAGTGATACTGAATATCAATCAACAAGTCAGATTTACAGCATGTAAGTAAAAAATCCCAAGCATCTCCTTACCACTTGTTGTGCAATGTTGACATTAGACCGTCCAAATGTTTTTGGCAGGAGCTGTTTTCCGAGTGTATTTACTGTAGAGGGATGAACAGCCAATAGAGAAACAACTCCTAAAAACAAATAGAAGTAGAAATCTTCATGTCAGCCACATTGTATTATTTTAGCAATTCCAGTTTCATAAGTATTACCAAAGCCTAGAAACAGAAACTAGTTCTGAGCTCCACAGAGAGCCAACATAAATGCAGCATTCATGCCCTTGAAGCAAAAAGAAATTAAGATTCCTAATGTATTTTTCTCACTTCCCTTCTGTGTAATCAGCTCAGTGATCTAGTAGGAGCATGTTTTAACTTCTTATGGTCCACTTATTCTCTCAAAGCACAGTAGTAGATCTAATAGGTATATGATAGAAGGCATATTCCCCTCCTCTTCAATCCCCTTTTCCTTAATGGCTACTGAAGTCTTCTCCCTAACCACTCAAAAAGCCATGCCCAATTCCCCAGCATCTGACATACCCTTCTGAGGCATGCTGGTCTACAAGAGATTACATTTGGTTAGCATGGACTTTCCAACAGAGTAATTCCAACCTTCCTTTTTCTCCTAGGTGATCCCTTCCAGATGAAGAGAATTAAAGAACAGAAGTCTACAAGAAGCCAGGATTTGAGCAAAACACATGCAAACAAAGCAGACCAACCCTGCAGGGAAAGCTGTTATTTTCCTGTTCATACACTATCCACAGTCACCACTGATGGTTAAGTTTTAACTATATAAGACAAAAATAGAACATCGGGTATCCTTAGAAATTGGATGTTCCAAGACAGAGTCATGTCCTTGTCTCCATTCCCCCCACCCCTCCAAAAAAATCTAACCAACAAGCAACAACCAAAAAAAATGCACAATCCCACAAGATACCAGGAAAGAAGCATGGGGCAAACAAGGTGAGAGGTTTGACAGTTCTTTCCCTCAAATCTCTTTTAAAGGGGCCAATGGAGTTAGAAGGGCATGGCACAGCTTCCTTTTCTCTTCCTTTCCTTTTCCCATTATCTAATACAAAGACAGTAATTAAATATTTCTACCACAGTTGTATCGAGAAAGTCCCTAATCAGTCCGTGATACTCTCCATCTCTCTAATGAATGCAAGTAGTCAACAGAAAGTTGGAGAGAACTCAAATCTGAGGGCCCTGCTTTCCCAAAGGCTTGTACTTCCTAGCTGCCATTACTACACCATGACAAACTGACAGCTTTGCACCATAATCTACTGTCAGTCCCACACAACTGCTCGGGATGCTGTAGTCCAGGCACGTCCAACCCACAGCCCACAGGCTGCATGTGACCCGGCACAGCTCACACTGCAGCCGTCCCCTGCCCTGAACCATCATGGTGGTGGCTCTGCCCCATAGAGTGGCCCCCGGCCTAGGGCCGCTGGCCCGGCACAGCCATCTTTCAGCACCAACTGAATATTGGTGCGATGTTAACTCCACCTGGGCTGAAACCAGGGCAGAGGATGCAGTGCAGTGCCAGCTCAAATGATGGCAAAGAAGTTTATGGATTTTGATACACTGGCTGAAAATGGTCCTGTGAAAATAGAGAGAAATACGCAGCCATGCCTTCTGGTGTGATAAATGAATTTGACAACAGATTTCAAGATTGCCAAAAAGATCATTAATTTTTTTATTTGCAACTCTATTTTTGGTTGATGTAAATCAACTGAATCAAAATCAACTAAATCAAATTCACAGGTGTGAATTTTCAAATGGAACATACAGAACTGCAATCCACAATCTGATTAAGTCTGTCTACTGGACTTTTATAAGCTCTCTCCTAGCAGAGAGAAATATCCCTCGCTTCACAGTCATACCTTATTCATGTCATCGCTTTTGGCAGTATACACATTTGTGAACAACTATTCTCTAGGATGAAGCACAAGAGTAAGATTTCATCAACAATCTCTGATGAACACATGTAGAGCTCACTGAGAACTGCAGCCACTGCCATCGAACCTGACTGATACGTCACTGTCACAAAAACAGGGTCACATATCCCACCAGCATTATGCTTTTGTTGCTCTCTTTTTTTATGTTTTCACTAAAATAAATAAATGTTTTGTTACTTATATACATTAACTATGTTACATATTTTATGAGGGCTGCTCCAAAAGTAATGCTTCCTAAGTTATGATGTTGGCCTACAATGTCAGAGGCAGATGATGGTGGTATGGCAGCAGAGGCTGAACCTATGACCAATATCCTGTTACATGTTGTTGCTGTGTGACGGATGGCAGCAGAAGGGCAATCTGACACATGGTGGATGAAGCAAAGGTGTGTCACTGAATTCCTCCATGTGGAAAAAATGTCATTCACTGACATTCATCAACGGTTGCTGACCATTGAGATGGAGACCAAACAGTGGATGCGAGCACAGCGAGGTGCTGAGTGGTGTGTTTCAGCAGTAGAGACAGCAGGTCACCTCTGCCAGCGAAGATCGTTACAAGTACCGCATGCAGGCTCTTGTTCGTTGCAAGTGAAAATGCATGGGTAATAGCAGTGACTGTGTTGAAAAAGTGTTTTGTAGCTAAGAATTTGATCCATTAAGCAGTGTTACTGTGCTTTCTGTACCACTGGAAATTTCCACGGAAATAATTAGGAGGCATTACTTTCAGAACAACCTTCATAGATGCAGCCCCAGACAATTCCTCTTCATTCAGTGCAGCCGAGACAAGCCAAAAGGTTGGACATCCATGCTGTAGCCTGTCACTCTCACATATTAACTAACTTTCAAATGCTCTTTCATAGAGTCAGCAGCTATCTAGCTTGTAACAGTCTGTTAAGCCTTCCTGTTCCTTCAGTGTTCCTTGAGTCTAGCCACTGCTATCTCTGCCATTTTTTTTTTGGCCTTCCCCCTTGCAGACTGCTTGAAAATGATAAAAACTACTCCAACTACAAGTGCCTGTGTATCTTCTGCTCAGCTTCCTGCCAACATGCCTTTTTAAAAACCTTCTCATTGCTTGAAAAACAAGAAAGCTAACTGGAGGCTCCAGTGCTTCTACTCAGCACTGGTGAGGCCGCACCTTGAGTACTGTGTCCAGTTTTGGGCCCCTCACTGAAAGAAAGACATCAAGGCCCTGGAGCATGTTCAGAGAAGGGCAACAAAGCTGGTGAGGGGTCTGGAGCACAGGTCTTATGAGGAGCAGCTGAAGGAGCTGGGATTGGTCAGTCTAGAGAAGAGGAGGCTCAGGGGAGACCTTATTGCTCTCTATAACTACCTGAAGGGAGGTTGTAGTGAGCTGGGGGTCAGCCTCTTCTCTCGTGTGACTAGTGATAGGACTAGAGGGAATAGCTTCAAGCTGCGCCAGGGAAGGTTCAGGCTGGACGTTAGGAAATACTACTACTCTGAAAGGGTGGTCAGGCGCTGGAATGGGCTGCCCAGGGAGGTGGTGGAGTCGCCAACCCTGGAGGTGTTCAAGGAACATTTGGATGTTGTGTTGAGGGACATGGTTTAGCGAGAACCATTGGTGATGGGTGAATGGTTAGACTGGATGATCCTGTGGGTCTTTTCCAACCTTAGTGATTCTATGATTCTATGATTTCATGATTTTCAGTATAAGAGTTGTAACTTCTTTCTCAAGTTAAGACTCCTTGTCATCTGATCTCTTATTGCACAGAGCCCTCTCCGTACCTCTGACAATTCTTGCTGCAGGTACGTCTTCGAGCTCTCCTGCTGTTTGAGACTTGTTTTCGCAGGGGACGGGGACACATTACCCATGAAGAAGGGATGCCATACGTTATTGTATAACTGCAGCACATTTTCTGTTTTATTCTCTGTTGATTTCTAAATAATTCTTAAAATTTAATTCGCTTGTTCCCCAACAGACACTAATTTCATGTTTCCATAATGTAACTTACAAGGACTTTAATAACTTTTCTGAGTGGTAATAGCTCAGTTGGGGTCCTCATTATATCTGGTTTGGTTTTCATCAATTATTAACCCATGGGAGGACTGTCCCGTTCTCTGACACCTTAGGTTCTTTAAACAGGCTGATTAAAGCCTTTGATAACTTTTTTTTTTTTGACCACTGCTTTCAACAAATCCAAGGGCATCACACTGATTAGATAACCCTTATCCACATGCTTGTTGATTCTTTCAAAGCATGACTTTGAACAAAGACATAACTTCCTAACTTCCCTTTTCCCCTCCTTGTGGAAAAGCATTAGCTCCTGCTCATTATCACATTTATCTGTGTGTTTACTAATTACTGTTACATGTTATAATTATACTGGGCTAACACAACAGAAGTACCTTCACTAAGTACTTTTAGAACTCGCAGGTAAATATTTTCTGGTCAAACTGCTAACGTGGTTAGAGTACTGAAGTGCATGATGTGTAAGGAGAAGCTGAGGGAGCTTGATGCACTCAGCCTGGAGATAATGATTAAGGCAGGAGAAGATGTGTGTTTGTAGTGATCTAATTGTCGCCTTTGAACATCAAATAGGTAGTTACAGAGATGCACAGGAAAAGAGAGGCAGCTGTCCCCAGAAACTGCACAGAAAATTACAACTAGATACCAGGGAAAAAATATTCACAATGAAAATGGCAAGCACAAGAACAGGTTGCCTAGGAAGTTCCCTGGAGTTATATAAAAATTTCAGTTACTCAAGGCCACATTCTTTGAAGTTGCCCCTGCTTTGATCATTAGGCTAGATTAGAAGGCCTCCAGCTTCCTTGTATTATTCACAAAATTCTATGAATACAAACAGTTATCTTGCAACTACAACATCAGCATGAAGGGAAGAGTATACACTATGCTTCCTTAAGGTTTTTAAGTACATTAACGTTTTTGTGGCACTGTGCTACGGAACCAGCCTGGCCCTATCCAGGAACTGCAAAGTACATTTGTCTGTATGTACAAACTGATTGGCAAGGACGTACAGACACAACTGGAAGAACAGTAACACATACTTCAGTTCTAAGCAAAGTCGACCCACAAAAGGTAACACATTTAACATTAAAGCATAATTTCTCAATTTTTTTTATTTTAAAAAGTGTTTTTTTAAAAAGGATGTTTTCAGTTTGTGTCTGCTTAGTGCACCCTACTACTTTCTTATTTACCTGATGTGCACTTTTCTAAAAATCCAACTGCACTTTTTTCCAAAGGCTCATAATACTCTGGTTTCTGGGAGGAGTGGGGAAAAAAAGTTGTTCAAGTAAATAAAGAAGAAATATTTTTATTAACTTAGCTTTGAAGGTGACTGACAGCTCGGTTTCTCAAAGGAATTTTACTAATCATTTGTTAATTACTGTTACATCAAGTAGTGCAATCCAAATAATCTTGTGTTTTATGGCCAAGAGACAGCATCCATAACAGCATGTAAAATCTGGAACAGCATGTTAGCAAACAGTTTGCCTGGCACCAGCTCTTCTTACTTTTCAAAACATATTATTACTACAGCTAGGTCCTCATTTTTTTTTATTTCTAAAGAGACAAAGACTTCAAAAACCACAGTAAAAGGCCAGCTAAAGCATAAAAGAAGCTATATTGAAAGACAAAATGTACTACTTAAACTCTCGGGCTCTCAAACATTGTCTGTATGGAAGAAAACTCTAAGCAACCTACAAGCAATCATTAAGCCCAAATGGAAGTAGAACTTTAGTACTGTATAGTTATAGAATGCTTCTATACATAAGATAATGATACAGATGGGATCAAGGAGTAATATCACATAAAACTTGAACAGCAAAAGCAGCAGCACGCTTTAATAAAACATTTTATTCACCTGTGTACAAACACTTCTAGGAAAGTGCTTTCCTCACACAGAAAATGTGTTTAATTGCCTGTTTTAATTACTGGTTTCATTTAGGAGAGAACTCTTGAACAGGATCTTTTCTGGCTTATAAAAATAAACCCAAGAATTCTACCAACAGAAATCAACTGAAAAAAACAGTTTTCTGATTATGCAGTCTTTAACACATTAAGACTTGTAAGTCTGTCTTCTAGCATAGGAGTAGTAATGTGTACGATTTTTTAAGAAGGTAATTATGAAAGCACTTTCTCAATTATTACATCCCAAGAAAAAATATACAGAGTGAGAAAAAGAACCATTTTTCTGTGGTCAAAGTAATTCCTACCATTTCCTTCCACAGTTGCAAACTCTCCAGCAGACCAGTTTGTAAGTAAACACTCTACATGACTGAAGGCTAGGAGTTGAGCAAAGGGTTATTTTAAGAAAGGTCTAAAGAAAATTAACCTCACAGATGACATTTTGCAGTACAACTGCTTAAACTACTCTTAAGAACTCCATAAACTTTTGGTTAGATTCTATAAGCTTTGAAATCAATGGTTTTTAAGAGAGCAGTTGGCTCTCTAAGGACAGCTACACAGCTTGGAAGACAACAGCATTACTAAGCCAATCTCAATACAAGTCACACAAGTTTGTTTTTTTTTTTAAAGGCAGCATTAGTATCAACCTGATAAAACTAGAGCGAAGAGAGTATAAGTTGAAGAGACCAAAAAAGACCAATGAGACTTTCCATGAACCAGACAGTTCCAAGAAATGACACTGATGATAATGATTATCACTTCCAAGAAGACCAAGTGCTGCTCAGAGTATAACATTCCATATTTTTGGAATTACAAATAAATTTATAAGAAGTATCGGTACTGTGCCTTCTTAAGATGCAAATTATTGATTTAATATTACATGAAAACCACAAAAATTATCCGGAAAATGTTGTAGCAGAAGTTTTATCATCTGTCTTCTGTTTGTGGATTTTCCTTGGTTAGAAGAGATACGAGGAGAAAGAGGGAATTCTACAAAATCACTACCAAAATTCCTTAATGTCACCATTTTGCAATGCAAACACAGACAAAGACAGTTTGTGCTTCGAAGCTGGTCATCAAACGTACAGCTTAGAATAAACAAAAAAGAAAACCTTAAAAAGCAAACCAGTCATTAACTGCACAACTTGCTCTTTTCTCTCCAGTACGCCACACCACCACCCCCAAGTTGGTCTCTGTAGAAAACCGTAAGAAAAATTATTTAGTTTGGAAACAAAAAGTGACCACGGTCTCTTATATGAATGTAAAGTAGCTTAATTCCATGCTCATTCTTTTGCAAAAGGTTCTTTTTCCATTTATAAAGCTCTGGGTCACCAGATTGTAGATTTTTCTCAGGGCCTCTTCAAGTCATGGGACTTACTGCAGATATGGCTATACTGTTCTGAAAGACTTGACACTGAAGTCGCTGTCATAGGCTCTACTTGTCTTCGTATCACCTTCAACTAGTTCTCACTTGATGCTATCCTTCTCAGCAAAAGCTGCATTTGGCCACTACAGCCATGTAGTTGACTGCTCAGTAGGTGGTTAGTGGGACCTCCCACTAATTTCACTTACAGACAGCTGTGACATAAGGCAGTAAGAACACAACCAGGTAACCTGAGGAAAGTCCTCTGCTTGTTTACACAGTATTACTGCACAGGCAGCAACAACAACAAAAAAAAAGTCTAAAAAATCATCCTGGAGCGACAAGATAGCTTATCAGCAACCTAAGTTTCCTGTATGAATGATAGGGCAGACTTCCTCCTTCTGTCTCCTCCTCTAAGTATCATCATGGCAGCAGAAAAGCATACTCAAGCCTCAAACCCATAAAGCTGTCTCAATAGATCTCTAATTCTGTTCCAGAGGCACAGTTTCAAACACTGTCAAAAATCGGGCACAGTTTGATCTCTCTGTATAAAATTAACAGTTACGTTACACTGAAAAAAAGCTTCTTGTCAGTTAACAAGGCGTTTCAGTTAAACAGTGTTGATAAGTAAGAGCTTACATACACCTTAACAATTTATATACTTGACTTCAAGTTTTTAAATTACTAAATTTGAAATGAAAACCAAACACAAGTTCCTTGCGCCCATGTAGCATGAAACCTTATTTTAAAGCATAGGAAACAAAAGGAGCTAAAGACACCTTTAACAAGCACTTGCTGGTTACGTACCAATAATGCCACCTACTGGCATGACAGGTGATGCAAATTTTATTTTTCATTAATTTTAAAAGTAATTGAAGAGCTTTAACTTCAATATAGCATTAAATACCATTCGTTCTCTTCTCACTTCCACTCACCTGAACCAGATGTTTTCTTTCACCACATACCCTGACAAGCAAGGGGTAGGATTAGAACTGTGTTCTTTAACACTGACTCTGATTTGACCCTAACAACAGGGACCGGAATGCAGTAGTTTTCTTCAGAATACAATCTCACTGAATAGCAGCATTTACAGACTTACAAAGTTAACTGCCAAATAGATTTTAGAAGACAGACATGACAAAGTTTTATTGGTTCAGCTCCTATTAAAAATTCTTTCAATTCCTCCAACACATAAGTAATTTCTAACTCTCAAAATGAATTCTAATCCTAGTAAACAATTGAAGCCCCTGTACAGGGTGGATTTGAGCAATTTTCAGTTTAAGCAGCGAGTCAGGTCGATATTTCAAAACCAACCCAGTAGATAACAAAACTATGGATTTTTTTTTATTTTTAATCCCAGAATGGAAACAAAGTAACAAGCAAAGTATCCAAATCACATTATCCTTGCCTCATAACTTGAGAGGTGATGGCCTCAAATTGCACCAGGGGAGGATCAGGTTGGGTGTTTGGAAACATTTCTTCTCAGAAATCGTGGTGATGCACTGGCACAGTCTGCCCACAGAGGGGGTGGAGTCACTGTCCATGGAGGTGTTCAAGAACTGTGTGGATGTGGCACTGAGGGACATGGTCATTGGGCATGGTGGGGGTGGGCTGGTGGTTGGACTAGATGATCTTAGTGGTCTTTTTCAACCTTAATGACTCTATGATTCTCTAAGCAAGCAATTATGATCAAGTCACTTAAGAACCTAACTCCACAATCAAACTGCTCTCTTATTCTGTCTTGGATAAAGGAATATCTCCCTTCTGATTATCAGCAAAAAATGGGTTATATAGCTATAAATCACAATATGGTTGCCCTTAGAGCTTCACTTCACTTGACATTTTACATTTTTAAAAATGTTGTTTTAAAAACATTGATTGTTTATTAATTTAGGAGATAAATTTAGGAACAATTTATGCGAAACCCACTCCCTGAATACAGGATAACAAGTATCTGAGTCTTTAGCCAATTGCTTTTTTTTTTTTTTTCTCTATTTTGATATGAGGCACAGAAACTTACGTCTGATTTCAAGGGGATTTAGCATTCCTCCATACTGTCACAAGCTGACAGTAAATACAACAGCACAGGGCAAGCATCAGCTATAAGATCATCTAGCTTTATAAGCTTATCAACGGAAGGATGGCTGGATAACCACTACCTTTCCCTCTGTGTGTTAACTCACCATCAGAGACACTAGCAAAGCCGCATTTTTGAAGTGCCTGGCATTGTCAGGATTTCCTGAAACAAACACATTTATATCATGTCTTCTTCCCATTAAATTGCTGCTTCTCTTGGGAGCAGGGCTTTAATAGAAAACCATCCTCCTGGCTACCAAGCACACGCGTCAAAACCTTTCACGGTTGCACTTGTGCCAAATCAAATGCTGCAGACTGGTGTCTGTGGATTTGTGCCACGTAAACCCTATCAGAGTACAAGTTCAAAAGACCTGGCACTTAGCATGAAAGCTGCGCTAAGATATAAATTTCATGCCTCGTCTCCCTAAAGACAAGTCTTCCAGGAGAACTTGGATCTTTTCATCAGGACCTCCCAGGAACCAGACATACTGAAAACCTGCATTAACTTTATCTTTTCATCCAGGGACTGGTAGCATCCTGAATACCAAATTCAGGATACCTCCACAAAGTGCTGGGTTTTTTTTAGGGCTAATGGGGTGTTACATTTCCTTAATGGAAATACACAAGAGCATGGGCAAACAGAAGTGAATTTAGAACCAATTTCTGAATAGACAACCTTCTACCACATATAAAGATCAATACCTATTACTGCATGCTAACGATGTTTTTAAAGCACAAAGAACATCAACTTTGGAGCATTTTCCAGAATGGTACTCAAAAATCACATGCATCGTGCAAAACAGATGTTGTAAAATTAACATTTTTACTTATTTGGACTATTTTCTTAAAACAAAGTCAGATGTTGCTTTAAAAACAAAACTTGTTAGTTAAATCAGTGCTGGTAGAAATTAGAAGTTTTTCAAGTTGTAAAAATAAATGCTTAAAAGAGTTTGCTGAAACTTGAAGGAACGGTGTGAAGCTGCTTCAGGGCAAGGTCAGGTTGGGGGTTAGGGAAAGATTCTTAACCTGAGGGTGACTGGCCACTGGAACACATTCCCCAAGCCACTGGTCACGGCACCAATCTGGCAGAGTTCAAGAAGCATCTGGACAAACACTCGGTATGATTTTTGGGTATGATTTTTGGGTAGTGCTGTGTGGAGACAGGAGTTGGACTTGATGATCCTTATGGGTCCCTTCCAATTCAGGATATTCTATGAAACAGGATACAGAAGACTAGACTCGAGATCCCTTGAACTGGACTACAGGTTAATCTGAGTGTGAGGGTAATCCATCAATGCATAAAGTCAATGGACTTGTCAACATGAAGGTTTATGAGAACACAGATAAGAAGCAGCAGGTGAGTCAGTCCGAATCAATTTCACCCTACTTAGTACAACCTACCAAAGCACTCCATCTGTTGCACACAAATAAACCAGACTATCAGCATTTGGACGCAACAAAGGAAAACAGCCATTCCACCAAAATCTACCGTGAGATGACTGCAAACCACAAACACAAGGTTGCACTGAGAAATACTGATACCTCCAAAAAAACATGTCCAACAGTTGACTTGGAAATGTATATACAATTTGGGTCACTTGTGTTGAGGAAGGCTGATGAATGCAATAGAAAATGGTTAGAAGACTGACCATACAGAAAATCCAGAGTACAAAGTATCTATCTGATGACTAATCTAGAAAACAATCGCTGGCCAGCCCATCAAACTAGAAGCTTAAGATACATCATTGCTTTTTATAAAGAATAGGTAAACACATTGGAGAAAAGTACTAAACTGGAAAATAACAATGCGACCAGCAAAATGCATAAACTGGCAAGAATACACTTAACCGGAAATCTCACTATGGAAACATTCTTATTCCATAAGAATACAGAGAAGAAAAATCTGATTTTCATATATAGCATAATTCATTTACAAAAGATTATATGACATAGCTGTCTAGAACTACAGGCAACTGGAACTCAATATATTCTGTTTTCTTCCTCCAGTTATGTTAAACGTAACAGACAGCGTATAACTCTTCTAATGTTCAGATATTCTTAGTTTGTCGAGCCTACATATCAAACTGAAGTTTATAGCCTGTTTTATAAAACTGCTTGATTACATTACACTGTCATACAAGCACAGCCACTGCGAGCAAGTCCAGAATGGTTCTGTTCAAATTATTATTTCAGACAGAACTGCATTAGTGTGAATGCAGTATCATAAAAACTGTCAGAACCCATCTCAAACTACTGCACTCCTATATTTTTCCCAATTGTTAGAACATACTGCCCCAAAAGGCAGTAAGGCCATCATAGCCTGCACGCTTACAGCACAGCTATTCTAATGTGAAGATCATGTGCAGAATGGCAGTAAAACCACAACTGAAACTGCACTTAGTTTAGAGACACTTATAAACTACAGCAAGATCTACAGCTTGTTTGCTGAGCACATAACACGTAACTTAAGAAAAGCTCTACTAAAGCTAAGAAAGTAGATTAAAGCCAGTAACAAGCATAACAATCAACAATCAAGAAACAGTCTTACTAAAAATTGGGTTCTTACCTTTTCCAGGACTTAGGTTTTGGTCTATAAACACCTTAAGCTCTCCATTGGCTTCAATTAGTCCAGCCTATTAAAGAAAGTAACTTTTATTAAATTGACAAACACTGACAGCCTTTTATTGTTAAAGAGGGGAGAAATCACACCAGAAGACTCTGTTGCCACCACTCACATTTCCTCACTAATCTGCCACTTGTGTAACCACACTGCTCATGGCATAGCATTAGCCAAACTTTAAAATCAGCTGATTTTTATAAATAACATGTTCCTAAAAGCAAGAAGAAAATCAGTTTACACATACCTTGCTATTTTGTGTTCTAAGTTTACGAGGGTACATGCAGTGTCTTAACAGATAGCTGAACACCTTGCTAATTAGAACCACTAACACCTGTGACTATATATTTTGCTGTATAGCAACTATCAACCTGCCACTGCAGTTGATTACATTGCGGCAAAACCAACAGAGGTGGTAAGAAGTGCCTTACGCCATGCTAAGCAGAAAAATGGCATTAAAAACAAACAGTCTGTTCTTCTTTTTTTTTTTTAAGGATAAGAAAGCAGAGCTCTTAAGTGAAGGATTTCATCCAAGTGTACCAAGTAATCAGCATCCTTTGAGAAAGGTCAGTATAAGTTATTAAAAATATATAATATTAATCCTGGATAGAAAATGCATGATGCAGTAACTCCTTGTTATCTCCAGACAAAGCAGTCCTGAAGGAATAACGAATGCAGACACACAGTCTGTTTCCACTTAGAAAGAACAGTAAGAAATTCAACATTTGTACTCACCACAGCATAGCAAGTGGTGTTACAGAAGCTGAAATGTCCCTAAACTGTATTTTGTGCACTGTTGGTACTTGACGGCTACTGCAGATGTTCAAGAGACAATTAAGTGCTCTGCTGTCAGTCAGCAGCAAAACTTTCCCCTCAAAAGGCTACCTGAAGAGCCCTGCTGGTAATTAGCAAGTTCAGCAAACCAAGCAGACCACTAGAGGATGCTGTGGTGCTGCTACTATCCAGGTGTACGACAGCAATCAATTCATAAGCCAGAAAGAACTTCACAAGGCAGGAAACTGTTGAAAATTTTCCCTCCTCACTGAAACAGAAGAGGGGAAAAGTAGATGACAGAGCACTGAGGACAGGCTGAGAGGTGAGCAGAAGAGAAATTTTGCTAAGGGAAGCATTAAGAGCAGAATTCTGTAATAGCATTGCAGAGATGAGGACCCAGCGGCACAGAGGAAACCTAAGTGAGGAGATAATGAAAGCAATGGGTAAAATGAAGAGCCTGTAGTACTTGTCCTTCCTTCTCATAATTTCCCCCCCCCAAAAAAAAATAATGCAATAGCTTGATTTAATGAGACTGCAACAACTTACCATGACAAAAACAATGCCTGCTCTCCACCTTGCCCATAGCAGGGATTCAAAGGTCAGCTTCAACAAACAACACTTCTGCCCTACTCCCAAGCACCAGACCTACACAAGCCCATGGGCCAATAGACCACATCTGACCCTTCCAAAGAAAGATGCTATTCACTAACATGAAATCGCTAACATGTACAAAGACATTATTAAACAGGCTCTATGGCAATATAAACTTCCAGAACACTGGAACTCAATGTACTGAAAGTGAATCGGACAAGAAGACAAGTTTGGAGGTATTACATTATACTCCCAACCCTACCTCGGTTACACAACAGGAGTGTTAAACCACATACAGGAAGCACAGTCTCACTGTCCCAATTCTTCTAAACGCAATCCTTCAGTTTCTATTCAACAACAGAAAGAAGAGGCTTGTGCTCCTAGGACACCCAATGGTGTTCTTTTCGTGAGAATGAGAAACATACCAATGAGAATGGAAAGATTTTTAATATGCAAAAGAAAACTTTCATCAAGTTTGCATAACAGTTATAGAGATAAGCCATAAACAAATAATTACAGCGTGAGCTTATTCAGGAATTCAAGTAAAAAAGGCAAGTAACTACTGAATACTATTTCAATAATTAGCAAATTAGGTAATTCAGTAATCAGTTATTCTTTGCCCCCCCACATCTTTATTTTAATTGGAACAATCTCCAATATAACCATTTCTATTACTTCATTTTATCCTTAAGCATGCTGTCATCCAATACATTACATCACCTAATAAGTTCTGTATTTCCTTCTACATAAATGAGATACATCACGATAAACTACCAAAACCAATGGTCAACTCTAGGAACACAATCCAGCATTATAAAGGGTCAGGTTAGTGCCACATACCCCGGATCATGTTTTTGTATGACTGAAAGCATGCAAGCCAATGACAAGCTGGGAAACGTTCAGGAAAAACACTGCATTTCAGTCAACAGTAGAATACAGTTTTGGAAAACTCAGAGAATGACAGTCACCAAACAACAAGAACCCTGAGGAGCCAGCAAACTGATGAAGACAACAGCAGTTACAGTTCCACCACCCTGAACACCACTGTCTTGCCGAAGGTTTAGTTCTGGCAGTTACATGGCTGGTAAATATTCAACTTGAAAGCGTATGCCTAGGAAAGGCTCCAAGAAACCTGCCTGGGAAGAACATTACCAAATTCAATAGCAAATAGCACCTCCAGCTGCTATGATTCATAATGGAAGTTGATTTCATTTCTAGTGAAAATTCTCCTTCTCCAGGCTCAGTATGTGCACTTCACACTTCTAGATACAGTATTTGACTATGAGGTTATCAAGATTGTCACTATTTTTTGAGTCTCTTCAAAGTCACTAGCTTTTAGTGAGACAGAACTGAAAAGCAAAACTTTCATCCCATATAAAAATCCATCGTCTTTGTTCCACAATAGAACTACTAGGCAAAAATCTTTCAGTGCATACTTGAAAGAAATTCCCACTATTTTACAGGGCAGTTATTTTGGAAGAGTCCAGGATTACCCCTTCATAACCTACCCAGCACAGTGCCCAAAAGAAAGAATTAAAGTTGAACTCGGAGGGAAATGTGGTATCTCCCAGTAGGTATATCTCAGTCACAGATCCACAATGAATGCAAGAAGTACTTGGTTTTTGCTTTCCTCAATAGAAAAGTAACCTTCTACCAAGAAGGGTATCAACCTTTTCTGATGTGAAAACAGATTTAGTTTTCAGGCCTTATCGAGCTACTTGTATCAAGGTATTTTGATTTTTTTTTCCATCTAATAACAGAATAAAATGTCTTCTTCTCATGATTCTCAGCTTCAAGATGCATAACTTCCTTTGATGATAATGTCAGTGCTGCCTGGAGCAATATCACGATCTAAATATTTGATTCTGAAGGCTTTATTAACTGTACAGGCATGCTAGGTACATAAACTTCTGCAAGGCTATGTAAAGGAACTTTTTGTGTTGGAAACAGGTAACAGGTAACAAAATGAGCAGAGATGTAAAAAGAAAAAACAAATAGCTTTTGACACTCAACGCAGCATCTAACTCCAGCAACTGTTCCCAGCAAAAACTTTGATCTGCTTTCTACTAAACACAAGTAGAAGATTAAAGACCAATGGCTTGAGTAGAGAACTCAACCACCACCTCAGATCCACCTCATCACACTGTTCAGAACTTCTAAGGATAAGAAAACGACTGATGGGCTAAACATATTAAAGGTTCAATTGAAGTTAGCCTGCTATGAGATCAGCAGCAGCCAAAAGGAGTAGGAAGTCTATTTTTGCTTTGTTTCCAAGTAAAAGCTGAAAAACCGTAAGTGGTCTCCATCTGAAAGACAGTAAATTGTGAGATAGTATTTTTTCTTGGACTAAAGTAAATCTGAAATGAAATTTGCTAAGAATGCAGAGAATTTCACATATTAAAAAAAAAAAAAATCTCATACTGCATACTGAGATACCAAGTCTCCTGATACTAGCTAGCTAGTATTTGTGATCTCTTAAATTACACAGTAGAAATTCAACACCCTTACAATGAAAGTACCGTTTCCACAGCCTTCCAGACTTGCAATTTTCTCTCTTACTAAAAATTGGCATAAAATTCATTAAAAGCTTTAAACATTAGAGTTTCTTGCTGAATTTAGACTGCAGAATAACTGGACAGGTATATGTCCGATGTCTATCAAGCTTAAACTGAGAGGAAGGTCCCTCTGCTATGAGATAAGCAAATACAGAGAAGAGAAAGCCTTTGTGCCATATAAATACCTTTTTTCTACCTTGCTTCTATGTAATGAGCCCAATTTTAAGTATGCTCCATGGGAAAGAGCTGAAAGAAGAGGGAAAATAAAAAAAAAAGGGGGGAGATAAGTGGAAACAGGCATCACTGTTTAAAGAATGGGAGTCAGAATGGGACAGACAGAGAAACAAGCAAGTAACGTCGGCACTGAATGGGTAAGAATGAAAAAGAACTACAAAAATCAAATGTAAGATGACTGATGAGGAGTAGAGGTTAGTGCAGTTGGGAGTCTCTGAAGAAGTACAGGAAACAGAAGTGACGGCAACCTAAAAGTTTTAGAAGACCAAGGAGACTGAATTCTGTACAGAGAGGAAGAACATGGGAACAGGGATAGTGAACACATTCTATGCTAAATTAAGCCACAACTACAGAGTATATAAACTGGGACTCATACTGAGAAGTAGTAAAGACACAACTAGGGAATGGCGAAATGAGAAAGGAAAAGTATTCCCAATAGAGCAAATTTCCTCCTGGAGCTTGTCAAAGGCAAAAGGAGGATGCTTCTACTGTCTACAGGCATTTGCAAAGTCAAGTGGCAAAAACCCACATATCTGGAGCAAACTACTTAATTTGATCAGTACAGAGTACCAATCTCCAGGATTTCACACTTGAAAAGTAAGCAGTAAGCATAAAGGCACTATGCCATGCAATTTTACTGTGTGCCTCTTTAATCACAATGTAGGGGTCTGGGGTTTATTTTATCATCAGGAGGCAACAAACAAACACAATGGGATATGAGCACAGCTACAAACGGAGAAAAGCTTACAATCAGAAGTAACGCTGCTTAGTTTTACTTTCACCTCTAGCGACATGCAGATGTCATGTGTAACAAGATGACCATACACTATTTTTCCCCACTGGACTCTCACCTCATTCAGAGACCAGAACAAACATGTCCTGGAAATGAATCATCATATAAATACAGGAGGCTGTCCCATAAAGATAGCCAATTCATTTTCCACAGAAATTAAAAGGTAATTAAGGAATACGGCAGAGGTCTGCAGGAAAGGAAAGAAGGTTCTTAAGTTTAAAATATTTGAATTCCATTTTGCAAACGAAGTGACAACTATGCCTGATTGTATAAAGTAAGGCAAAAGATCTTCTAAAGTCAGGTGGCAGGACACTGATCGTACACAATTCTCATGCGTTACTTTACTGTGTCCCAGTAACCTTTGTCTAAAGCAGATATGCCACATTCTCAGTTCACAGCACCATCAAGATTAATGTGCTTGATAACCACTGGGCAATGACCTACACCAAAGAAAAAAGCTTCCCAAAGAGTAAACCGAACTATTAGCCCCTTAACCTAAGCAAGGTGCAAAGACAAAACACTAAGACACTAAAAGATCTGAATCATACAGAAGCCTGTGAAAATTAAAAAAAAAAATAAATCATCATAGGTTAGTAGCTCAGTCAAGCATGGTCAATCTTTGCTCCAAACAGATGCTCCACTGGTACTGCACATACACCGGACACTGACATACGTGGAACTGCATTTAAGGTTTTCTCTCCATTGTGGAATATTTCAAGGCCATTAACTTTGCTGGCTGTTTTTCTAAACAGAGTAACATGTAATCTTTGCTGAATTCCAGACATGAAGAACTCATTTTGAAGACAAGTCATACAGTGACCCAGCCTAAGAAGTCACACAGATCAAAAACACAAGCAGAGTTAAAATTACACTGGATTGTTTCTCACAGTGATCAAATGCCCCAAGCAACACTGTCTTTGCCAACATTAAAGTTGGTGCCCCCAAAACTAACTGCAAAGCTGTAGGAGGCAATGCTGAATATGAGATTCCTAGGGCAAATATGACCAAAGCACCAGTTCACCATCTCTATCACAAACTAACCGGGAAAGGAAATGCTGAGTTCACAGAATCCAACCCCGCTGCTAAAGCAGATACCCTACAATAGGTCGCACAGGTAGGTGTCCAGACAGGTCTTGAATATCTCCGTAGAAGGAAACTCCACAACCTCTCTGGGCAACCTGATCCAGTGCTCTGTCACCCTCACTGTAAAGTTCTCCCACATGTTTGTACAGAACTTCCCATGTTCAAGTTTCAGGTCACTGCTCCTTGTCCTATTGCTACACACCACTGAGAAGAGCCTGGCCTCATCCATTTGCCTCCCACCTCCCTTGAGATATTTATAAACATTTATCAGATCCCCCCTCAGTCTTCTTTTCCCCAGGCTGAACAGACCCAGTTACTCAGCCTTTTTGTGTCCTCCAGATCTCAACACTCCCACACAGACAGGTAACAGCAGTTGCTGTTCCCACAACTGGCTCCCAGTGCCATTGTAGATTTGACTTTATACTAGACTTTTCTTCTTCCAATCAAATCAAATCTTTAGAGAAATTTGTTCAACAGTATTGGAACACAGCAGAATTCAACAGGTTACGTTAAGTAAGATTCGTCTGCCTCACCAAGTTCCTTACTGGTGTATTAAAAGGCTACAGCAGCCCACAACATTATTTCCTCGTAAGTCTGCATAACCATGATATCATGAGGCTTAGCAGATGTAACGTAACGCAACATGAGAGAAGTAGCCAGCAGCATTCCTGGGCATACGGACAACTGACCACATTTAAAATCAAGCTGTTCATCCTCTGAGAACGACTTTGACACTGAGAATGTTTAGCAAACGTTGGCCCATTTTTTCCTCCCACTTTCAATTAGACACAATAAATCTCTGCTAAGTGATATCCAAGCAAGCAAACATGAAGACTGAAATAAGTAATCCCTAGTGTAATTTAACTTTTGAAACCTGGCATTTTTGTTGAGCGTGTTATCAGCACACACTGTATTTACTTAGTAATGCTACAAAAAAAACATACACAGCCACCACCATTAACTACACATAAAATTAATAAAGAAGTAAAGCTTAAGAGAAAACAAATTAGCGAGGTGACGGTAACTTATGACTTGCCATTCTCTGTTTAATAAATAAAAACTAACAAGGAAAATAAGAAATACAGTTTATTATGTATTTGCAATGCAAAGATCTTAAAGTTCTTTTTCCTTCTGCATTCTGCTAAAAGGCATACTTAAAAACATTCTACCAGCATTTGAAAACCTAGACTGAGATGCGCTTTCATAAGACCTGATTTCATAATACTATTTCATCTTCAGTTTACCAACTTCTGAACATGTTAAAACTGACTAAAGGCAGACAGGAATAAATTAAGCTACTGAGCAGTCATTGAGCTAAAATGGTATCAAACAAGGTGCACAAACCTCTTGAAATCCACTGACAATTTAATTTCTATAAGCTGTCTCATTGAAATTCCCAGGGCATAATAAAAAATAAACATAATGAGAGAAACACATGCTGATACTTTAAGAAGAAATCTGCTAAATGTTTTGTAGGCTCTTCAATACTTCCTAGATGCTCACAGTACTTTATGTAAAAATCTTTTTCCTATTTCCAATAGGATCTTCTTTTTTTTATAAGTCTATTCCAAATGTGACCTTCTCTTGCCATGAAGACTTGCTCAAGTTTGATGTACAAGCACCATATAAAAGCAATTAAGAAGTTCAACTTTGGGATGTTCCAGCAAAATTACCTGTACAGAAGCAGAGATCTACTTCCTGCCCCAAAATTAGCACACCTACTGACCTATTAAGTGACATTGTTGTAAGCAATTAGTTTGCTGGTTTCTACTCTTATTGCTTTTTAGTACATATTTTGCTCCAAAGACATTTAAGTAGTACTGTGAGATAAATTCATTGGATGAAACTACATACCCAAATGTCTTCTCAATATTCAATTAAAATAAGCCATTGATCTTCAACCCTGTGTCTCTAGGGGTCTGGTGGTGTTAGACCAGGTGCTGAACTTTGTGCCAGAAGAACTTCTACCATAGTGTCTTCAGGATTTACATAAACACACAGGGCTTCCTTTGCAAAGTTAGTTATATGGGCTGCATCAGTATTCAGTGACATTAATGGAAGCACCATGAAATACTGCGGACAGACAATATTTTTTTAAGCAGACTAGAGAACAAGATAAAAATCACTCAAAGTAACTCAAGAAAAAGACAGCAGTAGAATAAACCATAAAATTAAATATATATATAATCTTAGAACCAGTCATCCTCAAACCAATGCCACCGTGTGCAATTCATAAAACTGTAAAAAGTATGAGCCTTCCAGATGAACAGCTCTCTAGAAAGGTATCTCAGCCCGTGAGAAGTTCTGAGAACTAACAGTGGTGTGCCAGTTTAAAAAGTATGTGAAACACCAAATTAGTTTTCAACTGCACGTTCTTACCCATTTTTTCCTCTAAGAGTAGAAACAGTCTATGCAATAACCGTGAACAACTGAAACAATCACAAGCAACAGTATACATAGTGAGCATTTAATTTATGTAACTCATCTATTTCAATCTATGGCCTTAAGTTGTGCCAGAGGAGATTCAGGTTGGATATCAGGGAAAATTTCTTCTCAGAAGGGGCAGTGAGGCAGTGGCACAGGCTGCCCAGGGAGGCGGTGGAGTCAGCGTCCCTGGAGGTGTTCAAGAACCGTGTGGATGTGGCACTGAGGGACGTGGTCAGTGGGCACGGTGGGGGTGGGCTGGTGGTTGGACTGGGTGATCCAAGAGGTCTTTTCCAACCTTTATGATTCTATAGGCAATTTTCATGATCAGAAATTCTACTCATTCATTTTGTCTAGCTCCCAACTTGCTGTAATACCATGCACAGGGCTACCCTCTCTAATAGCTCCAGTGCCTAGAAGTGAGCCCCGCTTCTTCTCCTTAACAATGGGTCTTAAAGAAGAGAACCACAAGCTTCTCTTAATGGCTGCCTGAAGGGCTCAACAGTTCATCTGCATCAGAAGTATCTGAAAGTAGAAACCTCGGTCACACCTTAACTTGATTTTCTGCTACCAGACAGAAACAACTGAGTGATGGAGAGAATACGGACCTACTGATACTAGGAAGTATTTATCACCTTCCTTATCAGATAATTCTAATACACAAGTGAATATAAATAAGGCCAGCAAGCAGTCTTCACTTACACTGGGAACTGGAAGGCAAATTAAGGTACCAAATTTACTTTCTGTCTCCTTATATTGACTCCATGTGCTGCCTAGTTTTAAGCATGCCACAGGTGACAAGAGAGGTCAGCATTTCACTCAGGAAACTCTACCTCCACCTAACCACGAGTCCCATGAGCAGCACAAGTCAGCTGAGGACCTTTGCTCCTCCAGGTCCTGCCTGCGAGGTACATCTGTAAAAGCAGCTGAAGAGTTTACAGCAGACTCAGTAAAGTCTCAGAGAATGGCAGTTATTAACCAGAAAGGGGATGTGGCTAAGCTGGAGCTTCTGGAGATGCTACTTCTGTTTCAGACCAAGAAATTTCCCACACATTGTGTTCACTGCTCTCAAAGAAGACATACATGGTGGAAACGTACACATCAGACTGCATACTACTAACGCTACTGCCCTCAGCTGAGCACAGTTTGTCATTCTGCCTCTGAGATGCAGTAGACTGCTCCTGCTTCCATGGTGCACGCATTCTGACACTGCAGTTGGCATTCCCTCATCCACCCATCTTTTTTTCCCTGCTGTTCCTTTAAATTATGAAAAAGTGAAGCCCTTTTAGTAACTCAGCTCTCTTGAACTCAATGTGACATTCCATCGCCTGCCTGGTTCTATTAGAACCGATTTCAGCTCCACACAATGCTCATGTGCCTCAAGCCAGAAATGGCTATGCTCATTACTATGACCAGATCACACTGGAAAATGAGTTTCTTCTTTCCTTTTCCTTCTACATTTATAGCATTCTTGATCTTCTAACCCTTATATAACCATTCCAAAAAATAAAATTTGGAATGCCCACAGATACTTTAACCTTCACAAGCTGCTACCTCTTTTTACATTGTTATCTCTCAATTTAACCCAGCTACAAGACTAGTTGCGATTACGCTCTTAAACTAAAATTAGGGGCTTTTAATTAAGGTGCTACATAAGAATGTATCTCTTTTTTCTCCCCTCATAGCTTACTGACCACAGCAAAGGAGATGAAAGTATTCTGCCAAAAAACTATGCTTTGTTGCTTATTTTCTCTTTACTGTACACTCTGAAAAGCATTAGAGGGATATATTTTAATGTAATATTTAACAGAATTTAGACTTTGGTCAAAGCATTTTGCAAGCATTATCTTGCCAGCTTACCTGATCAGTACTTTTGTAATTACTTAGTCCTTTTTAAAAGCATTTTATTGGGCTTGCCAGTACTCTCCATCACGCCCCCATTTCTTCAATTCCCCTTAGTCTTAGTCTGCACGCTTTCACAGGCACTTAACTTTCCAAACAGGTATTTTCAAACAGCAGTTCGTATACAGAAGAGGCATCAGCTGAAAAGCTAGAAGTGAGCAACGTAAGGAAAATATGTATTTTCCTTCAGCAACTGGGAGGAGGGGTTAAGCAGGAGCATTATCTAGCGCAGCCCTGGCTCCACACCTCCTGCAGGGCCGCCTGTTCCAGCAGCCGCCAGCACAGGACCCAGCAGCACGCGCCCGGAGCCCATGTTCCCCAGCTGCAGCATGCTGACACATGCTTGGCCATGGGAATGCCACCTCCAGACTTGGGGAGAGAGTGGCACACACTGCCCTCACCGCAGTTGTGCCACTTCAGCCCTGCTGAAAATAAAAAAAAAAAAAAAGGGAAGGAAGGGGTGGGGGCATTCATCAGCTATGCCATCTTCTTCACCACATCTTGCAGTCAGTTACAGCACTTGATAGGTGACACAGCAGAACCACAGGCCATTAATCGCAGCAGCATTTTCATGTCAGAATGTTTACACTTACAGGGAGCGCAGGTCTTCACAGACCCAGCGCTCAGCAACGTAGTGCTGCTTTCCCTACCAGGACTAACTCCACTGTTTCACTAGGGAAAGAACCGAGCTTTTGCATTAAAAAAGTTAGAATTCACTCTTCCATTTGGAAAGTCAAAAAATTGTTGTATCAGTTAGCTTCTCTATTTTCTAACATCAAACCAAACCTAATAGGTTTGACTTGGAAATTTAAGTTCTCCCAGGGTTCATTCCACGTTTTAGGCACCACACAAGGTTGGGCATGCAACAGTCTGCAAAAAGGCAAGTGGTTCATCTTTCTTCCCTGAAACAGGACTACGTATATGCAGAGGTTTCTGAAAACAGGTTAGACAGTTCTTCAGTTAAGACTTCATACTCTCTCTCCCTACCCTGTCCCAGTGTTCAAGCATGCTTAACATGTCACCTACAACCTGAGCCAGATTACTGCTTCTCCAAATTCAGTTTATTACTTCTTGATCTACTCTTAGAAGACACTGAAAATACCTATTTGTTCCCACCTGTAGCATCTTCTTCCATTTCTGAAGTTTGTTGCTGCGTATGTTATTCCTCCCTTAACTACACCCCTCCTACAGCAAGATATATCTCTCAAAAATTAGGTTCTTTCTTAGATGTCTTACCCTCATTATGTTCCCACACACTTTCTATGACACTGATCTGCGCTTCCAGGTGCCAGTCCTTCACTCAGCCCATCTCCTTCCAAATGGCAGTATGAAACAGATGTATCCTAATGTCTGAATTACTCCGAACTGCCGCTATTTCATCTCCTCTTCCACCCCTCCTCTTTCACTTTTTCCCCGCTCGTACAGCCCTTCATTCCCTGAACTCTGCTATCTGTAGCACACTTGAACACCCTTATCTTTTACAGGCAAGCCTGCAGTGACTATGTATTACTGGTTGCGTTTCTGCACACTGAGATACTTTTCATGTGCTTCTGAACTACTAAAATTCCCTACAAGATTAATTTGTTAAACCAATCACTATTTCACAGTAATTCTCACTCTTTGAAAGCTACAACAGCTCACATAATAACGTAACCTGCTGTTTAGAATTTGAATTGTATCACTTTGCAACTTGTTTGCTATTTTGTTGTCTTTTTTTTTTTTTTTTTGTAAATGGACATACATTCACATTTGAATACAGAGCGCTCTATTCCCTCATTTTCAGTAAAGAACCGTGGAAGTCCAATGACATTAGCTATGAACAATGAAACAGATCTGAAAGGCAGAACCTGTTTAAATGGTTTTTAAAAGAATGCTGGAATGGATAAGAGCAAAGGTGGTTCTGAGGCCTGCCTCAAGGCCACCAGTCTTGGCACGGATGGCAGTAGAAGTCTTTGCTGCAGGTTCCCAATGCTTGTTTTCACAGGCAGTAATCAGCATCTTTGAGTGGACAGGGAAGAAAGAGCGAGGAGGTAAGGAGGCTTTGCTGCCCTTAACACACCGAACAGCAGAGGCAGCGCCAGCCGGCAGTGACACTCAGCTGGTGACTTCTGGAGACAACAGGACAGAGCCACCAACCACCCCAGCACCTGAACAGTGTATTCCGGGGCTTTCTGAACCCAAGTCAAAGCCAACCTAGGATGGCGTTCAATGTGAACGCATCTAACGCCAATGACCAGAGCGCTTTTAAGAGGACGTTAGATTCTCAGGACTACTCTGAGGAAACTGCTGCAGACCTGAAGCTGGTTTAGGGTTGGACCATCCATAGTGAAGCCCAGCCTAGGCCTGGGGTGCAGCAGAGTCAGGTTCATACATTTGCACTGCCAGCTATAACAGAGCCTGACCTGCTTTGCTTCTGTTAGCAAAAACAAAAGCAAAAATATGCTATTAGCTATGCCCCTGCATGTGATGCGCTATAAATATACTTACATCTTTTGCCATGTTACCCCAGCCTAGCAGGCAATCCTCTTACAATCCTGCTGCCTGCGGGACGCTGGGACGACGATGCTATTTTCTAGAAAGCAAACACAGCCAACATCAGTCAGCTCTCCACAATGAGAGGAGGCAAACTTTGCACCGCCCCAATTCCCGACTGCTCCCCAGCGCGTTCTGCTTCAGAAGAGAACCCTCTGGGAGAGCACAAAGTTCCCCCCCAGCCCCGCTCTGTCGAAGCGACGCCCCCGCTCAGAGCCAGCACGTGGGAGCGACGCCCCGCCGCCCCCCCTCCCCGCACAGCCGCCGGCCCCGCTCCCGTCCAGCTGCACAGGGGGGGGTGCACAGCACGATCGGGCCTCCTCCCGCCGCCCCCATCCCGGCGGCGGGCACACGTAGGCCTCGGGGCCGCCCCCCCCTCCCGCCCGCAGACAGAGGCTTGCAGCCGCCGCCCGCCCCGCGCCCCTCCGCCGGGGCCTCCGCTCAGCGGCGAGGGGCCACGCCGATCGCGGCGCCGGGGGCGCCTCCCCGCGACTCCCATCCTTCTCCCCATATCCTCGGGCTGCAGCCGCCCGCACCTGAGCGGCCCAAGGCGGAGAGCGCCGGCTCCATCCCCCGCCGCCGCCGCCGCCGCCGC